>JAABKJ010000755.1:21491336-21915799 GCA_011634705.1 Andricus grossulariae
CATCATTTTAGTTGAAAATTCATATTTTTTGTTAAAATTTCAACAATTCCAGTTGAAGATTATTTATTTTAGTTGAAAACTCATCATTTTGGTGGAAATTTAATTTTTTAAACTAAAAATGTAAATGCATTCCATTTTTGTGTGAAAATTGACGTTTTTTAGTTGAAAATTAAACTATTTGTTTGAGAATTCATGTATTTTTTTGAAAAATCGTCTTTTTGGTAGAGATTTAATCTTCTGGTATAGAAATTAATTTTCTTGGTTGAAAATTTATCTTTTTGGTTGAAAATTCAATTATTCTAGGTAAAGATTCATCATTTTAGTTGAAAATTCATCTTTTTTGTTAAAAATTCAACTATTCCAGTTGAAGATTCATCAGTTGAGTTCAAAGTTTATCCGTTTAGTTGAAGATTATTTTCTTTTTTACTGAAATTTTAACTATACCATTTTTGGTTGAAAATTAAATTTTTTTGTTAAATATTCAACTATTTCGTTGAAAATTCATGTATTTTGTTGAAAAATAGTCTTTTTGGTTGAGATTTAATCTTCTGGTCTAGAAATTATTTTTCTTGCTTGAAAATTCAATTATTCTGGGTAAAGATTCATCATTTCAGTTGAAAATTCATCTTTTTTGTGAAAAATTCAACTATTCCAGTTGAAGATTCATCAGTTTATTTCAAAGTTTATCAGTTTAGTTCCAAATTATTTTCTTTTTTACTGAAATTTTAACTATTCCATTCATGGTTGAAAATTGCATTTTTTTGTTAAATATTCAACTATTTCGTTGAAAATTCATGTATTTTGTTGAAAAATCGTCTTTTTGGTTGAGATTTAATCTTCTGGTCTAGAAATTATTTTTCTTGCTTGAAAATTCAATTATTCTAGGTAAAGATTCATCATTTTAGTTGAAAATTCATCTTTTTTGTTAAAAATTCAACAATTCCAGTTGAAGATTCATCAGTTTAGTTCAAAGTTTATCAGTTTAGTTGAAGATTATTTTCTTTTTTACTGAAATTTTAACTATACCATTTTTGGTTGAAAATTGATTTTTTTTTGGTAAATATTCAACTATTTCGTTGAAAATTCATGTATTTTGTTGAAAAATAGTCTTTGTGGTTGAGATTTAATCTTCTGGGCTAGAAATTAATTTTCTTTTTTGAAAATTCAATTATTCTGGGTAAAGATTCATCATTTTAGTTGAAAATTCATATTTTTTGTTAAAATTTCAACAATTCCAGTTGAAGATTATTTATTTTAGTTGAACACTCATCATTTTGGTGGAAATTTAATTTTTTTATTTAAAAATGTAAGTGCATTCTATTTTTGTGTGAAAATTGACCTTTTTTAGTTGAAAATTAAATTATTTGTTTGAGAATTTATGTATTTTTTTTTTAAATCGTCTTTTTGGTAGAGATTTAATTTTTTGGTCGAGAAATTAATTTTCTTGTTTGAAAATTCATCTTTTTGGTTGAAAATTTAATAATTCTAGGTCATGTTGGTTGAAAATTATTTATTTTAATTGAAAACTCATCACATTGGTCAAAATTAAATTTTTTAAACTGAAAATGTAACTACGGTTCATTTTTGTGTGAAAACTGATCTTTTTTAGTTTAGAAATCAATTATTTTATTGAAAATGGACCTTTTTCAGTTGAAAATTAAACTATTTATTTGATAATTCATGTATTTTATTGAAAAATCGTCTGATAATTTTGTTATAAAAATATTTGATTATTGTATTTTTAATTATTTTCTTATTGTAATTTTATCTCGCCATAATTTTTCTACAATTTTAAGAAACATTTATTATTTTTGTAGGTATGTTGGATCCATCTAGTGAATCTCCTGATTTAAATGCTGGAACAAAGCTGGAACTTCCCTATTGGCTCGTACATCCTCTAAATGTTACAAGATCTAAAATATTGCAAATCGTAGAAATTCCAAAAATATACAAAGATGCCTACAGGTTTGTTTTCCACTTGATTGTGCACATTTTTTTCCATAGGTCCCCTTTGCTGATAACAAATCATGAATCTTCTAATTTAAAGATTAATAATTACAAAATAATTCCTAACAATGTTACTTGGGTTGCTTATCAGAAAATTTAATTTTTGAATTTTTCATCTTTGTTTCTTTTTGTGTAAAAACACTGCCATAACATTTTTTATTAAACTGATTAGGATTTTTTTAAATTACAAATTTAGGGACAAATACTTTCAGTTCTGGAAAAATTGTTTATTCATTGAAGAATAAACCCTAAATTAAAAAAAAAACAGAATTTCAAGATATGGAATTTAGAATACAAAAATTTGTATAATTATTACAATTAATGGACTGGGATCCTAAACTAAAAAGTTTTTAAATTAGAAGTTAAGTTCTTTTTATGTCAAGTCGTTTCAAATTAATTATTGTTCAATTGTTATTTATAGATTAAAATTGAAAACTTGTACGCGATAAAATTCCTGAATTTGCACAACTGAACAATTATTTTGAAAATAAATAAAATAACAAGTATGTTCGTCAAAAGGAAATATTTTATTTATTATTTTATTTTAAAACAATTTCTTAATTGTTCAGATCTGCTTCTATTTCCGGGAATATTATACGTCGATTTTTTTTCGAGAGTTTTCCAGTGATGGGAATTTTACTTTTCGGGATTTTTCAGTCGTTCCGCAAAATTTATCTCTTTCATTAGAAATTTAATTTTTTTTATTTAAAACTTCAATTGTTCAGTTCAAAATTGATCTTTTCTGTTGGAAATTTAACTATTTTGTTGAAAATTCGTTTTCTTTGTTCCGATTAAATTTTTTTAACTGAAAATTTAACTATTCTATTTTTTGGCTGGTAATTGATCTTTTTTTAGTTGAAAAATAAACTACCTGGTTAGAAATGTATTTATTTGGTTGAAAAGTCGTTTTATTTCCGGGTTGGAAATTAATTCTTTTCAAATGAAAATTTTTCTATTCAATTTTCGGTTACAAATTGATCTTGTGTGGTTGAAAATTTATCATTTTAGTGAAAACTCATCGTTTTAGAAAAATTAAACAGATTTTATTTTAAATTAAAATTTTATTTGGTTGAACATTCAACTACTTAGTTGAAAGTTTAAAGATTCATCACTTTAGTTAAAAATCGATAATTTCGGTTGAAAGTTTAACTATTTTATTGAAAATTCTTTCTTTTTTTTGTTCTAATTTAATTTTCTTAGCTCAAAATTTAACTGTTCCATTTTTGATTGAAAGTTGATATTTTTTAGTTGAAAATTAAACTATTTGGTTGGAAATTCATTTATTTTCTTGACAATTCGTTTTCTTCTGGGTTAGAAAATATTTTTTTTTAACTGAAAATTTAACTATTCCATTCTCAGTTGAAAATTTATCTTTTTTCATTGAAAATGAAACTATTTAGTTAAAAATCCATGTATTTGGTTAAAAAGTCGTCTTTTGGGTTTAAAAATTCATCTTTTTTGGTATTAATTTATTCTTTATTTGTTAAAAACTTAAAACGTTTTTAGTTTGAAGGTTAAACTATTTTTTATTTAAAATAAAAATATTTTAGAGATGAAATATCAACCATTACATTTTAAATTGAGAATAATTCATTTTTTTGTTGAAAATTTATCAGTTCAGTTGAAAATTTGTCACTTTGGTTGACAATTTAGCTATTTTGTTGAAAACTTGTTTTTTTTTTTTGACTGGAAAAAAAATTTTAACTGAAAATTTAACTATTTCCTTTTTGCTTGAAAATTAATGTTTTCTGTTCAAAATTCAACTATTTGATTGAAAATTGATCATTTTTAGTTGAAAATTCATGTTTTTTTATTGAAAATTCATATTTCTGGTTCAAAATTTAACTATTCCAGTTAAAAATTCCTCACTTTAGTTTAAAATTCGTCACTTTCGTTGAAAATTTAATTATTTTGTTGAAAATTCGTTATTTTATTGTGGTTGAATTTTTTTTTTTTTAATAGAAGCTTAATCTTCTTTGTTTCACTTTTATTATTAAAAATTCATCTATCCCAGTTGAAGACTCGTCATTTTAGTTTAAAATACCTTATTTTGGTTAAAAATTTAACTATTTTGTTGAAAATTCATTTTTTTGTCGTTAAAAATTCTTTTTTTTTAACAGACAATTTAACTATTCCATTTGTTGTTGAAAATTGATATTTCTTAGTTGAAAACGCATGTTCTTGTTTAAAAATTCGTCTTTTGGTTTAAAAATTAATGTGTTTTGGTAGAAATTTATTTATTTTTCTATTAATAACTCGTCTTTTCTGGTCGAGGATTCAACTATTTTGTTGAAACTTCGTATTTTCTCGTAAAATTAAACTATTTTTGATTAAAAATTAAAATATGTTCAGTTGAAATATGAACCATTACATTTTTAATTGGGAATTAATATTTTTTAGTTGAAAAATAAGTACTTAATTTAAAAGTTGAACTACTTTGTTAAAAATTCATTTTTTGAGGTGAAGATTCATTATTTATTTCGAAATTCATAACTTTGATTGGAAATTGAACTATTTTGATGAAAATTCATCTATTTGGTTAAAAATGGATCTTTTTTGTTAAAAATTCATCTGTTTCGTTGAAAATTCGTCTTTTTTTAGTAGAAAATAATTTTTTTGTTGTTGAAAATTCACCTTTTTGGTTTAAAATTTAACTATTTCAGTTAAAGATTCAGAATTTTTCTTGGAAATTGAACTATTTTGTTGAAAATTCGTTTTTTTTGTGGTTAAAAATTATTATTTTTTATATAGTTCATCTTTTCGGTTGAAATTTCAACTATTCGAGTTGAATATTTATTATTTTATTGGAAAATTCGTCACCTTTGTTGAAAACTTATCTTTTTTAGTTGAAGATTCAACTATTTGGTTGGAAATTTATATGTTTTGTTGAAAATTCGCTGTTTTTTTTTTGTTGTTCAAATTTAATTTTTTTAACTGAAAATTTTTTGTTGAAAATTGATCGTTTTTAATTGAAAATTAAACTATTTGGTTGGAAATTCATTCATTTTCTTGAAAAATTGTTGTTTTTTCCTGTGTTGGAAAACAAATTTTTTAACTGAAAATTTAATTATTACATTTCTGTTTGAAAATTGATCTTTTTTAGTTGAAACTGTATGTATTTCCTCGAAAATTCGTCTTTTTTGATAGAAAATTAATCTTATTGATTGAAAATTAATTTTTTGTTGTTTAAAATTAAACTATTCCAGTTGAAGATTATTGAAGATTCATCATTTTAGTTGAAATTTTATCTTTTTTAGTTGAAAATTCATATCACTATGGTTGAAAATTTAGCTATTTTGTTAAAAATTCATTTTTTATAGAAAATTAATCTTCTTGGTTGAAGATTGATCTTTTTGGTTAAAAATTCAACTATTCCATTTGAAGATTTATCATTTTATTTGAAAAATCGTCACTTTGGTTACAAATTTAATTATTTTGTTGAAAATTCGTTTTCTTTTGTTCAAATTTAATTTCTTTAACTGAAAATTTTTAGTTGAAAATTGATCTTTTTTAGTCGACAAATAAAATATTTAGTTGGACATTAATTTTGTAACCGAAAATTTAACTATTACATTGACGGTTGAAAATTGATCTTGTGGAAATTTCATGTATTTGGAAATTTGAAAATTCGTCTTTTTGGTGTAAAAATTAATATTTTTTGGTTAAGGATTCAACTTTTTTTATTGAAAATTCATATTTTTTGTTAGAATTCAACTGTGCTGGATTTAAAATTAAAATGTTTTTAGTTGAAATATCAACCATTACATTTTTCATTGTGAATTCATCTTTTTTAGTTGAAAAGTTGAATTAATTTGTTAAAAATTCATTTTTGTTTGTTGAAGATTCATCATTTTCGTTAACAATTGTAAATTGTTTAATTTTGAACTGATTGAGAACCATCTGGTAAAATCAATTATGGTTACATTTTAATACTGGAACTAAAATTTAATTTTAAAGATCATTAACCTTTTTTATCAAAAATTTTCAATTTTTAATTGTTAACAAATGAACTTAACAAAAAAATGAGTTAAAATGAAACTTATTTTAAATTGCATTATATCATGTGATACGAAATTTGTGATCTTTCAAGTGATTGGATAGATTTTTCTTCTAATTTGTAAAATTTCCGATCACATCATTAAACAAATTTTAATGTAGGGCCTATTTCGCAATAAGTATTTTTTCATTAAATTTAACAAGATTAGGTGTCAGTGTTTGTAAAATTTAAAAATTAATGTTAATTAATTTTCCCCCACTAAATGTTGAATATTTTTAGAGAAATACTGGCAGCAGGTGCCACAGCCGTTGATTTGTGTAATTGGAATCAGTATTACTATGAGTTTGGGATGCACCTTAGAAAATTGCAGCACAGAGAGTGCGAAAGAATAACAGATACTTTACTTCCAGTAAGTAAATTAAATCTATATTTGGATAAATTCCAGAAATAAAAAATGTAAACAATTTAAAATTCTCCTTTTTTTTTTGCAGACATTCAAGAATCGATTCAGGGACATAACGGATTGGGCCCAAAATCCTGTTGCTAAATCCTCTCACGAATCTCGACTTCCGGTATTAGAACGAGAATTGTATCTGGCTGGTAAGAAAGCTAACATGAAATTGAATCATTGGTTGGAAAAGGGAGTGGGAAAAATCGAAACCTCGGAGGTAGTGGCCAACATGAAAAAGCGCAAACGCACAGACTTTGAGGCCAATTAGCTTAATTAACTCAAGAATTAATTAATTACTTAAGAGAATAAAACATGTACTTCAGTTATTGATTTCGCAATACAATAGAAAAAAGAATTGACAATCTGTCTTCTTGACTCTCCTCAAATTTTCCGTCTCCTCGAATTTTTCGTATCCTTCTAGCGATTAGGTTTTTCTCCTCTTCCTGGCGCCAACGGTTTTTAAATGACCTGACACGCGAAGGTTGTTGTGATAGAAAAATTCTTTGACTCACAGGCCTTGCTATCTCATTAATTATCAGTTTGTTATGACCGAGAGCGTTTAAAAATACACGAGGAATAACTGGTCTGCAAATTATATCCCTTTATTTTCTTACACAAATGTTGGCGATATATTCATTAAATAACAAATAATTTTTATTTACACTCGTTGTACAATGTCAGTCGCGATCGAACTGTCAACAATTGTTTTTAAAAAATCAGACAACAATAAACGGTAACATCTGTTTCACAACCCTCGCTAAATAATGTCAGAAAATCTTAGCAGAGACCTAATAATTATTTATCTAACAATCGGTGCACATACGAATCTTTTCCCTTGATATAAAAAAAAAAGAAAAAAAAAAATTAGTGAAACTCTCGCTCTGTGCGATTTTTTTGTATCGTAATACAATATGAAGAAGTAACACGTGCGTATAAAAATATTTCATAAAAATACAAAATTTTCGTCAATATGGTATCGCTGTATAGAGTTGTACACATATATAATATAATATATTATATTAAATTTTACGTAAGCCTAATAGACAGGAAGATTGTACGTAATGTCGACGGTATCGAATACTTTATCGTTCGGACCCTAACTGGCAAAATGTCTACCCTGTGTTATGTGTATAATATTAATATATATCTTCAAGTTTTAACAGGAAATGTATATGGATAAAAATATGAAATATCTGATATTTGAGCTTGTAATCCCTGTGAAAATTCCTTCGACAAAGATTTGAGCAGTATCTAAAATAATTGCGCTAATATTATATCGATATCACATTAACGAGCTTAACGATTCTTTGTCTCGGGATTTTCTCAGAGATTAATTCTTTACCTAAATTACATCAGATGAAAAGAGTTTTGTTCAAAACAAAAGGCACCGAACGAACATTTTCGATTTGCATCTTCGCATTGAGCAACTAGCTCCATTATCACGTTTACGAAAAATGAGCAGTAACATCATATATAAAAAGTTTCATTTTATTATATAGAATTGTGACTCCCCTAATTTTTCTGTTTTAATTTGTGTTCCTTAATCATTTAACTATTGCTTTTTATCCGGCCATACAGTCATCAGAGATGAGTTGAAAACTTAATTAATTGCACTGCAATGGCATAATAACCATTTCAAGAAAAAAAACTTATCATTTACTGCACGCTCGTCAAATTTACTCGACGTGTTGCTTATGTACAAGAACTTTAATATATCGCACTAGATTGGAATGTTTATATATGTATATTTGATTCACATCTTGTTGAAAAAGATACTCTTTGCACGTGTGAAAGAAGCTTCAGGAAATACGTTGCTACATCTTTTTTAGAAAGATAATTATGAGGTATTTCAATCCATCCCAAAATGGTAATATGGTTGAGCCAAATCGTAATATGACTGACCCAAATCGTAATGACTGTGCTGAATCGTAATATAGCTGAGCCAAATCATAATATGACAGCCAAATCGTAACATAGTGGAGTCAAATCGTAATATGGTGGAGCCAAATCGTAATATGACAACCAAATCGTAACATGGTGGTGTCAAATCGTAATATGCTTGAGCTTAATCGTAATATGACAGTCAAATCGTAACATGGTGGAGCCAAATCGTAATGACTGAACTGAATCGTAATATAGCTGAGCCAAATCATAATATGACAGCCAAATCGTAATATAGCTGAGTCAAATCATAATATGACAGCCCAATCATAAAATAGTGGAATCAAATCGTAATATGACAGACAAATCGTGATATGGTGGAGTCAAATTATAATATGACTGGGCCAAATCGTAATATAGTGACCAGGTGAAAAATATATATAGTGGACAAGACAAAATATAACTTTCACGGAAAATCCAAATGAAACTGTGCTTCAACATCCCATATAAATTACATTGGAAACATCAGCGCCCTCAATTCTAGCAAGGTACTACAGTACCTTTTCATTCGGTTTCCCCGAGATGGAACCTTGTTACTTGGACACGGCGAAGCCAAATCGTAAATTTAATCTGAAGGCATTGCAAGAACTCTTAAATTTATCTGCGTAAAAGTGGTGACCTTCCTTGCGAAATGTGTCATAAGTTATCAATGACTAAACCATGAATAATATTTCATAAACTATACAAAAAATCAAAGAATGTTGTTATCTTAAAAATGTAGCAACGTTTCTTCCTCTTTGATTATATTCAATTGATATTCTCTTCCTTAATATCAATAAGTGTTCGAGGCACATTAGTTTGATTCGAGCTTTGCTTACATGACTAAAATATAGCACCAGCATTCAAGTCATTTTAGATTTTGATTGAATAGAAATGGAGATCGGTTCCTAAGAACTCTCAGACATTTTCGAGGCATGTAGAGGTATTTCCTGTATATTTGATGTCATCGAGAGTGAACTATGGCACTGAGGTTAGCGAAGAATACAGCGAACGGGTGACTGAAATCGAAGGCTGGAAATTCATCTAGTTCGAGATAAACTTCACCTCCAAGTGATGAAATAAGACTTTAATTAAATACTCGAGACTTTCCGCTTTAGCTTTGATTTTTCTCTTGGAATTAAAAGAGTTGACAATAAAGACGAAGTTGCGCGTTGCAAATTGTCATTGGCGTGGATTTTGTAGGCCTGAGTCAAAAGTCACCCAGTCCTTCACTCGAACTTTGGGAGAAGGAACGCCAGGTCTGCTAAAATAGACCTTCAACGGAAGTTAAACTTAGGCTAAATTTCTGCTCAAACTCTGTGGAGTCATGGGATAGACTTTCCTCCTGGACCATCAGGGAATCTCCGTCTAGTCAGAAAGTCGATTCTGTTTTTAGAGTGGGTTCTTCCTTAAAGAGTCTAAAGCCTACGTTATTTGTGGTGTCGTCCTGCGATGAGATTGGTGTTAACTCCCTGCAATTATAATTAGTAGATTAGTGAAACTAAAGACCTATCGTAATAAAAAATGTTGCTATCGTAATAACTGACCTATCATAATTGTGATTTGCAGATCAATCGTAACTGTAGACATACCTGAGGATCATCGCGGGACTTCCAGCAGCGAGCATGTGATCTTGTGGACTAAGTGGAGCGGTATTAGCCGGAGTGAGGGGACTGCTGGGACTCTCGTTACTGCTGACGTAACTTCCTGGTGCATTTGGGATGGGAACGGGCGTCGTCGAACCATTCATTTCGGTGGTAGCGCCCCCTAGGAGCATTTCCTGAAGCAGGACGTCGATTTGGGCGACTCCAAAGAGCCTAACGAACTGAATCTGCTCAATCATCTGCCACGATATGGATTGCAGAGCTGGCAATGTGAGCAAAATCTCCCCAAATCGTCCTCGACTATCGTACTGACGGTCGCTTATATAATCCTCCAGATTTATTTGGACTTGGTAACGCAGGTGTTTGATTCTCCCTGGATCGCTTAAACCTTTCGCGTCTGCAAATTGAAACGAGTTAGAGCAAGAACGTTTGCGAGTCAGCGCCTTAATGGGAAGAAGTAGGTCTCGTTACAGGAACGAGGAGTTATCATGTATGCATATTAACCATGATGATTGGGAGGAACGAGAGAATCGTTGAGGGAGATATTCATTCAGGCTTTGGAGAGATGTATTCAATTGAAGCGAGCACACATCGATGAAATGACTGGAAGGGATCATTATGAATTACAGTAGATTATGTGATTTTGGATTGTTAATGTGTGAAGGACTCCATAAGAGGAAAGGATAGAATTATAGTGACTTACTTGGATCGAAGAACACGATGGCCTTGAGACAAGCGAATTCCGTGTCGTCAATCTGCACCTCGTTGAGTGGCTTTACTAGCTCGTCCATCACTCTTATTCCCACCTTGCTGATGTCAAGGTCTTGATTTCTCCCCTCTGTGGAAAACGATATTACTAAGACACACGGTTATACCGTTCCGTATTCTATGAAACGACTGAGCCCGGTATCTGGAATTGCCAAATTCTTTCTTTGTACCTCTATACCAACCCATTAACATGCAGTTTTATTGACACAGAACATTAACGCCGGACTCAGTCAACTAGCTACAAGCCCGACATCGTGCAAAAATGTCGCAGCAATCACTGGAATTACATGTTGAACTGAAGAATAATAGAAACAACAAAATAATAGAGTAATAGAAACAATAGTTGGCAAAATTGAAAGAATATGAAATTAATATCAGCGATTGCTACGAAAGCTCTAAGCTCAGTTTACTGCAGCTTTCCTTCAACCATAAACAAAAACAAAACGGACAAAAAATACCCAAACACCTTTAAAAAATGTCTTCACAGTGAAGACATTACCAAATTAGCTTAAGATAAGATACGCAACGGCAGTAGTCAAGTAGTTTTCATTTCAGGAAAATACAAGTGCGTACGTTAGGTATGGTGCCTACAGGTTAGAGATTACGCAATGTAAAAGGTCAAGGCTACATTCTATCAGTTAAACTCATACCTTGACTACGTCCGAAATATATTCATGGTTCTTTATTACACTATACATATATAAAAATCGGTAGAAAGTCTAAGTGGCTAAACTCAACATTATGCCTTCGAGGTATCAACAACCTTGGCTATGAGTGATAATCGTTGTTTCGAAGATAATATTTGACTTCCATACAAGCCGATTTACTTGCATTGATATACCGGTCGTAAAAATCGAATTTATAATTTAATTCTTCCCAGAAAAAAATCACTTTATTCGTGTTCAATCAGAAAGCCAAAATTTTCATTTGATGTTTTTTTTAATTGAAGACAGCGTTAGCAAAAATTTTCATTGGAAACAAGGAACATTTTTGTTATAAAAAAATGAGAATTGAAAATTGAGTTTATATTAGGAGGTCGAGTTACGAAAGTTCCCTTTAACCTCAGAAATACAAAGAGGGATTTTGAGTGATTCCAAATAGTACATACCAGGACAATTTTTTGTGATGATACAGTTATTTCCAAGTAGAAGAACATCCTTAAGGTGCATGCTGCGCCTAGCCACTCCGAGTAGAAGGTGTTCTCCGGCGTGCGCCCTTAATAAAGCCACTTGGTCATCCAGGGTCAGTTCGAGAAATGCCGGAATGTATTTGGCCCAGTCTACCAAATTCAGAAGCTGTTGCCTCATACTTGCACACACATCGTTTATGTTCGCTATCTGCTTCGTACTTAAGTCGATATCGTTGCTCGGGCTACTTGGCTGTTTAAAAAAATATATTTTTAAAGTTTCAAATAAATACTGAACTAATTTAGAGTTAACTTTTCTATTTCATATTTAATAGTCGTTTGAAATCTGGAGCTATAGAAGGTGCAGCAGCAGTTAAACCCAAATCGTAAAATCAGCATAGCCAAATCTTAACATAACAAAAATTGGACCAAATCGTAACAAAAAACTGACCAAATCGTAACAAAAATTGGACCAAAACATAACAAAATATTAACAAAATCGTAATTAAAGTGTTGAAGATGCCTTAATGGTCAATGAATAGGAATTGTTAAATATAAAACATATTTTTTTCTGCTAGTTTTTTAGTGGTAGTTATATTTAGAAAGGAGGGCAAATAGAATTAATATAATCGACTGTTATCGATTATGCGTGTACGCCGTTCGGCTGGCATGCATTTTAACGAGCAGAGATTTCAGATTATAAATATTCAGCGTCTCGGGGTTAAGTGAAACTGACCTCTAAAGCAGCACCGACTTGTCTGCTAAGCATTTCAGCATGCAGTAGAGAAACCACAGAGAGCCCGCCTCCATTGTTTCCCTGTTCCTCGTAACTTGGCCTCCTACAACTAATTCTGTCGCGCTCGTTTTGCACAGCTGAAATAATTCCTTAAATTTATTAAAATAATATCAGATTTCAAGTACAGCCGGAAATATTCCTTCAAACTTTAAAGCCCCTTACAGAAATAAATGTTTCATATAATGAATGCTAAACTTTATTTTTTCACATTGACATAAAATTTAAATTACCTTCTTTTTTCATGCCAGCTTTGAAGCACTTCCTTAATCTGCAATAGCGACATTGATTTCGTTTGTCCTTGTCCACCACACAATTTCTGCTAAATCTGCCAAAAAAGTTACATTGTATTAAAAAAAGTATTATCTCAAATAATAAATACAAGAAAAAAGAGAGGAACGAATTAGAAGAGTTATTCTTGGACAATGGAACATGAATAGAAATCCACCTCGCAGGAAATTTCCCTGCCGTTCTGCTATTAATCACTATTTACAAACTGATGCTTAAATAACTCCAGACGATTGATCGATGCTTTCTGCAAACGTATTGCGGAATATTTCGATAAGAAAAAGTTTTTTTCAAGAACAATGAATTTCTTTTCATGCAAATTTATTTTGAACAAGATCTTATTAAAATTTAATAATGTTTGCTCATTTTTGTAATAGAATATACTTTTTTTCGTGCAAAAGTTTTTTTTAAACGTGAATGCAAGGTCTCTCAAATAACGTATTCAGTCATGATCCACATTTATAAAAGTGATTAGTAATTAATTACTAGTTGGCTACAAACCTGCACGTGTATAGGTGGTTTTTTCTGACGGATCGCCTGAAAAACCCTTTGCATCCATCACAAGAGGCGGCACCATAGTGTTTTCCGGTAGCCCTGTCTCCGCAAATCGCGCAGTGTTGTGATATAACTCCCGCGACCCCAGATCCTGGAATTCCCAGGACGGATCCACCTGCCCCTCCTGTTCCCATGCTCAAATCTGCATCTGAAATTAGACATTAAAAACCGGTTGTTAATTATTATTGCTTCAGACGTAGAGAATTTAAAACGAATCATACGACAAGAATTCAAGATGGAATGGAAGAAGGATTCAATAAAAGATTCAAATTTATAGAATCATCAGAAAATCATTATTGGCATTGAGAAAATTGGTAAGAGATGTTATCAGTAAAGAAGACTTCTTATTCGATTATTTGCCACGTGGCAAAAGACCTTTCTAAACGAGGAACATATTTCAGCTACTTTTTTTCATATTATCTACTGTACGATTACCACTTTTTTCTATCGGAGAACATTTGAATAATGTCAAGTATATGGAAATACATGTAGGTTATCAAGAGGTTGGAAAAGATTAGAAATGTCATTTGCAATCAAGTGATTGTTACAAGACAAATCAGGACTTGTGTAATGAAGTGAACAATTGTAATGATCAATAGTTACGAATATTGCAGTTCAAAGACAAATTTTGAGATAAGTATTATCCCAGGTTGAAGAAGGTATGAGATTCAAGAATATGCAACACAATAACATACGATTGTATAGAATCAAAACGTAATGTCGGAACCGAGGTCGGAACTCAAGGAAAAAATCATAATATAAAGGGTGTCATGGCAGAAACATGCAAGTGCCAAGGAACAATTTTTTCAGGGGAGCAAAAAAACGTTCTTCAAAATTCGAATTATACTCTCCAAATATATATTTATATTTTATTTATTTTTATATAATTTATACTTTAAACAAAAAAATGATATAAGTCCATTCAAGGGTTGAAAGAGCTCTATAGATCTGTACAAAAAAAGTTAGAAAAATTTAATTATTTTTGAGAAAAATGTCAAAAATCGCCTTCTGTCATAACAATGTAAGCGCCATGCATTTTTTTAAACTCTAATCAGATGGCTCAAAATTAACACTTTTTCAAAAAATTAAAAAAGAAATTATTTTGTCATTAAATATTTGGAAAAATAATAGCGCAAAAACTAATTAAAAAACTAATCAAATGAGCCTATTTGTCTTTTTTCAAGACGATATTTTGCAAAAATAGTGAACATTTAAATGTTTTCTTAAATTTTCAATAACTTTTCCTTAATAATCAATATTTTTTAATGTTCTTGGGCTTATTTTGAAACTATTTTTGCACAGCACACATCGCAATAGCTTATGAAAATAAATTAAAAAATGTTTCCTATCACAGTACAAGAACTTAAAGTTGTAACTCTTGTTCTGTTGTTGTAACTGTAACTTATCACTGTTTTTCTTGCACTGTGACAGGAAATGTGTTCAAAATCATGTTTATAAGCTGTTGCGATGCTGTGGAAAAATAGCTTCAAAATTAGCCCAAGAATTCAAAATTTTGAAAAATCACAAACTGGCGGCCATCTAGATGGCCCAAAACAGCTATTTCTTAAAGTTAATAACGAAGGGTGACAGAAAATTGTAGAAAAATTTATTAATTTATTCTCTATCGAATGTAAGACTCAAAATTAAAAATTAAAAAAAAATACAGAACGATTACTAATTCAAAACTCAAAAAATACCTTCTTCCCACAGTTTTTAACATAATACTTTAAACTTCGGGAAAACAAAATGTTTGTCTTCAGAAATTACTTAATAAATGTGAAAATCTAAAATTTGGAAAAATAAAAAATGGCGACAAATTAAAAAATCTAATTACTTCAGTTTTCAATCTAATTTTCTGCAATTTTTTATTCTTCAAAAGTTTTTTTTTCTCAAATTATGTTATAGTTTCCGCATGAACATTTCTACTTCTGATAAAGTTTTAAGATATTTCGTTGAAAACTATAGTAATAAGCTTTTTTTTTATTTTGAAATGGCCAGCTTTTTTATATCTTGGTGTGTTAAAATTATTAAGTAGTTTCTGAAACCAAACAGTTTGTTTTCCCGAAGCTTAAAAGTATTACATTGAAAACTGTGGGCAAAAGGTATTTTTCAAGTTTTAAAGTAGCCGTCATTTTGTATTTTTTCAAAATTCTGGATTTTAAGATCTTCCATTCGCTACAGAATAAATGATAAAAATTTTATGCAACATGCTTACTGCAACTCGGAACTCGAAAACAGATACTAATAAAGAGAACCATTGACAGAAACAATCGAAACCAATCTAACATCAGAAACGACACTGAAAGTCATCTTGTTTTCATTCGTGCTTATCGTTTACTGGCATAGTTCTTGCGAGTTCAGATGTCGTGAGGAAATTAAGTGAGCACTTATTCCTAGACAATAGTGAGGATAATAGTGATGCTACTGGGCAATTGAAACTTAAAATTTTGTTTCCAATTCAATATTATCATCAGTAGACGAATAAATATATAGAAATAACATGTCTTGGATGGCTTATTTCTTGGGACGGGTTTCTATTTTTTTAATACAGCTTCTTCCCGGAGTAGGTGTCAGGAGGTCGTGATAAGACTATCTCGAGACGCAGACATGCAACCGGAGGCTGCAACCACATGTGGATGGGAGAGTATTTAGTAGACGAAGATAATGTGCCTCGCATCGAATTTTTCCAGAAGTGCAGCCAGATTTCGAAGTTACACAACAAGAATGACTTACGACACACATAGCGCTCGATATCACGCTATGGTGTCACATTTATGACGATTTCCGCTGGCAGACATGTATTTTATTTGTGCAAGTGGTGTAAACAGGAAGTTGAGAAAATGCGAAATTTGGGTTGCTATAGTAAGAAACACTAATTGATGATTCATTATTATGTAAATCGAAGCAAAGATATTTAAGGATCTTATTTTACAGATTTCGAAAAGTGACAGGAGACTTATTGGATCTGGAGATCCCCTTCTTCTATTTGCACAGTAAAATGGATCGATCCATGTTATTTGATTATTGACTTTACGGTTTATCGTAAATCGCCATTCTTTGCATTTCAACGTCCTGTTAACTGATTGATCAACTTTCATTATAAATGCCTAGATGCTCTGATGCGAAAAATTTAACTTTACCCACTTGAAAATCACCCGCAACCAGAATTCACTTCTGCTTTTTCTGTGTTTTTTTTGTATTTTCTGAAAATAAAAATTCTCAAATTAACGCAACTGTGGTTGTTCTAATGCGGTAATTACTTTTAATTGCTCGCACTCATTGCCACAAGTGTGATAAGGTTGCTTCGAACGTGAAATAAATTTATATTAGAATTAGAATCATAGTTTTTAGACTCTAATTACAATTGCTCTTCTGAAATAGATTCTAAGAATTCTTGGAGGATTTGGTCTATTTTCAAAGAAAAAATAGTAAATGTTTGATGATGTTCTGTGTGCAACAGTGCTGTTATTTCGGTAACACCTCTTAGCGGAGGCGGAAGAGCACAAAATTCTTTGATACACGACCGGTTATTCCAAACAAACGACCTTGACACAATCTCGTCCAAGATTTGCCTATGGTTTGACATTCACAGTTAGAAATTTTAAAAGTAAATCAGGAAATTTTCTACCTTGAAATAAAGAAAACTCCTTAAAACACAACCTCGTGAAATTTTCTCTCCATTATTGGCCAATTGATTTCTATAGGAAGGGAACTCCTTTTCACTAAATATATTCGAATCCATAACGAAATTACGAGCGATCGAAAGAAGGAAGGAACGCGCAACGATGTGGAATGTAAGGGTCGTATGATGAATTAGGATCAATCAGCCGGGCGTTATTTCCATTAAGTCGAGAGTAGTCGGATGCCAAATCGTATTTACGTTTCTTATGTTGGTATTTTTCCCAAAATTTCTCTCATTATTTTACTTTTTTGGAAAATGTATGCCACGTGCATGAGAAATAACGAAACATGTGTCTTACGAAATGACATAAGTATAATTGTTGTTGACTCTACAGCTATACATTTTTTTGCCGCATGAAAAACGGTGGCTGGAGTGTCGAAGGTGCTAATGATTGCTACTAGTGTCAGTCATATATCGCGAAATGCATAAACGCCAATTTAAGCCTTCTCCACTAACTAATGCTTTGCCTCTCATGTTTTTTCCCATTTTATGTATTTTACGTGTCATAAATTAACGTATTGTTTTTAAATGGTATGCAATGTATTATAATATATTACGAAGTTAAGCAGTGGAAGCTTTACAAATGACTTTTGGCATGATTTCAAGAAGGATGTCCATTTGGATGGCTGGAATATAATCTATTAAAAGTGAAAGTACAGATTATTCCTTGAATCCTTAGCGATTAAAGAAGAAATCGTAGGACGAAAATCAGGTGGTTGCCAGATGTGGCCTCAACCGCTATGTTTATAATGGCAGTGTAAGTAGAGTTTTGTCGAATGTATACGGGGAATGACCTTGCCGGTAAAAAAAGGAAAGACTATCTTTTCCGTTGCCTAGCCAGACAGACAGCACAGCCAGTGTCAGTGACGTTTCACTTTCGGACTTTGCTCGCCGACAATGATATTACACAGTGCTACGAATTATGTTCATGACAATATCGCGGCATTACGGTATTATGGGTGAGCGTCACAACCTACCGCAATATAAGTCAAAGTCTACATGTCCAGGTCACGTTTGGCCACGTTATGTACACACAATTCGATCTATAGTGCATCAACCGGTGCAAGATGCTCTTTTATTGCGATACGGTAATTATTGTGTAGAATAATCGGCATGTGTTCCGCAAGTGTTCGTAATATAAAATTTGAAAATGGATTGGTATGTAGCTATGGCTCTTAATGCATTTTTAACGATTTATGGGCGGCTTCTTTTTGACTGTTTATTTCTTTTCTCACAACCATATGTAGGTTTCCAAACCCATTTTTCACCACCTAACATATGCATAACTTCATCATTACTTATTATCATAATCGCTTTATTGCCTTGATCCAGGGTCACTTCTGCATAAATAATGCTTTAAAAACAGTGACTACAATTTACGTAAAAAATCTAATGATAGATTTTAAAAGAAAATGTTACTTTTTTTCCATTGCAGAGATCGAGAATAAGGAAGAAAATGAGGCACGGGGAAAGAAAAAATGACTAACTTTAAGATTCCAGCATTCGACGATTTGGTTTTGCTTGAAATTGAAATATCGCGACTGGTCTTCGAGGAAGTCCGAAGGTCGGATAACGTAATGGGAATGGCCAAACATGTAGTATATCTCATTTGTTTGAAAATCATAGTAATCAAAATGATTACAATATTCTAAATTGTGGTTTACGCGAAACATATCATAGTATGGTGTTACATCATAATATTGCGTCTCAGGATGCGTCAGCAATACTATTGGGCGCACGAAACTGTTTTAATTCTGAACATATGTATTTACTTCTAAAGAAAAAATTAAGGAAACGTCGAAAATTACTGAAAATATGAACGCTAATTTAGCAACATTTGATCATTAGCACAAACATAGTCTTATCTGCAATTCTCTGAGGTATAGAAGCATAATAAACGCATAAAAAGAAAATTTATGAAGACATGGTGTCGCTCGCCTCGTAGTGTCAAGGCACGGTCGAACCTTTTGTATTTTTCTTTCCTTTTATGATTATGAGTAACTCGTATCGAGCATTACAAAGCCAGTCAGAGTATTACTCGGTAAGTTACTTGAACCAACGAAAGAACAGAAATTACTCAACTCAACTTAACTAAACAATATTATGTTATACCATTCAACATGCAGATATAGGAACACCTCGTATATCCACAATTATTCTGCGTTATGCGTGCATGTATCTATTATGCATACACATACATATTATGTACATTATTCGATATAGATATAAATCCCGAGGCCATCACTTAAGTGCTTCTTCCTTGGAAATATTTGTACACGCCAACCCGAAAACGTCTTTTATTATTTAACAAGATTTTTTTCAGAAATTCACTTTGAAGTTGTACTTTGAAAACTCAGACTGTTCAAAATCACCTTCTGAATTTTATACCCAAGAACGTATTTTCATCAGTTTCTTAAGCTGACTTCAGTTAAAATTGTTTTCTTTTCAGTAAATAATAAATATTCAGACTTAATTAGTAATGGTCAAGAATGTGTTATGATAGAATGTTTATTGCATCTGATTACGTATTCTAACGACAACTTTAATGATAAGAAAAAACCTGATGTACCTCGTCTGTTAGGGGTCGTGGGTCAAATTTGTCAAGTTTTTTATACACTTGAAGGAGGCATGCTTTGATTACAAGTCGTGGTAATCTAAAAAAAAGAATCCATGAATGTGACTGCCAGTAATTCCTATCGAACGCATTCATTTTCATAATTAGTGGTTAACGCATACCGATTTAAGCGGAGACTGCCTTTTGCGCCTCTAAGTTAATCCTGTTGCAATCGGGTTTTTTTCCGCAAAGGTAGTCGATGCTCGTTAGTCGGATTTTTTTCGTTAAGCTAAAGGCTATTTTCGACTTTTGGTGCGATTTTTCAGGTGCAATTAGAACGTTGGGATCTAATTATGATTTTAATCTAATTGGGAAACTTTATTGAATTTTTAGAAATGTTCAAAATGAGAATTTCGAAATACAAATACATATTTAATTTTAATACTTTCAAAGAATTCTGAGTTGCATTCAGACGAAGTTATAAAATTGAATATTTTTTTCATATCTTAAAAGTTAAATCTGAGAAGACCTTTAAAATCAAGTTTAAAAATAGTTACGAAAAATGTAAATTCCGTCTCGACACAGAATTCGACATTCAAACGTAAAGACTAAATTGAAACTTACACTAAATTGTTGTAATATTATGTCGAAACTGATTTTACATCACGCATCGGATCAAGAGATGCGTGTACATTTCGTAAAGCCCATTAAATATATCTTACGAATGAAGCATATATTAAAAGACACATTTATGTGCCTAGATTTATAAATCTAACCACTTTGACAGGAAATTATCGAAATGCTTAAAGAAAAAATTTGTAGGAAAGATTTCAATGTGGAACAAGAATAGCGAATCTGTTCGCGGTTTATGTATTATTTATAAGCACTTGAAGTCGTTTAAAATTCCGCCGCTGGCATTGAAGCCTCTTTACGTAGAGTCGTAAACGCAGCGTGTCGCTTTTATTTACTTTCGTGTTAGAGCAAAATTAACATGATCAAATACTTTCTTGCAATTCTTCACAATTGTCAGCCTCAAACCTTCTGGTCGCGATTTTTGCTACATGCGCGTCATTACATTTTTTTTAACTTTTATTTTCATTCGATATTGGGAATTTATTCATTTTTAATTTGTATATAGGGGAAAAGGTGCCTAAGATACTGTATATTTTTAAGTATGAAAATATTATACACATCAAATATGTACATGTATTCGTGCTCAATACCCTTCTAGTTAGTTACAAAATGGTTTTTCAACAATGCAAGTAAATTAAGAAAAGCAGAAAGTAAACATGATTTCAGCACGTTAAATTATGAATTCCTGCATATATTAGAAATCGTAATTTAACAGTTTGTGGTGATTTCAAACTGTAAGTAGCTGTTCTTTCCTATCGATAATCTTCCAACCTTTCAAACTATTATGTACTTTTTACTCATTTTTATTTTGTTTGAAAAATAGTGTAAAAACATAGAGGATGCGTGATTCCTAAAACGGGGCCCCGTTTTGGTTTAGCATTGTAGGTAAAAGCGTAACCTGTTTTATCTTTGGAGTAACAGCTGACGAAGCCGGCAAAATCAGGAATTCAAATTTTCCACCAATCAGAGACAACCTCTCCTAACCTCACCTAACCGCTTTCTGCTGTTAGATAAATTAATTATTTTTCTATCGTAAATAATATTTGTGATGTTACAACTTTTTTTAAATGTCTACTTCGTTTTACTTTTTATCAAACTCATTTCATAATTGGCTTAACTTAAGGCTTGTTTCACGTTTTATTATATGTTTTGCATATGTAATGTGTCGTCAAGATACATTACTGTTTAAACAATATACTGCGAATAACATTTATCAATATCATGTATTATATAAAATGATTTCAACATCCACTGCCTTTGAAACCTTTCTTGAAATTGCATGCATATGAAATTTACATATCATGTGTTTTGTAATTTACATATTCAAAAATTTGTCTGCCGAAAACTATACGATTAGAATGCTGAGTATTTCTTATTATCAATAACAAAAATATAACATTAGTCCCAAATACGAAAAAAATTGACGTTGTAATTATGAAAAATGATTTCCAAGATTGTGCATGTCGAAACAAAATGATGATTGAATCATGATTTCGTTCTCCAAGAAGTGATGTAATCAGTTATTAATCTTCTAATCTCTGATATGTTGGAAAATATCAGCGATAATCAATCATTATCGATCTGCAGATTCAGATATTAATAAAATACACTTAGGCTCGTAGATTGATGAGTATTGAAAAAAATCAAAAATATTATATTGAAAATTATATAACATTCCATAATTTTAATGTATGCTTTAGGGACATTAGTTACTTCTTTTTTAAAAGATAAAGTCATGGGCTAATATCCTTCCGGTGATAGAGTAAATTACTCAAATTCCGGACTGAGTCATTTTGTGTGATATTAAAATCTAATTACGTACTGATACATATTTACATGTGGCTACAAATTATTTTCGTTGTATATAGCATGTAGTAATTTGTGAGGAATCGTTGCAGTATATGCAAATCAGGAGGAATCAAATTTAATGCGTGCTTGGAAATATTATATAATATTCTTTATGGCAATTATGTTTTTATGTTTCAAAGAAATTAGCATATTTGAGTTAATATACTGCTATTTATAAACAATGGTATACGTGTTTTATGCTATGTGTTTTATGTTATATATTTTATGTTATACATTTTATGTTATATTAAAGTTTCATATGTTAGCATAACATCATTCACGGATTATTGTAAATGCTAACTGTAATGCATGCAGAAACAATCAAAAACTGTTACGGTTTTTTAATCGGATAACTTCATACTGTTATTTTCAACGTAGAACACCTGACAGTACCACTTAATCCTCTGTTTCCTGAGTCATATTTTCAATCCTGAAATGAGCTCTGAAATTTATACCGTAACCGAAAGAATGGTATCCCATAAACATACATTTTTGTGCTCAATCATACCTGCGAGTCCCATATCGACTTCTGTTTTCCAGATTCACTAATTGCCGAAAGTACTTAAAATTTGGGTCCACACGACACGACACCAAAGACTGGAGATGCCTTTCAAGAAGTTCACTGACACAAAAACGTTGGCCCACACGAAATAGTTATTCGCATACCCTTCACGCGTCATGCGGGATTCACGTTACGAGCAAAAATAACTTTTAAGTCGAGGACTGTCTACTAGAGTATATCACACTCAGTTACGCGATTTTCCCTTGTAACAGGGGGTTAGAGTGCATGTGGCAAATCGGCACAACAACATCGCCAACAGCGTCACCTATGCTGAGGAAAGCAATGCTCCTAACTAAAATTACTGCAACTTTAATGATGCAGTAATTACAGCAATTACAGTGATGATTATGGCAGTTATGGTGTATATAATTGAGGCACTGCAATGTTTTGGGTCCAGCACTTTTTACGGTAAGGCACATGTTTTGTTTCTGTTCACTTCGCGTTTTCAGGCGTGAGGTCTGCATGGACAGCATGAAGATATGAGCACCATTTTGAAATTGATAAGGCTTTAAGTTTATATGTACAGCCAGACCCGAACGGCGGTCTGGTGACGACTGGGAAACAGCTGTAAAACTCAAACATGTTTTGCCCGCGGAAAGCGGCACAAGGTGGTGGGGACATTATGTGAATCTGATGTGAATGTGTCTGAGGCTTGGGAGGGATCAGAAGAGTGAAGATGGTGACTTCTTCGTTGGGCATTTTTTTCGGTGTGGATGTCGTAGAAGAGGAAATGAGCCCAGAAAAGTGAGAGGGGAACTGAATGCCTAATGGGAAGATTGTGGCCCCCCATTATGAGAATATAAACGTCTATATGAGGAACCAGGCTTGAATAGTTAAAATCGTGATCCAACTTAAAATTGCGTGTCGTTAAGTTACGGCCATGTAACACTTGTCCGATTCCTGCCTTACCGACATATTTTTTTTTGCCAAACTCATGTCTACGCGACATGAGATATCGAGTTGACAGTTTAAGCCAGGCATCTGGTAGTTTTTTACCGTTTTAAATTGGTAGAGCCTGTTTTTTTGCTAAGGCGATTTATTTAGTGGTCTTGATGCAAATTTAAAATTTGCTAAAAATAACTACTAAGCATCCCGGAAATATTTTTGAAAAAGGTTCCGAAAAACGTGTTTGCGTAGATTTACCATTTCCATCATATCTTAGAAAAAAATCAAGGTTGCTAAAGGGTCAAAATTTTCGCCCCCCCCCCCCATACACAAACACACAAAGCTTAGTAAAATTTTATAAACTTAGGGAATGAACATTGAACATACATAAATTCTGTTAATTAAATAAACGAAGAAACTTAGTGAAATTAGATTCAGAAAATAAAATGTGCTCATAATACGTAATTGAACTATTTTGTTTAAATTTCGTTTCTTTTTTCGTTAAAAAATAATTTTTTAACCTAAAATATGACTGGTCCATTTTTGGTTGAAAATTGATCTTTTTTAGCTGAAAATTCATTTATTTTGTTGAAATTTGTTTGTTTGTTATATAAATTAATTTGTTAACTGAAACAGTTCTTAATGCTTAAAAAAAATGTATAATCGTTTAAAATATTTAATATCCAATGATTTCCAATTAAGAACGCATTAAAAATTAATAATTCAAATTAAAAAAAGGACAATGATAAATTTTTTTGTAATAAATTGAAAATTTAAGAATTGGAAAAAAAATTTAATCGTGAAAGTTCAACTCTACTTTTAAAAACTGATCTCCTTTTGGCTTTTTCCATTTTAAGCCTAACACAGCATCGAAGGTTAAGCAGATAAGATTAGATTAGAAAAAATTATAATTACAACTCGTGAAATAAGGAAAATCCTCTTTTTACAATTCTTGCTATTATTTTATTGCATTTCGCACAAAAACTTAATTTTCCTTTTCAACATATAAAAAGTATCTGGCTTCTCAATTAAAAAATTTCCAATTTAAATTGATTTGAATTATATGGAATTAATTTCAGTATCACCACGCGGTAAGCGCGTGATTTCCTCGATTGGACGACTTTTTTCTTTCTCTTTTTTTTTCGTCAACTCTTTCACTTTCAAAGACAGTGAGCCTCATGTCCGTAAGAAGTCATTCAGGTTCTGTAATATCGTGGAAAACCCGAGTTTAATGAATATTCTCATCATGTTTTTTTCCAGGACTTTTATTTTATTTTACACAATTCGAATTCCATAAATAATCTGTTCGTCGGTGAAAATAATCCCGTTCCAATTTTCTTTATTCAAGATATAAAAGACAGGTTCTTGTTGAAAGACTTCCAATATTTATTCCGAATTCAAATAAACATAAATTATTTAAAAGAGATGGAGAAAATAATTCTAGAAATTTGTTACGCACTACTTCCATGAATAAAAAAGTTTTTCTTTTGAAAAATGATTCAGGTAATTGGCAGGAAATAACACGCCTTCAAGTCTTTTTCAATATTTTCTTGGAAAAAATAGAATGGTCTAATTACAAAAAGATTGCAATTTTCAATTTTCTACTAAGAAAAAAAACGAATTTTCAACCAAATGCATGAGTTTTAAACCAAACAGTAGAAGTTTTATTCAAAAAAAGATAAATTTTCAATCCAAAATGAAATAGTTTAATTTTCAACTAAAAAAGATCCATTTCATCCGAAAATGGAATAGTTGAATTTTCAGGTAAAGTCATTATTAAATAAACAGAATTTTAAACAAAGAAATGAATTTTCAACTACAATGATGAATTTTTAACAAAAAATAGTTAAATCTTTGTTAGAATAGTTATTTTTTCAGGTAAAACCATTAATTTTCACAAAAAATGAAGAACTTTCAATAAAATAGTTTAATTTTCAAACGACAAAAAAATGAATTTTCCAACCAAAAAGATGAATTTTGAACAAATAAAGACTTTTCACTCAAGAAAGAAAAAAAATCATCCAAATTGTTGAAATGTCAAACCAAAAGACGAATTTTTAAAGAAATAGTTTAATTTTCAACTGAAAATTTATAAATTTTTAATAAAAAATGGAAAAGTTAAATTTGTAGTAAAAAGAAGATAAATTTCAACAACAAAAAAACGAATTTTCAACCAAATATTCAAATTTTCAACCAAAGAAATGACGAATTTTTAAAGAAATAGCTTAATTTTCAACTGAAAAATTATAAATTTTTAATGAAAAATGGAAAAGTTAAATTTTCAGTAAAAAGAAGATAAATTTCAACAACAAGAAAAACCGAATTTTCAAGAAAATAGTCAAATTTTCAACGAAAGAAATGAATTTTCAACTAAAAATATGAATCTTCAACCAAAATAATTGGTTTTTAACAAGGAAGTTTAACCTTTAACCAAGTAGTTGAATTTTCAACCAAAAAATGTAATAGTTAATATTTCAACTAAAAAAGATAAAATATTTGAAAAATAATTGAATCCTTAACCAAAACAGATTTTTAAATGTCAACCAAACAGCTGTATTTTTAAACAAAAAGGATGAAATTTTTACCAGAAAAGAAATTAATTTTCAAACAAAACAAAAATTTTAACCAAAAATGTATGATTTAAATTTGCAGTTAAAATCATTAATTAAAAAAAAAACGATTTTTCAAACAAATAGTTTTTTCAAACGAAAAGAATTTTCAACAAAAGTGATGAATCTTCAACCAAAACAATTATTTTTTAACAAAAAAGTTGAATCATCATCCAAAACAGATTATTAATTTTCAATCAAACTTTTGCACTGTTAAATAAATAAAAAATTGAAATTTTTACCAGAAAAAAAATAATTTTTAACAAAAAAGTTATTTTTTGCCCAAAAAGGATAAATTTTCAACTAAAGAGTTAAATGTCAACTAAATGGAGATAAACTTTCATCAAAAGAGGAGTTTTTAAGCTAAAAGCCTAATCTTTTCCAAAACCTTGGACTTTTAATCCTAAAAAGATGAATTTTTAACAAAAAAGGTCATTTTTAACCAAGACGGCTGAATTTTTAACCTAATAGTTCCATTTTCAACCCAAAAAGAATCATTTTCTACCAAAGAAGATGAATTTTTTCTAAGTTGAGTTTTCAAGCTAAAAAGTCGAATGGTTTAGAAAAATGTTGTCAAAAGGTCGAATTTGTCAGGAGGCAGTTGAATTTAAAAAAAATAATAATTTTCGGCCAAGAAACATGACTTTTATACCAAAAAATAATAACTATTTATCCAAAAGGACGTATTTTCAACAAAATAGTTGAATTTTCAACCAAAAATATGGCTTTCAACAAAAAAAGTTGAATTCTCCATAAACCAATTAAATTTTTAACGAAATAATAAAATTCTTACCCGCAAAAGAATTATTCTGATCTAAAAATGTAATAATATACTTTTAAAATAAAAAGAATGAACTTTCAACTAAAAATATTGTAATTTTATTATTGGATTCTATTAATTCAGTTTGCGCTTGAGCAAAAAAAATGAGGAAGTTTCTTAAAAATAGGGGGAAAAAAGAAATTCTTTGAAAAGAGACTATAATTGAATAAATATTTTAGGAAACTAAACATTATTAATTTTTCAAAATCTTAATTACCTTGCCTAATTTTTTTATACTAAGTACTTTTAGTATCGCTTTTAGTATTCGTAAATTATGGATCAAAAATGGTAAAAAAAAAAAACCTTTTTCAAATACATTTTTTTATCTGAATAAATCAATAAATAGACGAAATTCTTGAAGTAGTCACTAGTATTCCACTTTGTTTGAATGGATTAGCACGTGCATTAATTGTCACTTGTGCCAAATCTTGAGACAAAGAAAAAAATGTTTTCAAGTTTTATATGTGTTGGAGAGATTTAATGACATAGATAAGTGAGCCAATTAATTTTGCATTTAGTGAAACATGGAATAACTGTGCCAATGATGCGAATATAAAGTCTAACAAAGCGGACAAGAAATGACTCAGTTTTAGTGATAATCGCCAGAGTGCGAATAGTCTTGTTCCTTAACTGTCTGTTAGACACTGAAACTGACATAAGTGATTCACAGCAATCCTTCTTCACAAGGCTGCTTTCCTCCCTAATTTTTATTATCTTTCCTATTTTTTAAATTCATGGAGATAACAAAAAAAAAACACTTTTTTTACCAAAACCCAATTTTCATATCAAATTCCGACATTTTTAATAATTTAAGAAACATCAGGGTGACCGAAAAGACCAGCATTCCCAGCAATGCTTGTTGACAAGGATGCTTTCCTCTTTAATTTCTATTTTCTTTCCTCTTTTTCAAGTTCATCAAGATAACAAAAACTACTTTTATTTGTACAAAAACCCCCATTTCTATATCAAGTTCCAACATTTTTAATAATTAAAGAAAAATCAGGGCGACCGCAAAACACCAGCATTCACAGCAATCCTTGTCTTTCCTCCTTAATTTTTTATCTTTCGTACTTTTCAAGTTCATCAAGATAAAAAAAACTACTTTTATTTTTACAAAAAACGCCATTTCTATATCATATTCCAACATTTTTAATGATTGAAGAAAAATCTGGATGACAAAGAAGTCCAGCTTTCACAGCAATGCTTGTTGACAAGGCTGCTTTTCTCTTCAATTTCTATTTCCTTTCCTATTTTTCTAGTTCATCAAGATAAAAAGAAAACTTTTATTTTTACCAAACCCCCATTTTTATATCTATCTCCAACATTTTTAATAATTGACAGAAAATCAGGAAGACCACAAAACCCTAGCATTCACAGCAATCATTCACTTTCCTCCTTAATTTTTATTGTCTTTCCAATTTTTCAAGTTTATCAAGATAAAATGAGAATGCAAAAAACAATGTTTATTTTTACGAAAACCCCATTTTCATATCAAATTCAAACATTATTAATAACTGAATAAAAATCAGGGGGACCACAAAACACAAGCATTCACAGCAATCCTTGTTGACAAGACTGCTTTCCTCCTTAATTTTTATTATCATTTCTATTCTTCAAGTTCATCAACATGAAAAAACTACTTTTATTTTTAACAAAACCATATTTTCATATCAAATTCCAACATTTTTAATAATTGAAAAAAAGCAGGGTGACCGAAAAGACCAGCATTCACAGCAATGCTTATTGACAAGGCTGCTTTCCTCTTTAATTTCAATTTTCTTTCCTATTTTTCAAGTTCGCCAAGATAAAAAAAAAACTACTTTTATTTTTACAAAAACCCCATTTCTATATCAAATTCCAACATTTTTAATGATTGAAGAAAAATTAGGGTGACCGAAAAGACCAGAATTAACAGCAATCCTTGTTGACAAGATTGATTTCTTTCTTGATTTTTATTATCTTTCTTATTTTTTCAAATTCATCAAGATAAAAAACTACTTTTATTTTTACCAAACCCCCATTTCTATATCAAATTCCAACATTTTTAATAACTGAAGAAAAATCTGGGCGGCAGCAAAACACCATCATTCACAGCAACAGCAATCCTTGTCTTTCCTCCTTAATTTTTAAATATTTTTTTTATTTTTCAATTTCATCGAGATAAAAGAAAACTACTCTTTTTTACCAAAACGCAATTTTCATATCAAATTCCGACATTTTTAATAATTGAAGAAAAATCTGGGCGGCCGCAAAACACCAGCATTCACAGCAATGCTAGTCTTTCCTCCTTCATTTTTTTTATCTTTCGTATTTTTCAAGTTAATCAAGAAAAAAAAACACTATTTTTATTGCTACCAAAACCAAATGTTCATATCAAATTCCGAAAATTTCAATAATTGAAGAAAAATTAGGACGGCCGCAAACCACCATCATTCACAGCAATCCTTGTCTTTCCTCCTTCATTTTTTAATATTTTTCTTTATTTATCAATTTCATCGAGATAAAATAAAAAACTACTTTTTTTACTAAAACCCAATTTTCATATCAAATTTCGTCATTTTTAATAATTGAAGAAAAATCAAGGCGGCCGCAAAACACCAGCAATTGATCAGCATTCACAGCAATCCTTGTCTTTCATCCTTAATTTTTTTTTATTATTCAATTTCATCAAGATAAAAAAAAAACTAGTTTTATTTCTACCAAAGCCCAGTTTTCATATCAAATTTGAACATTTTTAATAATTGAAGATAAATCTAGGTATCCGAAAACACTAGCATTCATAGCAATCCTAGTCTTTCCTCCTTATTTTTGTTTATTTTTCGTATTTTTCAAGTTCATCAAGAAAAAAAAACAACACTTTTTATTGTTACCAAAACCAAATGTTCATATCAAATTCCAAAATTTTTAATAATTGATGAAAATCAGGGGGACCAAAAAACACCAGCATTCACAACAATCCTTATCTTTCCTCCTTAATTTTTATTATCTTTCCAATTTTTCAAGTTTATTAAGATAAAATGAGAATGTAGAAAACAATGTTTATTTTTATGAAAACCCCATTTTTATATCAATCTAATAATTTATGACAAATCAGGGTGACCACAAAACACCAGCATTCACAGCAATCCTTGTTGACAAGGCTGCTTTCCTCCTTAATTTTTATCATCATTCCTATTTTTCAAGTTCAGCAAGATAGATAAACTACCTTTATTTTTAACAAAACCCTATTTTCATATCAAATTCCAACATTTTTAATAATTGAAGAAAAATCAGGTTGACCGAAAAGACCAGCATTCACAGCCATGCTTGTTGACAAGGATGCTTTCCTTTTCAATTCCTATTTTCTTTCCTCTTTTTCAAGTTCATCAAGATAAAAAAACTACCTTTATTTTTACAAAAACTCCCATTTCTATATCAAATTCCAAAATTTTTAATAATTGATGAAAAATCAGGGTGACCAAGAACACCCGAATTCACAGCAATCCTTGTTGACAAGGCTGACTTCTTCCTTGATTTTTATTATCTTTCCTATTTTTTCAAACTCATCAAGATAAAAAACTATTTTTTTTTTGCCAAAAAAAAAGCATTTCTATATCAAATTCAAACATTTTTAATAATTGAAGAAAAATCAGGGTGACCGAAAAGACCAGCATTCGCAGCAATGCTTGTTGACAAGGATGCTTTTCTCTTTAATTTCTTTGTTTCTTTTTTTTATAGAAAATTAATCTTTTTGGTCGAAAATTCCACTACTTGATTCAAAATTCAGTTTTTTGATTAAGGATTCATAATTTTGGTTGGAAATTCAAATTACGAACTAATTTGTTAAAAATTCATTTTTTTGGTTGATGATTCATCATTGTAATTCAAAAACATTTTTTGGATTGAAAATTCAACTATTTTGTCAAAAATTCTTTTTTAATTAGTTGAAAATTAATTTTTCAACTAAAAATTTAACTACACCGTGTTTGGGTTTTTGTGGTAAAATATTAATCTTCTTAGTGAAAAAATCATCTTTTTTGTTGACAATTCATTTCTTTGGTTAAAAATTCAACTATTTAGTTGAAAATTTGTTTTTTATGGTCAAAAATTAATTTTTTTGAACTAAATATTCCATTGTTCCACAATTCCATTTTGGGTTGGAAATTTATCTTTTTCAGTTGAAAATTCATCTTTTTTGGCAGAAAATTAATCTTCTTTTTGAAAAAATTAATTCTAAAACAATATTTAAAAAGATTTCAAAACAAATTTTTAAGTCTAAATTAATGTTTCTGGCTTAAAATTACTTAAAATAATATAATTTTGAAAATTTATACATTTTTTTATCCATATTATTCAATTCATAGCATTGAAAATAATAGCGTGGATTTCAATTTTTTCCAATATTTTAACGGTACAATGTATAAAAGTTAAAATTTTGCAGTTTAACGGCTTTTAATCAAACAATTTTCAATACAAAAGTTTCAAAACCTTTCATTTTATACGCCTTTGAACTCTTTTGATTTCTTTGGAATTCTCTTAAATTCTCTTAAATTCTCTTAAAATCTTTTAAATTCCTTTGAATTCTTTTGAATTCTCTCGAAGTCTTTTGACTTCCCTTGAATTCTTTGATTTCATTTTAATCCTTCATACTCTCTTTACTAGTTCTCAGATCAGTTGAATTCTTTTTAGTTCTTTTGAATTTGGATCAATTGCATTCTTTGATTTCTTTTAAATTCTTTTGAATTCTTCTTAATTCTCTTAGAGTCTTTTAAATTCTCTTGAATTTACTTAAATTATTTTGAATTCACTTAATCCGAAATCAATGGAATCCTTTTTAATTCTCTTAAATGTATATTAATTATATCTTTTGTATTCTTTTAAAGTCTCTCAAATTCCTTTGGATTCTCTTGTATTCTTTTGAATTCTTTTAAATTTAGTTCAATTTATTTCTTTGAATTACTTGAAATCTTATGAATTCTTTTAAATTCATTTGAATTATTTTTAATTCCTTTGAATTTAATTGAACATAGATGACTTAAATTCTTTTTAATTCTTTTATATATATATTGAATTCTGATATTTTCGGGGTCGCTGAATTCGAATCCCTTGTCCGTTTGGTCCCATAAGGTCAAGATCGAGGTCAATTCAAGGTCAAACGTACAAAATTCATCGCTAACCAAATAAGTCAGAGTACCTATACGTTTTCGGAGTCGCCAAATTCGATTTCGTTGTCCATTTTGTCTCCGTTTGGTCCATCAGGTCAGGGTCAAGGTTAGTTGAAGTTCAAACTTACAAAATTAATCGCTAACAAATTAAGTCAAGGTAACTGTAGGTTTTCGGGGTCGCTGAATTCAAATCCGTTGTCCATTTGGTCTCATCAGGTCAGGGTCAAGGTTAATTCAAGTTCAAACCAAACGAACAACGGATTTGAATTCAGCGACCTCGAAAACCTATAGCTATCCTGACTTAATTGGTTAGCGATGAATTTTGTAAGTTTGACATTGAACTGACCTTGAACCTGACCTAATGGGATCAAACGGACAACGGATTCGAATTCAGCGATCCCGAAAACCTAAACGTAACATCAATTGTTCAATTTTTATTTGCAGCCAGAAACTTGTTCTTTTTCGACCTAGGACAACAAAAAATATTTAAAATATTGCAATGACATAATTTTAAATGACATCTATGGTGTCCAATCGATTGCTATATATTTTCAAAAAACTTCAAACGCAAGGCTTTTTTGTTTTTTAATAATGACACAGATCTGCAAACAATGGATTGCGATTGTTGTTGGCCAACTGAGGGTCATTTCCTATGTAATTTTCTGCGTAGAATCCGAATCCAAGGTCATAATTTTCCCAGCACGTCAGGTTTTTGAGATATCCTAACCTAAAAGTGCGAAAACTGCGGTTTTTTGGTATATTTGAGAAATATTGTTCCCACTATAAATAAAAATATGCATTATAAGTTTCTTTTATAGTTGCATTACTTTCAACACTATTTTTGCATGTTTCTAGTTTATAAAGCAATTATTAAAAATTGTCGTTCATTCAACGTTCGGAATTTTCATCACATGATTTTTTAGCTAAACATAATCAATTTAACAAAAAAATGTAAAATTTACATTTTCAAGTAAAAAATTAATTTGAAAAAAACAAATTTTCAACAAAATAGTTAGAATTTCAGTCAAAGACATGAACCCTAAAACAAACAAAAAACACATGTTTTACAAAGTAGTTCAACTTTTACCCAAATAGTTGAGTTTTCAATTTCAAAAACTCTATTTTCAGCCAAAATGAAATAGTTACATTTTTAGTTTAAAAAATTAATAAAAAAAAAAGAAAATTAGATTTCAACAAAAGTAGTCAAATTCTTAACCAACGAGATGAATTTTCAATAAAAGTGAAGAATCTTCAACTGGAATAGTTAAATTTTCAATTAAAAAAATTAATTTTCAACCAAAAACACAAAGAACGTTCAACTAAAATTATGAATTTTCAACAACAACAAAAATGATTTTTTTGTAAAGTAGTTCAACCTTCACCCAAATAATTGAATTTTCTACCAAAAAGAACGACTTTTTGATAAAAATTGTTGAATTTGCAACCACATACATAATAAAATTCTCAACTAAAAGTATAATTGTCAGGAAGAAGCAACTGAACAAAATAAATAAAAATACAAGGCAAATAAATTACATACTAACAAGAAAATATATCAGGGTAACCCCAAAGTTCATTTTCAACATGCTCTAATTTTACTCTAAACAACTTTTGTTTTCCCTGACAATTTCAAACGAAAATTGAAATTTAAAAAATTTATTTTCCTTCACTTTTGCGAAATTTTTTGTTTCAAAGTCCCTGACTTTCTGCGATCAACAAAATTCCCTGAGTTTCCCCTGATTTCCAGAATTTCATTGACCGTACTTTCAATATATTGACAGAAAAAAATAATTAGATTTGGAAAATTGTAATGAAATTATTGTCAGAGTAAAAAAAAATCGGGAATAAATACGAAACTTTTAAATATTTTTGATTGTAGCTTCGCGATTTTCACGACGATAAAATGAACAAGATGTAAAATTGTGTGTTTTTTCTACTTTCAAATAAAACAAGAAATTATAAATCAAATGAAAACTATCAAGAAACGTTTGTGTAATCTTTTTTCGTTCAGCATAGAACAATTTTGAAAACCTAGTTTTTCTTTGGGGGAATAACAATTCCAGGACTATGGTCGGCTTGACACCGACGAGCGGAAGGTTAGTTTCACGCGCGTAAAACTGTTGACAAGAGAGAAACTTTCGCCTCGGAGAGCGCGTGAAAGACCGTTTGCCAACTTATAAAATTCATGTACTCCAGCTAATAAAAACTGTCGGTAACGTAGGTCATCAAAGGTAATGGTGCACATTTACCGGCAGTTTCGATCAGCTGGAATATCTGAATTTTATAAGTTGATAACCCTTCTTTCACGCGCTTTCCGAGGCGACAGTTTCTCTCCCCCCAAACGCTCTACGCGCGTGAAACTAACCTTACGCTCCTCCGTGTAAAGCCGACCATTTAAGACAAACGGAGAAGGGAAGATACTACAAAGAACGGTTGGGGGAGAGAAACTTTCGCTTTGGGAAGCGCGTGAAAGGAGAGTTGCCAACTTGTAAAATTCAGATATTCCAGATGATAGAAACTGCCGGTAGCTGTGCATCATTACCTTTGATGACCTACGTTACCGACAGTTTCCATAAGTTGGAGTACATGAATTTTATAAGTTGGCAATCCTACTTTCACGCGCTCTCCGAGGCGAAAGTTTCTCCCGCCCCAACCGTTCTACGCGCGTGAAACTAACCTTCCGCTCATCGGTGTAAAGCCGACCTATAAAAAAAATTCCAGGACTTTTCCAGGTTTTTCCAGGTAAATAAGAATTGAAGGTCTTTTCCAGGTTTTCAAGGATTTCCAGGACGCTAGACACCCTGTTAACATAAAAGACGCCTATTTTATGTGGGTCTTGTTTTTGGGAAAGAAAAATACTTGGTGTAAATGTTATGACCTTACATTGAGAATTTCTCCCCTTATTTTCTTGCTTCATGTTTTTAGAAAAGGCGACGAGGGAGTTTGAGGATATTGATATGAGGATCGCCCTAGTACGACTCTGAAAAGTTTAGAGTCCGTGTCCGAGGCGTGCGGAGCACAGCAGTCGATAAAAAATGGTTCCAGCACCCAGCAGATAATAAAAGTGTGAATAAGAGAAGAGCGATATACGAGAAACGAGAAACGGTAAACGAGGTCCGAAGGAAGAGGCTGGACTGAAGGGTGAGTATTGAGTAAGAAGAGGAGGAACAGAGGGTCGTCGGATGTTTGAAATACTCCCCTATCTGACTCGCTCGCGATGGGAAATCTTTATTGATTTGAACCCGTCGACTGGCATGTATATTGCTCGAGGTCAATATGATTCTCTTCAACTCATACACACTTATACTACTTGTATATTATCCCAGCACCGAAAATAAAATGTTCTCTTCATACCACCTCCTGTAAGATTCAACCCCTAAAAAATTCCGAAAATTCACATTCCTCGCTGTGACAGGAATGTAACTGATGCTTTTTTTCATTTAAAAAGGCGAATTCGCTACTCTTTTAAAATTAACCAGTGAAATCTCACTGGTTGAAACAGCCCTAAGTGTGTCACTGACCATCAGTGAGATTTCACTGGTTCACTCAGTGGAATCCCGTCACTGGTTCCAATCAGTGAGGTTAACTGGTTATTTAGTCCCACTAGTTGAATATGGTTGAATCACTGGTTGAATATATCATTTAGCGTCACTGGAATATTCAGTAACGCTGGTTTAGTTGAGTCACTTACTGGTTCATCCAGTCACAGTCGGAAAATCACTGATTCACTAGTGATAATTCAAAATACTGATTCAACTAATGACAATCTAACTGGTTCAATTTAAGTGAAGTAACTCTCAGGGAGCGTCCATATAATACGCGACACTTGGGAGGGGGGGGGGGGTATGTCCCAACCTCACAAAGTGTCACACAGAAAATCAAATCTCAATCCGTTTCAAGATTTTGAAGACAAAAAGACGAATTTCTTAGATGAAAATTGAATTTTCAATCCGGGAAGTTAAGTTTTTGACAACAAAGCTCATCCTCAGCCAAAAGAGATGAATTTTCAACCAAGAAAGATTACTTTTCTATCAAAGAAGGTGAATTTTCAATCCAGAGAAATGAAGAATTTTTTAACAAATAGCTGAATTTTGAACCCACAAAGATTAATTTTGAACCAGGAAGATTAATTTTCTACCAAAAGACAAATTTTCAATCAAATATACATGAGTAGTAAACCAAATAGTTGAATTTGGAATTAAAAAAAAATAAGTTCACAACTAAAAATGGAATAGTCAAATTTTTAGTTAGAAAAACTAATTAAAAAAAAAAAATTGTCAACCAGTTGAATTCAACGAAAAAAAACTAATTTTTACCAAAATAGTTGAATCCTCAACCGAAATTATGAATTTTCAACAAAATACATTAATTTTCTATCCAAGAGCTGAATCTTTAACTTATAAAGTAAAAATATTCAATCTCTTATGGAATAGCTACAGTTTTAGATGAAAAATTTGACATTTAAAAAAAAAACGAATTCACATCAAATTAGTTGAATTTTCAAATAAAACGTTTGATTTTTCATTATATAGTTTGATTTTATGTCAAAGTAGTTGAATTTTCAACAAAAAATATGAGTTTTCAACAACAAAGTTAATTTTCCACCAAATATTTTAATTGTCTACAAAACTGTTGAATTTTTAAGCCAAAAAGATCATTTATTTTTTTTAAAGTAGTGTTTTAAAAAAAAAGGTTCCAACAAAAAAGTTAATTTACGCCTAAATAGTTAAATTTTTAACTAAAAGGATGAATTTTCAAACCAAAATTATTTTTTACAAAGTAGTTCAACTTCGAACCAAGTAGTTGATTTTTCACACAGAAAAAAAATTAATCCTGAACAAAATATGTTGAATTTAACCAAAAAGACGAATTTTCAACGAATTATTCGTATCTCCAACGAAAACTGAATTATTTTTAACCAAGCAGTTACCCTTTTAATTAAAAAGAATGAATTTCTAACCAAGAAAATTAATTTTCTACAAAAAAAGATGAATTTTCAAGAAAATACTTATGTATTTTTAACGAGGAAAGATCAATTTCTAACCCGAAATGAAATAATTGAATTTCAACCCGAAAAGTTGATTTTTTTGAATATGAAGGATCAATTTTCAACAAAAAATAGAACAGATAAATTTCTAGAGAAAAAAATTATTAAAAAAAATATATATATTCACATAAAAAAGTTACATTTTTGAACAAGGAGTTTAATTTTCAACCATAATGTTGATTTTTAACAACAATTGTCTTTTCAAACAAACAGTTTAATTTTCTACCAAACTATTGAATTTTCATATTTCGCAAAATTCATAAACATCCGTAAAACTTATCATCAGGAAACATACTAAACCGCTCGCCCCTTAAATTGAACTGAGTATTTGAATTATATCAATGTTTTTAAATTTAAAAAAATTCAAGTCGATACAATATTATTTTCTATTTGTGAATATAACTGAAGATATATAACTGTTTCATAAAAATTTTATCCCATTAAAATTTCACAAGTAAAAATTTTGTAAAATTCAAAGTTTATAAATTGATATCCGTATATTTTTTACTAAATTGTTTAGTATGTTGTAGGAACTGCATAAATCCAAGCCAATAGATTTAATAATTTGATATTATTAGATAACCAGATAGATGGTTTCCTCCGTTTGATCCTATCTGAATGTTTCTTCTATCTCTGGTGTTTTTGAGATAATATTATTGAGGGATCATCTCAAATTGATTTATCGTGTTTTGTTTGCTTACTCCTTAATTATAACCAAACTTTGCAATTACGCTAAAAATAATTAAACTAAAAATGACATTTTCATTACCATGATCAGTATATCAAAATACAAGTTATGATATAGCCAACTATAAACGGGTGGTATTTTTCTGTACTGGAAATGGGCTCATATATAATTGAGAGATAGATATTGCCTAATTAGGGTATACCCAACCGTAAACAATAGTTTTTTTTTTGTAAAATGATTTGATAAGTAACAAATCAATTCTTTTCTTCGACCAACGATGTTTAAGAATTTTAAATTGTAAATTTTGTATGTCTGTAATAATGTCATTAACAAAATCAAGCTGATACTTATTATGTATCAAGGTTGTTTTAATGCATTTAAGTTTTCTTTTCTAAATTGAATATCACTTAATTTAACACATCTGTCTACAAAACCTTCAATTAAACCAATTTTATGATCAAATAAATTATGAGAATTGTAATTTAAATATCTGCCAGACCAGGAAGGTTTTTTATACCAGTTGGTTAGTAAATCACCACATTAAATTTTAATGATTTGTAGATCAATATAGTTAATAACTGTTTATAATGTTGGATGTTAATTTTCTACTGAGTATTGTAGTTGATAACGTTAATAATTTCACGTTCATGAGTAAATTTGATACAATCTTCAATCCTATTAAACACATTTAAGAAAGCTTCAATCTTGTCAGGAACAATAGCTGAAATGTCGTCTACATATCTTTTGTATAAAATAGGTGTGAAATATAATAATTTTAGAGTTCTTTTCTCAACATCTTGTAAAACTGAATCAGAAACAACTGGGGATAAAGGTGAACCCATAGGGCAACCTGAAATTTGCTTATAAAATTTATTATCGAAGGAGAAAACAATACCATTAAAAACCATTCTGGTAGCAATTAATAATTCATTTTTTATTATTTTTGTTCAGTTATTATTTAAAACAAGTTTTTCTTCAATGCAATCTAAAGCAAGATGATGCTATCAAACATGGACACTACATCTAAAGAAACTATTGAATGACTTTTTGGTACTTTAATGTTTTTTAAAATACCTTTAAGTTCCCAACTATTTTTAACAAACGAACTAGTTATAATAGAAACAGGTTTCAGAATATTTGAAATGTACTTAGATAAATTGTAAGTGGGAGAACCAACAGTAGAAACAATCAGTCTTTAACTTGAATTAGGTTTGTGGACTTTAAGTAGAGCGCATAAAATTCTGCTATCACACTATTGTGAGTTTTTAAACGATATGCAAATTGATCTTTTACCCTCCAATCTGATAGCAATGTCATTACATTTATTTTCAATAGTTGGAACCATACTGGCTTTAATGTTCTTGTATAAAATATCATTCTTAAGAATGTTTTCAACTGTTTTATTATAGTCATCTCTATTAGCTGCAAAAGTTCGTTTTGACTTGAATTCTTCAAAATTGACATTGGTTTCTATGTTCCTTTTTAATGTTTGTTTTACTCTTCGGAATTAATCTTATCTCAGAGACAAATTTATAATAATCATTCTTTTTTTTCTGTTTAATATCGCTAACTTGAAATATGATTGCATTTTGGTTTTAAAAACCTTTTAAAAAAGGTACGCAATGGTACCAAAACGTACATAAAGAATGAAGAAAGGAGTTTTTTAACCAGTAGTTTTTTTTTTGTTTTAAACTGGAAATGGGGGAAAATGTAATTGAAAAGTAGATTTTGCCGAGTTTAGGTATGGCCAACAATTATCGATTTTGTCAAATATTCGAAATAGAGTCGAATATATATTCGAGAGGTATAAAAGTGGTTGCTTGTTTCCAAATTGGAAATAAGGTATCCTCGTATCCAAAGATTTCAAGGGATTTCTAGAGAACCTTGGAAAATAAACTAAATTTCATAGAATTTAAAGGGATTCTTTACAATTCCACAGATTTCGAGCGATTTTAAGATATTCCTTCAATATTTCTGTATTGTTTATCCTAATGCTGATTATCCCATAATTTTGTTCTATATAATGATGCAATCCTATGCAATCTTGCAATTTAGTGTTCGCAAAATATCCAAGTAATTAACCCCTTGGTACACCCTGAGTTCAAACAGAAATAAAATGATGAATCATGCTTTAGAATTATTTTGGCTGACCTAATTTGTGAAACCATTATGACAAATTAAATAAAGATGGTAGGAAACGTGGCCATATGGGATGGAGAATTTTTTTTACTGATGGAGAAGATCTGATTGTAGGGATGAAATCAGTTGGTGGCTTTCATTGTAGCCTGTAGCTGTAGCGCACGGGCCCCAGAAGTCAGTCTTATTTATGGCTATATTAATCCTTAAATGGTATCTAATGTCACACCGTCGTGGCAGATCTATCTGATGGTAGGAAGGGCTCTGTATTCACTTCTGTGTGGGATTCTCCATTGTCGTAGATACGGTATTCATACGTGTGTTTTTGTGTATACAATGCTGCTAGCAGAGTCGTACCCACGTACAAACGATGGTGTCGAGTTACCGGATGGTACACCGCGGGGTGTCCGTGACTTATACCCCAACTTGCCCCGTACCCCCGACTGCCCCGGACCACCTCATGGTCCGAGTAATTCACCCCGTGGCGTCGCGTCTCTTCTGCAACCAAGATGTTTTGCTCAACATTTGTATTTTCTATTCCTCGTAAACATAAAACATACCTTTTCGATTCCTCAATCAGAAATACGTTAGACGTTAGACATTTGTTACCTAACCCCGGGTAAAGATGGCTCATGTTTTACGCTGAATTCTAAAGGAAAATGGATATCAATTAAATCTAAAGAGGGATCGCATCACAGTAAACCCTTGAATATCAAACCGTTGAATGTCATTCTGATTGTCAACCTCATGTCAGATTAAAATCCACTTTTATGGATCTAAAATTAATTTTTACACGACTTCTTTCATACATGTCGAGTGGCAGTTGTGACACTTTTTATTGAAATTTGTAGACTACCACTTGCGACTACCACTTCTAGAACATTCGCAACTTTCCAAAACTAACAAAAAATGGTTTAGGAAACGTCGATTAACTTTCAAAAAACAGGAATAGTTAAATTTTCAGTTCAAAAAATTAATTTTCAAATAATGACGAATTTTCAAGAAACTAGTTCAATTTTCAGTCTAACAGATGAATTTTCGACTGAAGTGATGAATAACTGGAATAGTTTAATGTTTTGTTGTAACATTAGTTTTCTACCACAAAACACGAATTTTCAGCAAAATTGATAAACTTTCAATAAAATTGTTAAATTTTCAACCTAACTGATGTTTCTGCTAAAATGACGAATCATCAACCAACAAAAATAAATTTTGAAGAATGGAGTTCATCCGCTTACAAAAAAGGTTTTCGCAGCCTATTGGAACATTTCTTAAGTCACTTCTCCTGCTTCCCCCCCCCCCCCTAGGGCACGTGGTAAAGTTGGCTACGGTAGGGGTAAAGTCTGCAGGGGTACGGGGTAAAGTTATCTAGGGAACGGGGTAAAGTCGTTTACGGTATGGGGTAAAATCGGGTAGGATACGGGGTAAAGTCGGATAGATTACGGGGAAAATTCGGCTAGAGTACGGGGTAAATTTATCTAGGGTACAAAAATAGTTGAATTTTTAAACCGAAAAGATGAAATTTCTACCAAACGAGATTTAATCTCAACTACAATTATGAATCTTCAACTGGCATAGTTAAATTTTCATTAAAAAAAAGAATAATTTTCTATTATAAATTTGAAGTCTTAACAAAATTGTTAAATCATTAACTAAAGAGATGAATTTTCAACTAAAATTATAAATCTTCAACCTGAATAATGTATTTCAACCAAGTACATAGTTGAATTTGCAACCCGATGATTAAATTTTCAACCAAATAATCAAATTTGTAACCGAAAAAGATAAATTCTCAACTAAAAGTTCAATAGTATATTTCTCAAATGAAACAAAAAAATATGTTTTTTTTATTAAAAAAGTTCAAATTTTAACCAAATAATTGAATTTTCATTTAAAAAAATGAATTCACAACCAAAACTGTTATAGTTGATATTTCAACTGAAAATATTTTAATTCAAAATCAAAGAATTTTCAACAAAATTGTTGAATTTACAAATAAGTAATTAAATATTTAACGAAAATAATTAACTTTCAACCAAAAGTAGTTGCATTTCTTATTCAAAGAGATAAAATTCCTATCAAACGAGATGAATTTCCAACTAAAATAATAAATATTTGAGTGGAATAGTGAAATTTTTATTTTAAAAAAATTACTTTTTGCAAATTCGAATTTTCAATCAAGTAGTTACATTTTTAACCAAAGAGATGGATTTAAAAATAAAATTATATATCTTTAGCATAACAAATTAATTTGTAACAAGACTTCAATTTTCAACCAATTAGTTGAATTTTTAACCAAAAAGTTGAATTTTCAACCAAAAAGGATAAACTTTTCACAAAAACAAAGAATAGTTTAATTTTCGGATAAAAGAAATTAATTTATAACTAATAAAAAACATGAATTTTCAACTGAAATGATGAATCATCAACTAGAATAATTAAATTTTCAGTTAAAATAAAATTCATTTTCAAACACAAAACACGGATTTTCAACCAAATGGTTAAATTTTCAACCAATCTGATGAATTTTTAAATAAAATTATTAATCATCAACCAAAAAATAATAATTTCTCAATAAATAAATAAACGAAAAATTGAATAGAAGACATTTTAACCAAAAATAATTAACTTTCAATCAAAAATAGTTGAATTTTTCAACCAAAAAGATTAATTGTCAACTGAAATAGTTGAATTTCATTATATTAAATTACCTTACATACCAATATTATCAAAAACAACTAAATTTAGTAGTTTAATTTTCACCCAAATAGTTCATTGTTTAAGCAAAAAAAAAAATCCGTTTTGCACAAAGAAGGGCGAATTTCCAACCAAATAATGAAACTTCCAACAAAATATCTAAAAAAACTGAATTAACTGAATTTTTAACCCACAATGATGAATTTTCAACCAAGAAGATTAATTTTCTAGCAAAAGATGAATCTTAATAAAAATACGTAAGTTGTTAACCAAATACTTGAATTATCACCTAAAAATAGAAGTTCGCAAAAAAATGGAATAGTTAAATTTTCAGTTGAAAAAAATTAATTTTCATGAAAAGAGTTTAAAAATCATCAAAAAAGTTGTATTTTCAACCAAAAAGTTTATGCTTTAACTAAGAAAATTAATTTTCTACAAAGAATATCCACAAAATATATGAATTTTCAGTCATGTTCTTGAATTTTAAATTAAAAAGAATAAATTTTCAACCAAAAATGGAATAGTTAAATTTTCAGTTAAAAAGAATTAATTTTCAACCAAAAATGAAACAAATTTTCAAGAGTACAGTTTAATTTTCAGTCACAGGGATGAATCTTAACAAAAAACAAATTCCTATCAAAGTAGTTTTAGGTTTCAATTGAGTAGTTGCATTTTTTACCAAAAGGATGACTTTTTAACAAAAAAGTTGCATTTTCAACAGAGTCATTATATTTTCTACCAAAAAGTAGAATTTTCATCCAACCAAGATGAATTCCAAACAAAAAATATAATGGTACACTTTTTCAAAAAAAGAAAAAAGAAAAAAAGTGTAACCAAAAATAGTTGGATTTTATTATTGGGATCTATACATTCAGTTCAAAATTGAGCAGAAAAAAACAAGAGAGAGGGGATTTTTTTTTAAAAATAGTGAAAAATAAGAATTCTTCAAAAACGGGAAAGTTCTTTGAAAACAGGGGGGAAAATAAGCATTTTTTAAAAGAGGGGTAGAGAGTTTTTGGATATTAGCAAATAGTTTTAACTCACTGTTCATTGTCCAATGGACGTTTATAAAAATTCAATATTTATATTTTGTTTTCAAAAATATGAGGGGTCATAAATTATTTTCTTGGATATACATGAAAATTTGATTGATCCAACAAAATTTTCCAATTGAATCAACCAAATACTCCAGCTACTAAAAGATTTTGTTAAAACAACCAAACAATTTAGTTGGGTCGACCAAATATTTCATTGTCCATATAATAACCATATTTTGTGGTTGAAGCAACACAAATTTTGTTGTTATCATTATTATTATACCATTAAGCCTTTCGGGGTAGGCGTCACTTGCTCGGTGAGGAAACGAGTAACGTGACGTAGGGGGTATAGATTTTCTTTTTTTTATTCAAGCAAATCGTTTTCTGAGTTCAAAGGAGGGGGGGGGGGCAGAAGTAAAAAATCAGTGAAAATAGCGTCACGGAACATGTGTATTCTTCCCAGCTGGTGGATCGATTTTTTTGGCGATGGTTGTATCTTTCTTTTATGAAGAGGAGCCTTGAGAATGTATGGTGTATAGGAAGTACATGTGTGTGTGAAGGAATCGGCGAGGGCATTAGTCTTGATAAAAGGGACGAACAAATTAAAAGTAATGATTTGTAGAAATATTTGGAGCCCCTCCACCGGGGAATGGAGCCATTACGATGCCTAATGCCTCATCTGTTAGCCGTGCGAATCCGGCCCCGTTCCTATGGGGCATGCTTACACTGCTCCATTTATAAACCGAAAGGATGTATTCTCCCCGTAGAATGCTGCCGGCACTTCGCTCCCTGTAAACGGCTTTAGGAAACGTATTTACCTGCCCGTGTGTCGGATTTGCTTTTGCGGGTAGATAAAAATTCGTTATTCCTTTGGGAGTATTCCGTCACACTTACCTCACCCTCTTGTTAAACTACATTACATAATTGCTCATTACAAATTATATCCAACCGGGTTAATGCTGGTACACTTTCCAAAAATTAGTCAAAGTAGGCGTCGCGCGCCTACAAAAAAAGGTTTCTTAGCCTCCAAGACGTTACTCAAGTTGTTCAAACCTCCCCCTCCAATACTTTACCTCTCCTACTCCCAGTCCCCAACCTTTAACCTTCGCTTCCCCTCCCTTCCCGAACTTCTTCCTCCTCTACACCTCCTTCTCCATGCTTCCCAAAAAAGGTTTTTTAGCCTACTAAGACGTTACTCAAGTCGTTCAAACCTCCCCCACCCATATCTTACCTCCCCTACTCCCACTCCCTACCCTTTAACCTTCGCTTCCACTCCCTTGCCCAACTTCTTCCTCCTCTACACCTCCTTCCTCTTGCTTCACGAAAAACGTTTCTTAGCCTACTAAGACGATACTCAAGTCGTTCAAACCTACCCCTCCAATACTTTACCTCTCCTACTTCCTGTTCCCAAGCTTTATCCTTCGCTTCCCCTCCCTTCCCCAACTTCTTCCTCCTCTACACCTTCTTCTCCATGCTTCCCAAAAAAAAGGTTTCTTAGCCTACTAAGACGTTACTTAATTCGTTCAAACCTTCCCCTCCCATACTTTACCTCTTCTACTCCCCCTCCCTACCTTTTAACCTTCGCTTCCCCAAATTATTCCTCCTTCACACATCCTTCTCCTTGCCACCCAAAAAATGTTTCTGAGCCTACTAAGACGTTACTTAAGTCGTTCAAACCTCCCCCTCCCATACTTTACTTCCCCTACACCCCCTCCCTACGCTTCAACCTTCACTTTCCCTCCCTTCCCAGACTTCTTCCTCCTCTACACCTCCTCCTTGCTTCCCCAGCTAACACTCTTCTTCCTCAACTTCCCTTTCCTAGCCCACACTTCGCCAGTCCTATTTCCTCCTTACTTCACTGGCGCATATTTCACCTGACTTACCCTAGTTCCCCCCCCCCATAATTCTTGTACTTCCCCTCCCTAGCTTTCCCTACTTCTCTTCCATTTATTTCTCCTCCCTTTATTTCCTCTCACATTTCCACCCCTCTTTTTGCCACACTATCACTCTCCTTACTTCTACACCCCGCATTTTCCCTGCCGGCATCTCACCTCATTTCTTCTCACTCCCCGTACCCTCATTTCCGATCACTTTCTCTACTTACCTCCCCTCATTTCCCCTTACTTCCAGTCCCATTATTTCCGCTTACTTAACTACTTCCTTCCCCTTATTTCTCCACCCCTTATTTCTCCACCCCTTATCACCCCTTATTTCCGTCACTTCCCCGCCCATTATTTCCGCTTACTTCCCCTCCGATTATTCCCCCTCGCTTCCCCTTTTTAGAAAAAAGTACAACGGACTCAACAGAAACTATGCCTGGAGGGTAACAGGTTTTGTGATGATTTTTTGGGAAGGGGAGGTGGATGAACGCAAAATGTGACATCGCACATGGAAAATATAAGTGTGAATAACACATTTTTTAAATGCAAGAAAAAATGAAATTAAATAATAATAATAATAATAAATCTAAATACATACTTCACGCACTTTCCCCTATTTCCCCCTTTGCCCCTTTTTTTAGAATTTATATTTTTTTCCTGTTTTCGAGAAAATTTTCCTTTTTCTCTTTTTCCTCCTAAATGCATAAGAAAATCCTACTATTTTTCATGAAAAGTTATTTCTTTTCAACTGAGAAGTCTATTATTATATTTTTGGTTCGGAATTCATCTCTTCAGGTTACAAATTTTACTAATTGGTTAAAGATTGATTCATTTTGTATACAATTTTTTGTTTCATAATTACTTTTTTCAACTGAAAATTTAAACTTTCTATTTTTGATTGAAAATTAATAGTTTTTAGTTGAAAATTCAACTATTGAATTTTTTATTAAGACTTAATTTTGTTGGTTGAAAATTTAACTACTTGGTTGAAAGTTGGATTAATTCATTAAAAACATAAATTTTATTGGGTAAAAATTTAATTATTTTATTGCAATTTTGTTTTTTGTATTCTTACAAATCAAGTTTTTCAACTACAAAGTTAACTATTCTATTTCTTGGTAGAAAATGATCGTTCTTAGTTTAAAATGCAACTATTTGGTTGAAAATTAACTTTTAGGTTGAAAATTCAACTGTTTTCCAAATAATTCGCCTATTCAATATTTGGTTAAAAATTGACTTTTTAGTTTCAAATTCATTTGTTTGGTTGAAAATTAACTTTTTGATTAAAAATTTTAATTTTTTCCAGAGAATTCGCCTTTTTGTTAATAATAGAACCTGGTTGAATTTTTGTTTTTTCTTTTCACTGAAAAATCTTTCCTGGTTGAAAATGCAACTAATACATTTTTTATTCAGACCCAATTCTTTGGTTGAAAATTAAACTATGTATATAGTTGAAAGTTAAACTACTTTGTTGAAAACATTCATTTTATTGGTCGTCAATTTGATTATTTTGTTGCAAATTCATTTATTTGGTTGAAAAACAAGTTTTTCAATTGTAAAGTTAACTCTTCCATTTTTGGTTAAAATTGAACGTTTTTAGTTTAGAATTAAACTATTTGGCAAAAAATTAACTTTAAGTTCAAAATTCAAATTTTTTCCAGAGAATTCGCCCTTTTGTCTTAAAAAAGTTTGAAAATTCAACTTTTTTGTTGAAAATTCGTCTTCTTGGTTTGCAAATTCATATCTTTTGGTAGAAATTTAATCTTTCTTGACTAAACATACAATTTTATGATTTAAATTTTTCTTCTTTGGTTCAGGATTCAACTATTTTATTAAAAATTCGTCGTTTTTGGTTTAATTGAACTGTTTTTGTTTTAAATTCAACATTTTTTTGGTTGAAATATCAACTATTACATTTTTCGTTGAGAATTCATCTTTTTGGTTTAATTTGACTGTTTGACTTGTCTTGGTTGAAATATCAACTTATATATTTTTCGTTTATAATTATTCTTTTTTGTTGAAGCTTCAACTACTTGGTTGAAAGTTGAACTTCCTTTTTCTCAAATTTATTTCTTTTTGTCAAAGATTCATAATTTTGATTAAAAATTCAACTATTTTGTTCAAAATTTAACTTCTTTGTTTGAAATTCATACTTTTACATTGAAAATTCAACTGTTTTCTAAAAAAAAATCGTCATTTTGGCTAGAAAATTCAACTATATTTTGTTAAAAAATCAACTTTGTACATAGAAAATTCTACTATTTCGTTATAAATATAACTATGTGGTTGATAATTATTTTTTCTTTGTTGAAATTTCAACTTTTTGGTTAAAATTTCACCTTCGTAGTTCGAAAATTCAAATGTGTGATTAAAAATGCAACTATTTTATTTAAAATTTAATTATATTATTTAAAATTCAAATATTTTGTTAAAAAGTCTTCTTTTTTGTTCGAAAATTCAACTGATTTGTTGCAAGATCGTTTTTCCGGATTAAAAATTCTACTTTTTTGGATGAAAAATTGATAATTTCTAGTAGAAAATTTCTTGATTGAAAATTCATCTCTTGAGGTAGAAAAGTTCATGATTGAAAATCCAACTGTCTTCTAAAAAAATTCGTCTTTTTGGCTTGGAAATTCGACCATTCGGTTGAAAATTTAACTATTCGGATGAAAATTCATCTTTCTGAATTTAACAGTCAACTATTTTCTGAAACGTTCAACTTTTTAGCTTGAAAACTCAACTCTTTCGATTAGAATTCATCTCTTGTGATAGAAAATTAATATTTTTTGGTTGAAAATATAACTATTTTGTAAAAAATAAAATATTCAGTACCAAGATTCAGCGACTCAAAAACAGTTGAAACCCAGTTTGAAATCATGCCGGAAATCTTTTAAATCTGCAAAAAATTTCACGAATTTTGAAGATTCAGAAGTGAACAACTCCACGATTTATTCCCCTAGTATTCCCCTATTTTCGTGAAAAATTACCCTATTTCCCCTATTTGGGAGGATTTTGGACTGTGAATTCTGTAAAAATATTATGTCTGTGTATTTTAATTTAGGCGTTTATCGAATGAATTTAAAGAAAACAAATTGACTAAAAGGGGGGGGGGGTATTGCTATTTGTGTCGTTCTCTGGGGGAGGGGGTCAAGCTTTGCATGATGATCTGTGACGAAGAAGAAGAGGGGAGGCTGGAAATAGCTTTACGTAATTTTTGAACGACCCCAAAACAAAAAATATTAGGTAGGCAAATAGGTCCGTTCGGTTTTTTTCGTAGACAATTGATAATTATTTATTGCAGTAGGAAAACGAAGTTTAATCAATTACATAATTTCCATTTCTATCCATGACCTCTTGCCATCTTTTTACCAGCTTCATCATACCGCATTCGTAAAAAGACTGGTTTTTCGATGGAAACCCGATTTAGGTGATTTTTGACACTCTCTTCATCAGTGAAGGTTGATGAGGTAAGACATCATAGCCAAGGCTCAACAATTTTTCTCGGCTAGCTATTTTCCCTGAATGGAAAAACCTTCACTGATAAGGAGAGTGTGAAAAATCACCTAAATTGGTTTTTCATCAAAAAGCCCCAGCCTTTTTACGAACGCAGTATAATGAAGTTGGTGAAAAGACAGCAAGAGGTCATAGAGAGAAATAAAAACTATGTAATTGATTAAACTTTGTTTTCTCTATCCGATAAATAATGATCAATTGTCTACAAAAAACCGAAAGAACTCATTTGTGAATCCAATATAAAATAGAGGAAATAAAAAATGGGAGCGAATTTCTTTTTGGGAAAGAGGAACTAGGGTGGAATGAGCTAACTCGAAGAGCAAGCTTCAAACACAGAGGTAGTAAAATTCCAGTGACGTACTGTCACCTCGCGTTTAAAATCCGCCTGGATTTCGAATTCGTCGTGATGCGACCTGATGTAGTATGGCAATTCGAGCCAATGGCATGGAAAGAAGAATCCACTTCGACGGAATCATGTATACGAATGCCCTGTAATCAAATAAAGGGGAACAATGTTGGCGAACGATGCGAGTGAGCCAGCTCAGCAACGCGATCCCAAACCCGCCCGTTCCTTGTCCTGGACACACCCCCGCCGTAACCGAGGGAACGCTGTTATATCCGCGTATTCTGCGAATCTCACCCTCACCCCTTCTATTTTTCAACCCCACGTCGAATCCGCGATTTCCCAAATCCGATAAATATGAGTTCACTTTGCAACGTCCTTAGTTCTTCTGCACAAGAAAGTGGATCGCTAGAAGATCTCTCTAAACTAATTTTTGAGTCCACGTATTCTAAATATTATTTGTTTTTGTATCAAGGCTATTTTCAAGTAATTCTTTTTCTATTTTTTTTTTCAAATGAAAATAGCAATTTTGATTCGCCTGGCGAAGGCAACCTTCCAGGGTGAGTCAGGCTAACTTTCTCTGGTTTGGTCTCGAGTGTATACAAAGCGCGGCAGGATGTCGGATGGTAGGCAAGTTTTCTCCAAATGAAAAGGGAATTTGATGCGATAACAACGACCACCATCCAAAAACTTCGTGACCAATTTCGCGCAAATTTTGACCCCCCTCCCTCCATGACGACCTTTGTTCTGCCCCCCTCCCCCCCAAGTAACAAAGCACAAAATTCTTTCAATCCCGGAGAAATAGGGTGATTTTTCACGAAAATAGGAGAATAACAGGGGCATAAATTCTTTTGAATATGAATTAATGTAAATACTGCATATTGAATTTAATATGAAACACTTTCAGTTCCTAAAAATGTAGATCAAAATGTATTACATTTTTAACAAAATAGTTAAATTTTTAACCAAAAAAAGATTTTCTAACAAATTAGATGAATATTTAATCCCAAAAAAAAGAATTTTTAACAACAATAGACATTATTTTTAACCAAACCGTTGCATCAACAACCAAATAGTTTAACTTTTAAGCAGAAAAAAGTTCATTTTAGCTGTTGAAGTTTCTACAAGAAAAGATGACTTTATCAAAATATTTGCATTTGCAACTAATGAATGTATATATTCAATCAAATGATCGAAATTTTGCAACAAAAAAGATTAAAAGTCAACCAAAAATAGTTGAATTTTCAAGCCAAAAGGACAACATTTTTATAAGACAGTTGAATCTTAAACAAAATAGGTAATTTTCAGCCCAGAAAAATGACTTTTTTACCATAAACGATGAATTTTCTACCACAAGACGAATTTAAAAAAAAATATTAGAATTTTGAACCAAATAGATGAATTTTCCATAAGATAGATGAATTTTAAACAAACCAGTTAATTTTCAACCAAATTACTGATGATTTTTCTACAAAACAGATCAGTTTTCAATTAAAATGATGCATCAGTTATAGCATTTTTTTTAAAGTTGTTAAACCTTATAACCCGATTAGTTAATTTTTTGATCAAGAAATACCAATTTTACACAGAATAGTTGAATTCTTGACCAAAACAGAATTATTTTCAAGAAAGCATTTGAATTTTCAACAAAAACGGATTGAAGATTAAATTTCTATGAAACGAAAAACGGAATTTTTAACAAAATACATGATTTTTGAGTCAAATTGTTGCATTTTGAAACTAGAAAAGATCAATTATTTATTAAATATATCATGTTCAAACAGAAAATGAAATAGTTACATTTTCAGTTTAAGAAATTAATTCTTAAGAAAAAAAAACAAACAATTTTCAAAAAAAGCTTACATTATCAATCAAAGAGAATAAGAGATGAATTTGAAAATGGAATAATGAATCCCTAGCAAAAACAAAAGAATATTGAATTAAAGAGTTCAACCAAAAAAATGATTTTTTAACCAAAAAGATTGAAAAGATGAAAATTGAATACTAACATTTTTATTGAAGGAGACAAATCTTTAACCACAAAAGTGAATTTTTAACAACGAAGTTAAACTTTTTACCAAGTAGTTGAATTTCTTACCAAAAAAGGTGACTTTTTAAAAAAATAGTTACATTTTCAACAAAATAATTAAATTTCTAACCAAATATTAGAATTTTTACCGAAACTAAATTTTATGTAAGTTCCTTTATAAATGGAATAAAGCAGTATTTTATTCAAATTTATCAATATAATAATAATTTATTTTAAGAAAGTGAAAGAGTGACCATTTGTAAACCCAAAAAGTTTTTTTTCTCAAAAGAATTCGGTTTATAAGAATTAAAAACAATTCTAGTTAAATTTAAAAGAATTCAAATAAATTTGAAAAAATCAAAAAAATCTAAAAATTGCATATATTTTGATAAAATTAGAGTGCATTTAGAAGAATTTAGGGCAAATAAGATAAAATTCATAACAATACCAGAGAATTCAAAACGATTTGAATGAAATTGTAAAATTAAAAAAAAGACTGAAAATTCCATTTATTTCAGTAAAATTAGAGTGAATTGAGAAGAAAGTAAGGCAAATTTGACGAAATTCATAACAATTCCAAAGTGTTCAAAAAAATTCAAATGGATTTGGAAAAATAAAAAAAGTACTGAAAATTATATTTATTTTAGTAAAAATAGAGTAAATTTAAAAGAATTTTAGTCAAGTCAGCCAAAATTCATAACAATTCCAAACAATTACAAATATATTATAAAATCCCGTAAAATCTTACGAAATTTGATGATATTTTCTGGAATCGCGGAAAATCTATTAGAATAGCTTAAGAACTTTTAAAATCACTTCAAATCATTGAAATCCTGGAAAATCTTATAAAATCTCTTAGAATGCTTTAACATATCTTCAAATCTTATTGATCTTATTAGTCTTATCAATCCCTTGAAATTTTTGTAATCTCTTTAAAATGCCTTGGAATCTTTTAAAATCCCTTAAAATATTTCAAACTTTTCGAAATCCCTTTGAATTAATAAAATAAATAAAAAATTAGCTGAAAGATTCAACGTCCTTTGAAACCATTTAAAATTATTGAAATATATTAAAAATACCCTTAGATATTGTAAATCCTTTAAAACCTTTCAACATTTCATGAAACTTTCTAAAGCTTTTGAAAATGCCGTGAAATCTTTCAAAATACGCTAAAATATTTTAAATCCCAATAAATTACTGAAACAAATTAAAAATATCCATAATATTTTTAAATACCCTAAAATGTATCAAATCCTTCAAAATCTTTTGGAATTTCTTGAAAGTCTTGACACTTTTTCTTGAAATTTTTCAAAACAGCCTAAAATATATAAAATCCTCCACATTTAAAAAAAATCTATTGAATCATTTTTAAGCTCTTGAAAATTGCTTGAAAATTTGAGAATACTCTAAAATCATTAACAAGCATTTTTAATTTCTTTAAATAGTCATTGAAATCTATAAAAAATTTCTTCGAATCTGTTAAAATACCCTGGAAAATTTCATGAGAATTCAAAAAAATTCATAAATAGGTATAGATCAGAATTCAATAGTGGTTCACTCATGGATTAATTTATTGAAAAAAATGTGAATGAAGTGATATTTTTATTCACAAAGTGACTTAAGTAATTTTATCTCAAAAAAGCGACTAAAAGTGATTTCAGAAAAAAAATTAACTCAAAGTGATTGTGTGGCACCCCTGATTATTCTTGACAGTTACCGTCAAACGGAATAATTTCGGACATGTGTGGTAAATTCGGACACTCCTTAATTCCTTAAATTGACAGGACAAATTACTCAAAACGGTTCCAAGAATCTAGATTCAGTTCAAGCCTCAACTGGTTCTAGATTCTTGTAAAAACACCCACCTTAAGCCATTAAAACTATCAATTTAGGAATGTCCGAATTTACCCCACATGCCCGTAATTACCCCGTTTGACAATACTTATAGTGCTCCTTACAAAAATTCCCTGACTTTTGCCATTTTTTGAAATCCCTGAATTCCAGGTTTTCCCTGACCTGCGGTCACTCAAGTTACAAAAATTTAATTCATGTCAGATCTGTTGATGAGAAACAGAGGAATGTCGAGTATGGAAATTGGAAAGTGGAAGGATGAAGGGCGTAAGTAAATGAGACTAGTAAGGATAAATATCTTCCAAAAGAGAGGATTTGAAATTCTCCCAAAAGTCATTCGAAGCTTGCCAAGCGCTCTTTATTCTACCCTTGATGAATATTCCTCTCGGGAAGCTGCGAGCTGATGAGAAGATAACGTCGTTTCGTTTACTCATGTAATAATATTGAACGCGTCCTGCAGGAAAACGGTTTTATGTCGGCAAACAGAGGCCCAGCGAGCTGGTTAATTAATGTACGAGTTGTTAGGTTGTTACCTGAAACAACAATAACAACTATCTTGATGATGATGTCCGTCGAGCGTTGCCCTACCTTCATTCGTTACATCCCACTGCACCAAGTGATTACACCAAATTTATTTAATGTAATTTACATACTAACTGCAAAAAATGGTTAGTTGGACCAACTATTTAGTTTCTAAGCTATGGTGCTGGTATTTTATTAGTTGGGACAACAATTTTGTTAGTTGCTGCTACTGATTGAATAGTCACTGCAACTCATAAAACTGTTGTGCTAACTAGTAAAATAGCAGCACTATATCTTATAAACTAAATAGTTGGCATCTAACGATATTCTTCAGTACTCAATTATATCTTCAATTATAAATTAGTAATTAATTAGTAAATTAAAAAAAGTATTTTCCTCTGCCTTGGGAAGGTAAGGAGTTTTCATTCAGAGAATAGAGGAGGAATACATGATTTTTAGTTGTATTAAGGTTGGTCCAAACGCGTTGGAAGCAAATGCGCTTTAATATTAGCCAACCCCATATCAGAGAAAGGTCACAGAAAGGCCCCGAAGGGATGCACGTAGCATATATGTGACATCGCCTTGGATGAACGAAACCCAGAGGTGGACCGGTCTACTCACTGTTCGTCTCGTTGACAAATGTCTTGCTCATCCCCTGGGCATCTCCCCCCAGGTCCAGTATCATCCCCTAACTAACACGACTTTACTCCAGACGTGGACCAGGCCTGGTGGCGAAATCCCGTGGAGCAACGACCCTTTTTGACACGGATAGAGCATTCAATTACCTACCACTGCGACGTCACGACAGTGCAGAGTGCTTCAAACTTCGGACCCTTGAGAAATGCCAGGAAATGACTCATTCGATCTATTCGAAAAATAATATCGGAAGAAATAAATAAAACTTCTAATGCACGAAACTGAAGTAAAATAAATCATTAAGGATTTTTATTGAATCTATCGATCCTGCAAGTATCGTCTTACCAAAAAGGGGTTCTTCTACTTAATTTTAATTTTAAAATTACTCTTAAAAGTTTTGGCCTCATCGTACGTAATTTGGTTTGTCGAATCATTTAACAACGTGATACGATTTAAATAAGGGGGGGGGGGAATCTTTCTGTTACTTATGAATGAATAAAGTAGTTCAATGTACAACTAAACAATAGCATTTTTAACCAAAAAAGATTAAATTTCTACCAAAAAAGATGAATCTTCATTTAAAAAGATTTTTCAGTCAATGAAGAAAGAAACTTTCATCCGTGATGTTCAAATTTCAAGCCTAAAGCACGAGCGTTTTACAAAAAATGTAAATTTTGAGCTAAATTAAAAATTTGATAATTTCGCAGTACTTAGAAAAACTACCTGGTTGAGATGAATTAACACCTTTCACTACATTTCAACATGAAAATATGAATTTTTGACAAAAAATGTAATAGTTGATATATTAAGCAAAAATATTTTCATTTTAAACCAGGAGCAGTTGAATTTAACCAAAAATAAGAATTTTCAACATATTATTTGAATCCTTAACCACAAAAGAATATTTTCAACGAAAGAGTTGCAATTATAACCATCAAAATTGATTTTCTACCAAAAAAGACATACATAAATTTTCAAACAAATAGTTCAATTTTCAATCAAAAAATTGCATTTTCAACCCAAGAAGATGACTTTTCAACCAAAAAAAGAAAAAACGAATTTTCTGCAAAACAGTTAAATTTTCAACCCAAAAATGTGAATTTCTAATAAAAAGTTGCTTTTGCACCGAAACAGATTAATTTTTAACCAGGCAGTTGCATTTTGAACCATGAAAAAAAATTTTTGACGAAAAGAGAAGATGAATTGTCAAACCAATGAAGAAAAAAAATTTCAATCAAATTTTTCAATTTTCAAATAAAATAGACGAATTTTTAACCAAAAAGGATAGCTGTGAAGCTTCTCGTAAACAAATAGGAATTTTTATGATAAAAAAGTTCAAGGTATTTTCTTATTAATTATTAAATAATTGTTTGAACTATTCTTATTTGTTTAAACAACACTTTGTTCACGTTTCATCGCAAATCACCAGTACAACTTTTTATTGCTTAAATCTAACTTTTTTTATGAAATAAGGCAGAAAAATGTAGCTTTTGTTTGCAATTTTTGCAAAGAACTCGACAACATTCTGGTATATATGGTATTTCTACTACTTATCTATAATTATTTAAACAATTTACATTTGTTCAATCATTATTTTTTTAAACAAAATATCACAAATTTACACCTTCTTGGAGTAACATGAACTAATTGGTTCAAAGCAAAGAGCAACAAGATCGATTCACTTTATTGTTTAAACAATATTTCGTTGTTGAAATGTAACTTTTGACTAGAATAATGAAAAAAATTAAAGTTTTTACCAATTTTTTAACAAATTTCAGTAGCTCTTTTTATGCCAACACTTTTCGTTGCTTACCCTTAATTTCTTCAACAATTTTGATTTGTGGAAACACTTTTTTCCAATAAACAGACAAAATTTCCACCTTTCTGTATGACATGAACTGATTAGTTATTCGTTCGTGTTTTTCCCCTTCAAATTATATATTGCAAGTCACTCAGAAAAGGTGCAACTTTTTTATATTAATGAAAATGGTTCAAACAATAAAAAGTTGTTTAAGCAATAGACTGCAAATTGAATTTACTTTTCTGATTGTTTAGAAATACATTTAACTTTTCAATTAGACCAATGAGAATGATCTGTCAAAAAAAGACCTAGACAAAAGTAATATTCAAGACAAATATACTGCAAAATACTTGGTCCTCGTTTAGAGGGTGGTTTTTAGGGCACGATTTGCTAATGTCAGATCGTAAAAAATTCGCATTCAATTATTATAGGCACCTCCCAAAAATGAGTATTCTCCCAAACGAAATTCAAACATTGCCTTATTTCAGACCCCACTATTCTCTACAATATCTATTTGGAAAATTTCGGGGTCCTTTTAGCTCATACTACCTCTCCTATGTGGCTTCCAGTCCAAGGTCTAGGATCTTCCCTTCTACCGACAGTTTTGATTTTAAAAACACTTTAGTTTTGGGGGCTTGGACAAATTCATGATCTGTTCTAAAATTTCCTCCAAATAAATCAGATTTATCAGATTACGCTAAACTCTGATTCAAAAGGTGAGGTGTGATAATAAATTAGTTCCTAAGCGAGGATGAATACGCGTATCTCATTGTCGTATTGCGTAAGAATATAATGCTCAGCAGGGTGTCGCGTTTAATCCAGTAATAACAGAAATATCAGGAAGACACAATGGCCGACGGGATCGGCCGGCGAAGCTGGTTGGTCGGCTATATTGAGGTGTCACAGGCAAACGCGTTTGGACGACAACAACAACGTGCGAACCAACCAAGCCGAGGCTAATGAATGGCATCCTCCCTTTTTCTTTTGGTGCACCATGAAAAATTATTGTTGCTCCCCCTTAGATCCGTGGCATAGGTTGCTCCGACCCACCGCCGCGAAACGACGTCCCGCGGAGACGCCAGCTGGTCCCCGGAGCCTCATCCACAAGAGTATCTCCATTCGTCTATCTCCATCTGATCCTCTGCATACTAACACGTACAGGTCAACACATTAATAGTTCCCAAATTACAACACAGCTTCTTCTGATGAAGAAGTCCTCTTCAGATTCAATCGCTTAGATCAATAGATCTCCATTTCGAGGGGCAACTAATATCCATTTGTCTACTTCTCGATTTCTTGTTTCTCAAACTAATTCTAGGAAATTAGAGTAGTAAACGAACAGGAGCTACATTCGGAAAAGGAGAGTAAATGATAGGGAAAGATGAATTCGCAACTTCAATTTTGTATGAAAGATTGTTAATCTTAAGGAAAAATTAGGCAATAGCAGCCGTTAGCAACGACTGATAAAATCCTCTAGAAATGGACAATAACAACCCTCAGCAATGATGAATACACCGTCGTAGCCACTGGAAATAACAGTTATTAGCAACGGCCAATAATAACCCTTGACAGCGGTCAATAACATTTCCTAGCAACGGGCAATACAATATTAAGCACGGCCAATAACAACCATTAGCATTAGCAAATAAAATCCTTCAGCAACGGTTAACGAAAACTCTTAGCAACGGTCAATAATAACCCTTAACATCAGTCACTAACGTCCACTTGAAGCGGGTAATAACACACCTTAGCAATGGTCAATAAGAAGCCTTTATAACGATTAATACAACTCTCTAACAACGGAGAATAGCAACCCTTGGAAACCACTACTAACATCACCTAGCAATGGACACTATCAACCCTTAAAACAGTAAATAAAAATCATTATCAACGGTCAATAATAACCCTTCGCAACGTTCAGTACAACTCACAAGCAACGGTGAATAACAACCTTCATCAACAACTGATAACATCCGCTAGCAACCGACAACAACACCCTTTAGCAACCGGTAATAACAAACTTTTAGAATTATTGAATAACGTCAGAGGTAAATAACATCCTCTAGCATCGGTTATGAACGATTCCTAGCAACGGTCATTACTATCTCTTAGCATCGGTTCATAACAACCCTTAGTATTGATGGATACAACTCCCTAGCAACGGACAATAAAACCCTTTAGCAATGGTTAATAACTACTATTACCAACGGTCAATAACATTCCCTATAAATGGCTGATAAAAATACTAAGCAAGGGATAATAACAACCTTTGGTATCAGTCAATAACGTCCTCTGGCAACGGTTAATAACATCCTGTATTAGCGCGGAATAAGATCTCTTAGCAACAATAAATACAATCCCCCAGCAACGGATTAGACCATCCCTTAGCATCGTTATTACTACCTCTTAGCAACGGTCAATAAAATTCCAAGCAACGAACAATAAAAATATTTACTTCGGTCAAAAAAACCATGAGAAACGATGATAACATCCTGTAGCAACGGTTAATAACAATCCTTAGGAACGGTCAATAAAAACCCTTAGAAGTGGTAAATAACATCACTTAGCATCGGTAAATAAGATCCATTAGCATCGATTAATAACAATCGTTAGCAACGGACAATAACATTCCCTAAAACCTGATAATAAAAATCCTTAGCAACTGTGAATAACAACCCTTAGCTTTGGTCAATAGCGTCCCCTAGCAACGTTTATAACCCTTAGCAATGGTCAATACATCATCAAGCCATAAACAATAGCAACCTTTTACACGATCAATAACAACCATCAGAAACTATAATAACATCATTTAGCAACGGTTAATAACAATTCTTAGCAACGGTCAATAACATTCCCTAAAACCTGATAATAAAAATCCTTAGCAACGGTGAATAACAACCATTATCATCAGTCAATAGCGTCCCCTAGCAAAGTTTATCACTAACCCTTAGCAACGGACAATACATTATCAAACAACGAACAATAACAACCTTTAGCTCGATCAATAACAACCATTTGAAATGATAATAACATCCTTCAGCAACGGTTAATAACAATTTTTAGGAACAGTCAATAGAATCCCTTAGAAGCGGTAAACAACATCACTTAGCATCGGTAGATAACATCCATTAGCATCGGTTAATATCAATCGTCAGCAACGGTCAATAAGATGTTCTATGAGCGGTTACAACATTCCTTAGCAACAGTCAATAACATTCTCTAAAACATGATAATAAAAATCCTTAGCAACTATGAATAACAACCCTTAGCATCGGTCAATAGCGTCCCCTAGCAATGGGTAATAACAGCTTCTATCAATGGAGTTTAACAACCCTTAGCAACAATCAAGAAAACTCCCTGGCAACGAATGATAAAAACCTTGATGATAAAAGCCTTCTGGGGTAACGGGGGTCCCGATTGATAGGTGGGGTCCCGTGGGACGTGGCATATAGGGGGTCCTGAGGGATAGGTTGGGTCCTAAAAATTGCATAGATCAAGTATCAAGAATATGCTGCCAGTTCTATTTTCAATAAATATTCATAACAATGTACTTATTTCAAAAATAATTTCGTTTGCCTAGTTCAGAAAACTGATAGGACAATCTCTGAAACTATTGGGGTCACTAAAAAATTGGTGTGATTTTTAGATTCAGCATTGAAAAACTCATCATGATCAGCTTTGAATTCAGTACATAAGGATATATTTTGTCGAGAAATGTAATTTATTGTTGAACTTTTTGTCTTTGTTCTTATAATATGATTGTATATGATACGCCCCTAAGCAAAATTCACCCTCCTCTTGTCGCTTCTTATGCAAAGCGAGCGGAAAAACTCGCGTGTTTTCAACGTGTTTTAATTATTCAAGCGACAACTTTCTGCAATGAAATTAGACTCGCGCAGTCGTGACTTCTGGCGACAAGTGTTTTTTTTTTTGCTCATGGCCAACCCCACCGAGACGTTAATGCGAAACGAGGGCCGGGAAGAAACTAAACCCTCCAGGGATGCAAGGAGAATCAAGCAAATATAAGCATTTCTTGAAAGTTTCATTTCGCCCGTAGAAACACACTGACAAAATCAAACAAATGTACTCTCACAAAACCTTCATATTACAAGCCTGCTCTGAACAAAGTTTCCTATCTGAAAAATGTAGTCAGAATAGGCGCCGTGCACCTACAAAAAAGGGTTTTGTAGCCTATTAAGACGTTAGTTAAGTCGTTCAAACCTCCCCCTCTCATATTTCCTTCCCCCTCTCATATCCCCCCCACACACGTCAAGCTTCACTTATCTTCCTTCCACACCTTCCCATCCTGCCTTCCCTAGCCCTCACATCCACTCCCCTACTAACCTGCAATACTCTTCTAGCCGTCCCCTCACTTCCCCTACTTTCCCTTCCATAATTTGTCCTACTTCTCCACCCCACATTTCTCCAAGCTCCTCTCACTCACTGTAAAAACTAGAGATCTCTTTTTTGGCGCTGTTATTTTCAATGTAAAACAAATGAATCTGGGTTCACACCAGTGGTCTCACTTTAGTACCCTCCTCATTTCACCTAACGTACCCTATTTCTCCTTCCTTCCCCTACCCCCCAGCTCATCACCAATACTTTCCGTCCCCTATTTTCCTCAGTTCTCCCACCAATTTCTCACCCTACCCCGTCACATTCCCTACCTCCCTCATTACCCCACACTTCTCCTAGTTCCTTGTTGCCTCACTTCTCCTAGTTCCTTTTCTCTCATTTCTTCTACTTCCCCTTCCCCCATTTCTTCTCACTTCTCCTCCTCTTATGTCTCCATCACTTCTCCTACTTCCCCTCCTTGCATTTATCCTCACTTCTTTCAACATCATTTCCCCTCGCTTCCGCTCACTTCCCCTCCTTGGAAAAAATGCGACCGTAAGGACGGGTGGACGGACACACGACCAAAACTATAAGGGTTTCTGCCCTATTGAAAAAAAAATTAATATAAAATCATAATGTTTCGAAGAAAACATTTTTAAAAATTTCAGGTTATGTCTGTCTTTTCAGTGGAAAATCAGCATTTTTAAACAACAATTTTTACATGATTTCCAATTTTCAACAATTTCAAGTTTTTTGAACAATTTAATTTTCTTTTGGTTTTGTTTGCGTCTCTTCCGAAAATTGACTGTTTTAAACAAAAACCATAATATTTTAAAGGTTTATAATTTCTAGACAATTTTATGTTACATTGGTGCTTTACACCAAAAATTGATATTTTAGAGCAAATATCATTATAAATAAACTCATTATAATTTGAACCAGATTTAGAATCCTTGAACAATTTTTCGAAAAAAAAAATACGTATTTTAAAGACGAATCACAACTTTGAACTCTTTCAGGTTAGGTTCGCGCTTTACACCAAAAATCAGTATTTTAAAACAAAAATCATTCTATTTCGAATAAGATTTGCAATTGTTGAAGATTTTCAGGTTATATTAAGTTTTTTCCCATGAGGAATGGGTTATTTTGAACAAAAATCATTACATTTTGAAGAAAACTAACAATTGTAAATAATTTTCTGTTATTCTATATTTTAGTCTTTTTCATTGGAAATAATTAGTATTTTTGATGAAAAAAAAAAATTATTATCAATATTTCAAATCATATTAAAAATTTGTTAATAAATTTAGGTTATTGATGTGTTTTGGAATTTTTGAAGTGGTTTTCGTCAGAAATTGGTATTTTTAAGTTAAAAAATTAGATTTGAAAGAAGATTCACAACCCTAAAAAAATGTAGGTTATATTAGTTAAAATTAATATTTCAAAACCGAAATCATTATAGATCGAACAAGATTTGTAATTTTTTAATTTTTTTGGGTTATATTAATGTTTTTCACATGAAATTGGTTATTTTAACCAGAAAAAAGGTAGATTTGAAGGATTAATAATTTATAAACAATTTTCGTTTACGTTTGCGTTTTACACCAAAAATTGATATTTTGAAAAGAAAAACATTATAATTTAATCAAGGTTTAGAATTTTTTAGGAATCTTGAATTATGTTAGTGTTATCCGTCGAAAATTGGGTTCATTTTTTTAAAATATTTATTTTAATAAAGATTCACAACTTTGAACAATTTCAGGTTATGTTAGCATTTTACACCAAAAATTGTTATTTTGAAACAAAAATGATTTAATTTCGAACAAGATTCACAATAGTAAACAATTTTTTATTATGTTACGTTGGTGTTTTTCATAAGAAATAATTCGTATTTTCAATTTAAAATATTATATGTCCAAGAATATCTACAATTTTTTCAACGTATTCAAGTTATGTTTATGCATTTAGAAAAATTAGTATTTTTAATAAAAAAATCCTTAGATTTCAAAGAAAATGAAATCATTTTTGCCCAATTTTAGGATAAGCTAGCGGTTTTCACCAGAAATATCGGTATAGATTTTAAGGATTCACAATTTTGGAACAATTTAAGATTATGTGACTGTTTTTCACCAGATATCGGTTATTTAAAACAAAAATAAAAACTTATGAAAGAAGATTTACAGTTTCAAACATTCTTTTATGTTGTGTTAGTGACGTTCAAATCTGCCCCTCTCTGCTTCCTTCACCTTCTTTCCCATCCCCAAAAAACCTCTTCTAACTCTTCCATACTTCCCCTCTCCTACTTCCCCTCGACTACTTCCCCTCGACTACTCCCCCTCCTCTACCTTTTGTGCCACTACTTCTCCCATAACCTAATATCCCCGTGACTACTTCCACCTCATCCACTCCTCCTCACTTCTCCGGATTTTCCATCCCTTTACATCACTTCCTCTCCCCTTCTTAAGCCTTCTCTTACTTCCCACCCCTCCTCTCACATTTCATTCCCTCATTTCCTCTCATGAACCTCCTCTCCTCTCCCATTTCCTACTTGCCTTCTAACAATCCCTTACACCCTCTCCCATCCCCTCACGTGTACTTCTCTTCCCTAAATCCACTACTCCCACATTCCTCACTTTCTAATACCCATTCCCTTTATACCCCTACTTTCACCCCCTTCTTATTTTCATGTTATAACTTCTCATATCTACTCTCCCCCCCCCTTCCTCTCATACATTTCCGTATTTCCTATCCCTCCCTGCCCTTCCCATTTTCTCATTTTGTTCCCCTTCCTTCCCCTACTTTTCCTCTCAAAAGAAAAGTGTGACGGACGGACACCACGGGAACCTAAAGATTTTTTTCATATGTGGTAAGAATACTCAGTAGGCACCCCCAAAACATACTTGCTAGGTCAGAAACTTGTAACTTTCACCAAGTGAAACTCGTTTCAGAGCAGGCGTGATTAACAACTAAAAGTTAACAATTACAGGTAAATTTAACCAACGGCACAACAAGCATAAAAAGCAATGAAATGCATAATGAATAAAACAAAACAACATAGCGAGTTCAAGAATAATTCTTTCATGCGTTTTCAGCTAAAATATAGAAATATGAAAAAGCCTGAAATATTAGCCTGCGATTCGTAAAAACCGGATGTAGGGAGGATTTGATATATTTTTTTTTTTGTTCACAGTGACTCTAGGAGCACGAATTCGGGCGGATGGAACGTGCCGAGTCGCAAATATATAGCGAACGGGTAAACGGGCTGGTAGTTATTCGGCAGTAACAATAGCAGTCGTGACACCCGTAGCATACAGAGCGTGTTTGGCGCCGCGTTTGCATGAATGAAATTATTCGCTTTCCGGGAATATATATATGTATAACTGTGTGTGTGCGTGCACATTCGTAGGTATATATGGAAGGACCATGAGCGGTGGAGGTGTTGATTGCATGGCGGCAGCTGTGTTTTATGTCCTCCCTTTCATGCGAGTTCGCCTGCTTTCTTATTATATTATCGGCGTGTTAAACGGCGCCTCCTTCCTGTTCCTACAAACTGTGAATATTATATTCGTGTGTGCTCCTCACTCCTGTCCTATAGCTATACCCATTTCTTCAATTCCACTTTAAGAAATTACATCCATTTCTTACAAAAATCTCCCAATTTAATCCCAGCGTCCGACCGGAAACTTTATGAGACAAATATCCCGGAGGGCATTAAGATTCTCTTATTTTAACAGAATCACAATTTTTAGTGAAGCCGTCAAAAACTTTAACTTTCCGATACTTTCGATACCAACACGATCCTAAGCCGAAACTGTCCTCCAGTATCGGTTGGAGATCATGTCGGTTTAGTCTCAGAAGTCGATATATCAATTTGGGATCGGCTCGGGATTCCGATTCTCCTTCGGCAGATTGCACTTCTTACTTAAACCGAGCGCACATCTGCCGAAGAGGTATCGGAATCCCGAGCCAATCCCGAGTCGATATATCGACTTCCGACACCAAGTCGATCCCGAGACCAAAGTGATACCGGGTATAGAAAACCCGATCCCGTCCCGAGAATTTTTCCAGATTACCGTTTCACCTTATTTTTAATCGTTGTCTATTCTCTTCCGGCATATTGAGCAGGATTTTATTTTTCTCTTCCAGAGAGTGAAGTACCTAACCTCTTTTTGTCAACAGGACTCGCACGGTTATATGCAAGTGAGTAAAAAGGAATTATCACGTTCCTCCTCGGGCAATGTCCCAAAATCTTTTCCTTATTTATCCTGTAGCTATTTCCATTTCTTGATTTACACGTAAAGAAATGATATCCATTCCTTTAAAAAATATCCCATTTTATCACCAGCACCTGAACGGAAACTTTAGGAGACAAATATCCCGAAGGGCACTAATATTCTCCACATTCTATTTTCATAATGTTTATCATACCGCAAATAATTTAACAGAATAATAATTTATATTGATGCCGTCGAGTAGTCTAGGTTCCCAATACTTTTGATACCGACACGATACCAAACCAATACTATCCTCCAGTATCGGTTGCGGATCGCGTCGGTTTGGTCTCGGATCGGCTTGTTCTAGAAAGTCGATATATCAATTTAGGATCGGCTGGCGATTCGATTCTCCGTCGGAAAATGTGTAATTCTTACTTGAACCGAGCGGAAAAGGAAATCTTATAATGAGTTGACGTCAGTCAGCTCCATTGTCTAATTTTCATTTCAGCTCGGTCTAGACTCTAGGACGTCTAGGTAACGAGCGCACATCTGGCAAAGAGGTATCGGAATCCCGAGCCGATCCCGAATCCATAATTCAACATCCGACACCAAGTCGATCCCAAGACCAAACCGATACCCGGTGTCGAAAAGCCGATCCTGACCCGGTTGATTCGATTTCGAGAAAGTATCGTATCGTAGCGTATTACATTTTTTATAATAATAATAAAAAATATAAAAATTAAGTTATACATCTAACGACGCTTAAGGCCATGTGACGAGTGGGTCAAGTGACCGGCTTCCTACCTTACCGACACTTTTTTTATTTGTAATCTTATTTTCACACGAATAGCCACATCGAGTCGAAAATTTGAGATGATAAATGAGAAGCACTAAGAAACGCGGCTCTGGTCCTAAATTTTTATAATTATAAAAAAAGTTTTTTGTAAACATATATATATTTTTTGCTTTTTTCATGGTTATAAAAATTTGGGACCAGAACCGCGTTTCTCAGTGCTTCTCATTTATTATCTCAAATTTTCAACTCGATGTGGCTATTCGTGTGAAAATAAGTTTAAAAATAAAAAAAGTGCCGGTAAGGTAGGAAGCCGGTCACGTGACCCACTCTTCACATGGCCTTGAGGGTATAAAAAAAGATAATATTTGTTTACAACGAAATAATTTTTTGACAAAGGATTATTTGAGTTCAACCAAAAAGTGCTTCCACATCCAATTTTATTATGGTTCTTGTTTCGGGGAATATATTTTTTACGATATTACCCAGCCAAACAAATTTGTAGAATATTGTTCCAAAAGTGCTATTTTCGTCTAATTGAGTCTAATTCTTTCATTGTTTTGAAAAATTTTGAAAATGATACTAACGTATAATATTAGAAGAAATATTTTAAATCCTTTGAAATTTGTTGAAATCCCTTGAAATTGTGTGAAACTCTTGAAAATTCTCAGAAATCCTTCAAATTACCATAAAATCTTATACATCCTTTATAATACTTTGAAATCCCCTCAAATATTTGAAAATCTTTCAAAAAATCCGAAATCCATTACAATCCCTCAATTCTGAAGAATAAATTCTTTGAAATTCATTAAAATATTACAAAATCAATTGAAAATCCGTAAAATTACATGATACCAGATGTTCTTTTTCGTCATCGCTTAAAATATTTAAAGTCCTATCAAATCTTTTCAGATCTTGAGAAATTTATTAAAATACTTTATTGAGAACCTTCAAAATCTCTGTAAATTACTGAAACCTTTGAAAATTTCATAAAATCCTTCAAAATATTCGAAAACCTTGGGAATCCTCTAAAAATCCTTGAAAATTTTTGGAATACCTTAAAATCCTATAAATCCTATGAAATCCTTTCAAATTTTTCGAATCCTGCAAATCCCTGAATTCTTGTAAAATTCTTTGAAATTTATAGAAATATTATAGAATGTTTAGAAATTTCCTATATGTGTCAAAATGCTCAAATAATGCATATGTTTATTAAATTTGTATGAAAAAATCATACAATTTATCAACTAAGTATAAGTGTTGATGAATTCATCAGACACTTCGTAATTGAAGAACTGGCACTGAAAAAAACGAGTTTTCGCATAAAAAATGCCTGAACAATGTATTTGTTTATGAAATTTCACAAAAAATCATAAAATTATTCAACTTATTATTGATATTGCTGAAGTTATCACGAAGTTCGTAATTAAAATAACTGACATTCACAAAAAACAATTTTTTCTGTCGATAATGCCTGAATGATGCATTTCTTTTAAATATATGTTTTAATAAAACATCAAATTCATCAACTTATTGTGAATTTTGCTGAAATTATCATGTAATTTATAATCAAAAGAACTGACATCGAAATAAATGAATTTTTCTATCGACAAATGCCTGAATAATGCACTTGTTTATTAAATTTCTTTATAATATTGACAAGAATAATCTTAAGAGAAATTTCCTCTATCATAATTTGTAAAACGAATCGAATTTACTTTTTTACGTATGAAAAAATTTATAATTTATAAATTTGTCGTATTATCTTATTATCGTGATATATTTATTAGGCTCTATCATAATATTATTCCCATCCATATGTCTTGCAATATAACCTTAACAAACGACAAATTATTAACAATTATAGAAAGCGCACTTTCAACAAATAATTTGTTTATCAATTTTTGTTGTCTATTATATCATGATGGAACATCTCTAACTACTGTTAGTCTATAAAACGTAGGTGATTTTTATAATCTTTTTATTATTATTGAGTACTGGTTACGTCAAATAGAAAAAATTGTCATTTTTTCGTCAACTCTCTGAAAAATGTCATCAATATTTGTGGGCTGTACGTTATTTTAAACCAAAAAACTGACTGAACGATTTCTAAAAATATTTATAACCTTTTTTCTAGCACTTTATAATATTTTGAAAATAGGTTTTTTTACAGTAAAACTTATTTAATTAACATAATTCAGAGTTGATGCAAAAATAGAAATAATTCGTTAATGCGAGATGAATCGATTAACACATAACATTGATACATTTTATTGAATAGTAGGAAAGCTATGATTATTGATATTTAAAAATAAGTTTTTCATAAACTTTCTTCATTTACATAATTCAAAACTGATGCAAGAACGGAAAATATTGCTTGGATCGAGACAAATCGATTGATCTATAGTATCATTCGATTCTATTGACTAATTTAGATTTTTCTGTTTTGACTTCCTCTATGAAGTCTGCTGATGTTTGCTAATGTCTGCTATGATGTTTGCTAATTATTCATAATGACGAAGCAAATTCCTCATCAAATGAGAACCATAAAATTGTAAATACAATCAAACTGGAAACATCCGAGATCCAATTGACACCAAGTTTGCTTTTATAGGCCATCCTATAATATAAGAAACTTCATCATGATTGCTAGTGGATAATATTTGATTGAATCTATCTGATAAAATGTATACTGCGCATAAAATACTGAAAGGCGTTAAAACGAATTGAGATTTCGCTGGAATAAATCCCTTTAGTGACTTGCATTAGGGTCAGCAGTGGATATAGTAAACGTGATTCGAAGGTTTATCCGATCCTTAAGCTTCTTGATGCATCGTAAGCACAAAGCGAGCGTGGATCGCGCAGTTAGCAAGTTAACTGACAAGCGAGGGTTGGTTAAGTTAAGTTAAATAATGAAACGAGGGGGTGGGGTTAGGCACTATCCATATCCACTGTGCGGCTACCGGTACTGGTATAAGCTATAAAGTAGGTGCCTTGCTAACCGATAAGCTAATGCGTTTCAAGGCTCTAACGAGGCGCTATCTTTCCTACGAGTGTGTTCACCTCTGTTCGCTCTCGGCTCTACAGATTATTATTTACTTAAAATCCTGTTAGCTGTTAGCTGTTTGCGACAACTCTTCTCGCTTAAATGTCCTGTTTCTTCGCCAAGGGTCCAATACCTTTCTTCCGAACTATGCCTGCCTTCAGATTAAACTTCGATGTTCCCAGGCGCTTGTAAAAAGAACAAGGGGGACCAAAAGGGATAGCTTCTTCCTTTTCAACTGACAACTTTAGAATTAGGTATTTCGAAAGCATTTTTCATTTTTGATAGGTCTGATTAAGGAACGGCTAATTAGAAAATGATCGAATACGTTTCAAATCAGGCAGGTTCTACACTTCAAGTCACAGAATCATTACTAGTAGCATAGATCAATATCAGGGGAAGAAACTGTTGATATTGTATTATTTCAAGAAAGGCAGTACAGAACTGGATAACCAACAAAATAGATATTTTTTTGGAGAGCGAAAAAGTATTCCGTAAAATATAAATCATTATTTGAAGATGGAATGAAAGTCCGCTACCAAGCTGAAGTTTTGCTGAATTGGAACGAAAAAAGTTTGATGAAGAATAGTTATCCAGGATCGAGAAAATTGATGTGGAAATAGACAATCTCAAAATGGCCCTTACCTAAAATTCGAGCAGGCAACGATAAAAAATCAAGATTTAGTTGGAATAAAACATACTCCTGAGATTCAAGTATATGAGTATGAGTAAATAAAGTTTAATGTAAACTATTGTATCAAAAAATGAGGTTTCAAAGAAATCATTTTACCATATAAAAATCCCGTGAATCATTTTGAAGTATCCTCAAATCCTTCGTAACGTTCAAAAATCATCTGAAATTTCATGAAATCTTTTTGAATCTTACGTAATCTTCTGAAATTCGTGGTTATACTACTTCAGAATCTTTGGAAATCTCCTAAAATCCTTTGAAGTCCTATTCCTCAAAATCTCTGAAAATCGGGTAAAATCCTCGAAATTCGGTGAAACATTTCAAAATCACACGAGGTCCCTTAAAACCTTTCAAACTTCTTTAAAAAGTCATTAAAATCTTTAAAGTCCGTGGGAATATTTTTGAATTTTTTTAAATCCTTTACAATATATTAAAATCATTCAAAAGCCATCAAAATTCTTTGAAATCCCTTAAGATCCTTTATGATATTTGGAAAACCCATAAAATTATCAAAAACCTTTTATGCCTCTTAAAATTTGTTAAAACCTATTAAAATATTTTAATTCCGTGAAAATTTTTTCAAATTTTTTAAAATCCCTTATATTAAAATCATTTAAAAGCCATTAAGATTCTTTAAAATCCCTCAAAATCCTTTAAAATTCTGTTAAATCATTAACACCCTTTTATATCTCTTCAAACTTGTTAAAATACTTCAAAATCCTTTCAAATTCTTTGAAATATTTGTAAATTTATTCCTAAAATACTAGAAATTCTGCGAAACATTTCAAAGTCATACGAGGTCCCTGAAAATTTTTGAAAACCTTTTAATTCCATTGCAATATTTAAAATCCGTGGGGATCTTTTCTAATTTCTTTAAATCTCTTAGCATATATTAAAATTATTCAAAGCCTGTAAAGATTCTTTGAAATCCTGTAACATCACGGAAACCCTTCTATGTATATCTTTTAAGGTTTGTTAAAATCCTTTAAAATCCATTGATACCCTTCAAAATATTTATAAATCCATTGAAATCCCTCTAAATCTTCAAAATCTTATTCAAATACCTTAAAGCCTTTCAAAACATCTGGAATTCCGCGAAATCTCTGAAAATCTTTGAAAATCCGTAAAACATTTTGAAATCATACGAGATCCGTTTAAATTTTGAAAAACCCTTCGAAATCCATTAAAATATTTAAAATTCGTGGGAATTTGTTCGAATTTCTTGAAATCCCTTACAATATATTAAAATCATTTAAAAGCCGTAAGGATTTTTTTAAATCTCTACTTCTAATCTTAAAAACCCTTTTTAAAAAAACTTTCGAACCCTTTAAACTTTATTGAAATCTTTGAAATCTGTGAAAATCTTTTCGATTCACTTGAAATCCTTTATAATATATTAGAATCATTCAAAAGCCATTCAAATTCTTCGAAATCCCTTAAAATCCTTTATAATATTCAGAAACCCTTCAAAGCTCCGTTAAATCTTTTGAAATTAAATGATATTCTCTATAATCCGTGGATATAATTTGAATATTTTGGAATCCCTTGGAATCTTTCTAAATCCCCTTAGATCTTCGAAAACTTATTAAAATCCCCTATTATCCTTAAAAACTTGTAAAAATACTTCGATACAACATGAAATCTTTTAAAATCCTTTAATATTTTTCAAAATCCCGTTACTTGCTTCAAATATGTGAAATATCTTAAAATCCCTTTTGAATCGTTTTTAATTTTTTTAAATCGCTAAAAATCCGTCGCAATCCATCGGTGTCTCTTGAAATCCTCTAAAATTCAGTGAAATTCATGGAAATCTGATTAAACACCTTGAAATCTCTTCAAATCCTGTAAAATCCGTAAAAGAAATTGAGATTCTCTCTGAATTCGTACTAGGCAATTTTTGCAAACTTTTTAAATCTTTTGAAATAACTTGAAATCTGTGGAACCTTTGAAATACCTTAAAAATCCCTGAAATTTCTAAAAATACTTTCCAGTCACTGGAAATCTGAAATTTAAGAATTTCAAATTAGATTAAAATCAAATTCAAAATCCTATTTAACGTCCAACACTTAAGTGAATTCATAGAATTTCTGAAAATAAAACAAGAATCGAACGATCAAATTTGGACAACCACCACCAAATGCTCCTCTTGCAATTCCTAAAAACAAAAGATAAAAATGTGTTTTTTTTGGGCAAAAATAAAAAAGAGGAAAGAAAAATGAGAAGGCAGCCAACCAAATCTCCTTATTTTTATCCCCTTTTTTATTTTTGTCCAAAGAAACCAATTATTTTTTTTTATTTCAGGAATTGCAATAGGGGCATTTTGTGGTGGTTGTCCAAATTTGATCGTTGGATTCTTGTTTTATTTTCACGAATTCTATACATTCACTGGAAATATTTCAAATCTTCTGAAATATCTTGATGTCTGAATCTCTTGAATCGTTTACAGTGAAAATAATTGATATATTTTTGATATATTGACTAAAAAATATGAAATCTCACATAAGCAAGAAGAAGAAAGGAGGTCGCAAAAATCTTACAAATCCTTACAATAGACGTGGATGGGGTCCGAAATGTCAAAAATCATCCTTACGTGATTAATGGACGTTTCCTAATGCAGGGGGACGATTACGTAATTTTCCCGAAAAATCATGACAGGTGAAAAGTGGGAAAGTTACGTAATCGCCCCGAAGTAGCTGATTTTTGGTACCCGGCGGATGTCCTAACGCAAATCTTGACAGTGATACTAGCCTAGTAAAGTCAGAAGAAGAAGCCCAAACTCATAATTCACACCTAGAAAAACAAATAAACCCCTTTAATCCGCAACAATTTATAGAACTTATTTACCCAACGAATCCTGCGACGAAAAGGTTAGGACAGACGAGACATGATGCTGTGGGAACATTCGACGGGCGGGATATGGGAAACACGATGGAGGCGAGGTAAATTTATCGGTTGGCAGCACTGATAGAGGCGCTCATGAATAGATCCGCTCTTTTCGGTTGGATATATAGAAGAGAAGTGGGGACTGGATCCGTTTCGGGTGGCGGGGTTGCGGAGGTGTGGGGGATGCGGGGGTGCAGAAGGTGGCACCGCCATGAATATTTCGCCAGTGCACTTATTTATGCAATACTTTGCGCTGGCAGCTTTACGGCGGTCCTCTCTCTCCCTTTCTCTCTCTCTCTCTCTCTCTCTCTCTCTCTCATCCAGCTCGCATCCACCCCCGCCCCCTCGATCGTCCTACAACTTCTCTTCTGGAACCCGTGCCCAGATAAATACGGCAGTACCACACAGACGTATTCCTACGTCCGATAATATATTACCGTTTTGGAACCTGTTTAAAGGGAAGTATATGGTAGCTCGGGGGTGGTACCGAGTAAGGCGGAGGCGGCGGAGGCATTTAGCTGTGCAACGAGCCGCGCAATAGTTTCCGAATAAATCCCCGATTCTCGAACGCTCCGCTTTTAGCAGGGCTGCTCGGATTTGGCCCAAGCGTATTGCTATATGTCCATAGAAAACTCTCTAGGCTGCTCTGCAGCTATGTTGATGGGTGTAGGATATAGGTGTAAATGCAGGGAGATGCGAAATGGGTGGACGTGGGGGTGTAGGTAGATGCAGTTGAATGTCTGGGTATATATCGGCTTGTATCGGATAAGGGTGGCAAAAAGGGTGGCTACTCGGCGGCCATTACTCCGGCTACAAATAACCCCTCCGCGAAACGGTGGTAGGGCCTTTGTTGAAGCCAATTGGCTAAACGCTACCCCGAAACAAACGAGCTGTTGGAATACCTTAGACCCCTTTCGCTATCCTTTCGTACCTTAGAATTTCTTGTACTATTTAGTTTTGAATTATTTTCTATATTGAGAAAAAAAAGTTATGGTAACAAAATCATTTTGTGGAGCAGTTTTTATTCGTTTTACAAAAACTTGGTTGTGATTACTAAAAAAGCGGAAGGTGTAACGAAACAATTTACTTGGATCAAAATTAATGTTTTCAAACTATTGTTTATTATTTGTACCAAAAAATTTGTCTACTATTACCAAACGTTTTCAATATGGCTGACAGGGTATATTGTAAGCCGAATCTGCAACATCCGCAATTTCCGATTTTTCGTAAGAAGACTTATGTCATAGTATTTAAAGCTTCTATAATAAAAAAATAATAATTTTTTTTTCACCAAAATTATCACAATTATTTTGTTTTGGAGATCGGAGTATGCTAAATCATTTCAAAATTTACTTTTTACAACTAACATTTACAGTTTGTATGAAGAAATCAGATTATATTAGGGATATGGAGGATTTACTTTCCAATCGTGATAGCTTTGATTTATTAAATGAAAATCCGTTGAAACAATTAAGAAGAGACACTTTCAGGATTCTAGACAATTGAAAAAAAGGACTTTTATAAGATAGACGAAGATACCGAAGAGACAGTTCTTGCAAGATGTTATGGTTTGAGAAAGATTCATAAAGAAGGCTATCCTTTGAGAATGGTTATTTCAACTATTGACACTCCCATAAAATTTTTAGAACAAAATTTTTATTTGATACTAAAAGACTCTATTACATCTTCAAAATAAAATATTAAAAATTGCTGGAAATTTCCAATAATTATTATTCAAAAAACTGCTCCTGATGACCATGTAATGATTTCTTCAGATGTTGTTGCAATGTTTACAAGTATTCTCCTTGAAATAGTTGAATAGGACATTGATAAATTGATGGGAAAATATAAGAACACGTACATGATTAAGTCAAAAAGATGTTATTGAAGGGATAGCTTTTATTATGAACTCAACTTACTTCAAATTCAATGGATCTGTTTATAGGAAAAAGTTTGGTACTCCCATAGTTTCAGTCATTTCTCCGATATTAGCATAAATAGTTATGGAAGATTTGGAAGTCTTGCTTTCAAGAAGCTAGATTTTGTTTTGCCCTTTTACTTTCGATATTTTGATGACACCTTATCATGTGTTCCTCTAGCAAAGTTGCAGGCAGTCATTGATGCTTTCAACAGTTTTCATCTAAAACTTAAATTTACCCATGAAGTAGAGAAAAATAATATAATCAGTTTTTTGGACATGTAAGTAATTGAAGGTCAGGATGGTAATATTATCACCAATTGGTATAAAATAAGTACATATTCAGGTAGAATTTTACATTTGTTTTTGACTCATCCTTTTCAAAACAAAATTGCAGCAATCAAAAACTTAGTTTACAGAGCTCGAGGTTTGTCCCACATTTCATTTCACAACGAGAATTTGAATATTGTTAGGAATATCCTTCTCTTAATCATTACCCACAAAAGTTAATTAAGCAACATATCATAATCAGTACTCGACAAATCAAAAACAAACAAAGTAACATTTTATCTACAGATAATCAGAAGGAATTGAGAGATGTTATTTACAAGATCACTTGCAAGATCTGGAGGAACACAAAATTGATGTTTGTTTAGGATATTGTTATAAGGGTGTTCTTGCTAGACATACGAGAGGGTTTGTTGATGTAAGCCATGAGTTTGACTGGCATAATGTTGAAATTGTACATTAATTTGAAAACTGATTCGGATAAATTAGACAAAAATTATTTTAGTATGATTAATTACGTTATGGAATAGGTTTTCATGAATCTTGACCTTCTCTTATTTCACGTTTGTTTATAGCGAATTTGCCTTTTGATCCACACTTCGATCTCAGGTATCGAGGATAAAGCGTCGTGGTTTTGTCGCTGGTCCCACCTGTTCTATTTTTTTTTCCTTGATAAGGGTGCTCTATGAGCACCGAAACGTTCGCAAGTATTATAAATGCTCTTATATTGTGATTTAATGATGATAAATTTTTTTTACATTAAGAAATAAAAAAGTGAAGAAAGGGATTTGGCTGGTTGACTTCTCATTTTTCTTTCCTATTTTTCATCTTTTCCAAAGAAACCAATTTTTTTGTTTTTAGGAATTGCTATAGAAGCGTTTTGTTGTTCTTGTCCAAATTTGATTGTTAGATTCTTGTTTCATTTTCAGGAATTCTAACATTGAGATAAATTTAAATTTAAAATTCAAAGCTTTTTCGGGTTTCAATCGTGTGCTGAACTACGAATTGTGCTGACCTTTCGTGAACATTACAGTTCACTTCTTCAGGGCTGACCTGAAACTGATGTTTCAAGTTATGTTGTTCTTATATAGATTCCCTACGATGCCTATGATTGGCCAGAGCGCCCCATGGTGGGGACTGCTCGAACTTGATTGGTCAATCAAGTCTTATTTTAAAAACCCGGGAGGGCTGAAAGCCAAATCGGATTGGTATTATATCCATTGTCCCTATTGATGTTATTAGGGTGGTTCAAGATTTCGATTGCTTCTCTATCTTTCCTTGGGAAAATATTGTATGTTTTTGCGATGACGGTTGTTTTTTCAAATAAAATGCTATTTTCTGCTTCAATATGATGCTCAGCTATTGCTGATTGCGTGAAATGTTTCAGCCTGACTCCTGGATCACTGAGAGGAGCCTTTTTATCTTTAGGGTTGCTTAGAAGTTTTACTATTTTTGCAAGCATTGACTTGAGTGTTGCACGATGAATGGGATTTTGAATTTTATTTTAATCTAATTCAAGATTCTCGAATTTTAAAAGAAAGGAAACACAGAAATAGCAAAGTGTGAATTACAGACTACTTTCAGGGTACCATTCACCTGCAATAAAAGTAATGGATACCCATGGTAGTTTAAATAATACAATGCAAGCAGCGATTTTCTCAATTATCACCATATCTAAAGATGATGTTCCCTGTGATGTAGGGTACGATGTGCCCACCACTTGGAATAAGAAGTACCATCTACTTGGGATACGAAATGCAAAACAAAACAAACAAAACTGAAAACGATTCTAATTCCACCTGCAACAAAATTTATACCTACGTTTTTACTGTGAAGAATGTTAGGTCAGTAATAATTAAATTCGGAATGCCGAGAGTCAGGAATGGGAATGAAAATCAAGTTAAAGTCTCGCTGCTTCACGAAAGGACAATTAAACTTTTTCTCTCGCTCTGAGGTGCGAGATCATCGACAAGAAGCTCGCGATCTGGACTCGGATCGGGGGTCGAACGGTAACTCGCGAGAAAGGTGAGGCGTTAGGTGCGCGATGTTCACTTTCGATTAGCATGAATCGCAGCGGCGTAAGTTTCAGCAGCACGACTTCTGCAAGGAGGATCGGTCCTATCAGGGTCGATTATTTACGGAGCTCGTTCCGGCGATCGCCAGGATCAAGGCGACCGTGTCGTGCAGCTCGGTAATTGGAAAGTCCGATCACGGGGTATGAGGATGCCAAAGAGGGGTCACGCTAGAACGAAACGAAGGCGATGGGTAGTGGGCAGTGGGTCGTGGGCAGTACGCACCAGAGGGTCCATAAAATTCCAACCTATTACCGGGAAACACAACGCAGTCTGTAATTAGCACTTCACGATGCATTAGCACTCGAGAAACAGAGAAGCAGAAACGGAATACGCCCTTGTAATAAAGTCGAGAACGACCCACCTCCCAACCGCTCAAGATCCTTGCGGTTGGACCCCAAGACCTGTCTCCGAAGGGTTGCTTTCAATCTGCACTAGATTTTTATTTATTTTTAGAGTTTTGTGGGCGAAACCCTCATAATGTCGGGTGGGCGTCTGGACTCTCAGCAGGCCTATAAAACAACTATGTAAGCTAGGACCCTACGATTTTTCATCAAGATCTGCCACGTTTAATACCTGAACTTCGAACTCCATATTGTGACTTGACATATAACATTTACCACGGAAACCTTCATATTTGAGATTTTACCACTGACGTTTCAAATATGATATCTAACCTATAAGCTGTCATCTTTGAACTATGACCTTTCAACTTTGATTCCTGATCTGTGGCCTCTAACCTTTGACCTCTGATCTCTGACTTTTTGATTTATTATTTAGTGCAGAACACAACACTGGACATCTAACTTTTTATCTTTGGAATTTGACCCATGACTTTGGATGAATGATGTCTGACATATTCTTCCATCTTTGAGCTATGATATTTCATTCCTGACTCCTGACCTAGAACCTCCAGCTTTTTAATTTTGAACTCGGAAGTCGGCCTTTTTTATTCAATATTTAAAGCAGAAGACAACATTGAATATCTAACAATCTCATCTTCAGACATAAACTTTTAATTTTTTATTTGCCCTGACTTATAATTTTCGTTTTCAATAATAACGTCTAAATCAATAGTGTTAATTTTCGGAAAAGTTTATTTTTAAATTCATCTTAAACACCTTTAGTGACAACAGCAGACTACTCAGTCCAAAATTCTCTCAAAACAGGAGAAATAGTGTGATTTTGCACGAAATTAGGGGAAATTAGGGCAAAATAGATGATCTTTTAAAAAAATTGCGTTCTCAATAAAACAATTCAATTTTCAATAAATTAGTGTCATTTTTCAACCAGATGTTTGATGTTTCAACCTGCCAAGATGAAGTTTCACTCAAATGGTCGGATTAAAACAAAATTGGATTGCAACAAAAAGCAATTGAATTTTCAAATAAACGGTTGAATTTCCAATCCAAAAGAATAAACTTTTTTGAAGACAGTCGAGTTCTGAACACAAGTAGTCGAATTTTCAACAAATGATGAATTTTCAACACAACATTAGGAATTTTCAACGAAAAAGTTGATTTTAAATGAAATAGTTGAATTTCATACCAAAATAATGAAATTTTTTACCCAAAAAGACGAATTTTCAACACAACAGATAATTTTTCAAGCCAAAAAGACAAATCCAAAAACATGTATTTTCAACAAAAAGATGAGTTTGAACCAGAAAGTTGAATTTTGAACTGAAAACGTACAATTTTTAGTTTGAAAAAATTAATTTTTGACCAAAAATAAAGCCAATTTTTGACCAAAGAGATGAATTTTCATCTCATAAAATAAATTTTTGACGAAGTAGTTTAACTTTGAACGTAGTAGTTAAATTTTTAATTAATGTGATAATGTTTCTACCAAAGAAGTGAGACTGATCAAATTTTCAGTAAAAGAAAATATTTGTCAACATAAAAATAAGAATTTTAAGGAAATTGTTAAATCTTTAACCACGTAGTTGAATTTCAAGCAGAAAGATGAATTGTCAATGCAAAATTTAATAGTTAATTTTAAACTAAAAAGGATCAATTTTGAAGCAGAAATGAAGTTGTTAAATTTTCAGTTAAAAGAATCGATTTTGAACGACAAAAAATATTATATTTAACAAAATAGTTCTATCTTCAGTCAATGAAATGAATTTTTGTATGTAGTAGAGCAGTCAACCAAGTTGGATTTTTAACTAAAAAATATGAATTGTTAACGGAAACCGTAATAGTTGAATTTTTCACTTGAAACAATCAATTTTTTTTCGCCAATGGAATGGTTACATTTTCAGTTTGGAGAAGTAGTTTTTAAGAAAGAAAACATGAATTTTAAACAAAATAGTTCAATCTTCAACCAAAAAAAAAGAATTTTCAAAAAGTAGTTCAACTTTTAATAAAAGAAAAAGAGGGCAAAAAAGAGGAATTCTCTTAAAAATGGGAAAACAGGGGAATAGAAGAAAGAGTTTGGAATATGGACAACATTGAGACAGAATTTTATAAACTTCAACTTTAGTCGATCAAAAATTCCTGACTCTACAGGTTTTCCCTGAAATTTTCATTGATTTTCCCTGACCAGTTTTAAATTCCCTGACTTTCTAGAATTTTCTGACATGTAGAAACTCTGCCATAATCCACGATGAAAGATCTCTGACCTACAACCTTTCATCTTTAAACTAAGACCTTTCATCTTTGACTTTTGACATGTAAACACTCACCTGCAATCTCTGAACTCTGCTTTCTTCACTTATTATTAAGAGCGGAACACCACATACGACATCTGAATTCTCATCTTTGGCATTTGACACCTGAAATTCAACATATGACCTCTGCCATATAACCTCTCATCTTTGAACTATGGTCTTTAATCTTTGACTCCTGATCTGTGACATCTCACTTTGATCTCTGATATATACTACTTGATTTAATATGAAGAACAGAAAACCACATTGAACATCTGACCCTACAACTTTGACATTTGACCTTTGTCCTTTCATAAATGATCTCCAACCTTTAAGCTTGATTCTTTCACTACTGATCTGTGACTTGTTACCTTCTATCTCTGAATTTGGACTTCCTGATCTAATATTACGAGCAGAATCCACATTGGACACCTGATCTTACATTTTTGGCATTCGACCCCTGACCTTTGTCCTGTTTTCTTTATTGAACATTAAAAGCTGAACAATTTCAATATAATCATCAGAACAGGTTTCCGAAATCATTTGAACTTTTCAAATCTGGCATTATAGGCTTTCGGAAATCTAGTAGTTATAAGTCAATTCTCTTAGATGATGACAGGCAAGGTATGGTGATTTCTTTTACGGTGGGCGCGCCACACCAAAGAGGCCAAAAGGTCACTCGAACTGCTGAGAACCAACTATGTCGCTCAACAACTGAAGCATCCGATCGCTCGCATCCCTATTCGTAAAATTGAAAATCTACCTCTTCAACCTAATTTTAAAATATTGTACAACACTTTTACAACTTTTAGCAAGAAAATTTTGTTTATATTCATTTTTACGGTGTTCGCTGAGCATGGATGTCAAAAAGCTACACGTGTGTGACCAGCGAATCGCTTCCCGACGGTGGATGTAATAGCAATAGAGAAGGCATTCCAAAAGACGAGAAAAGTGTGTAGTAACAGTAGGCTCAGTCGCTCTTACTGGCTACCATAATTCGAAGAAACATTAACGTTTATGCAATTGTAAAGGTCGTTGCACCAGTAAAGGCATATTGTTATGGGACTAAGAACCCACTCATTAGCCAAAATGGCGTGAAATCCATTTCACTACACTAATGAGTGCCACTCGGCAAGACTTCCCTTCTTTTAATGAAAATGTCAAAGATTCCTTGGTTCAAATCGGTCACGACTCACATCATAACGAGCTTCTCCAAGTTTCTAAATAGAAATACTTCTTTTAAGATCGAAATTGAATCTCCTTTTTAAGAACCATTCTTTGTAACAAGATCAGAACACTAGGCTTACTAATCAAAAATGTAATTTCTGCCTACCTTCTTTCCGGCTCATTAGAGACAAATATATAACAAAAGAAAAAAGAAGGAATAAAAAGAAAGAGTCAACCAAAAACTACCTCTTAAGCTTTCTCTATTCTTTCTCTGTCCTTTAAATACTACTAGGGACTAACATGTTTCGAAAAGAATTCAGACTTTCTGATCAGGGATTCTTTATTGAAAAACTATTGGTATGAACAATATGAACCTATATTAATTAAAATTCACATACTACCGGAAAATGAAAACAAAGATTGATATAAAAAGTTGTTGTAGCTAATTTCTCATCCTTAAGTGAATATTGATTTGCATATATAAGATTTTATTATCGAGAACGCAGAATTAATTTTTTCAGTTGATAACCTTATTGCAAATTTTGGTATATCTCAAAAGAACCTTTTCTGAATGAATAGCCTTGTTAACCTCCCTCTTTGTAAATAACATCTCGAAGAGTTCTCTTTTATCTATTTTTTTTCACTATAAAGAATCTTGACATCATCCCAATTAAAATCATGACCATTTGTGATTTTATGTTCTATGAAAATTATGCTGATGTTCATCGCTCCTTGGTCTAAGTGCCCCATATGAACTTTATCACAATCTATATATTTAAATTTGTAAATCACATATTGTCTATTTAGTTTCTCATACCTATATTTCCCCAATTATAGAGTCATATTAGTTTTGAGTGGAACTCTGCATATCATATGCAAACCGAATGTTTCTATAATTAACTTCAAAGTCTTCGAAATTTTTCCAAAATAAGTCAAAGGTAGTGTGAAATCTAATTATGATTTGTGAGCTTTTTTGTGTTTTGATTTTGGTATATTAAATGGTTTATAGGAGAGTAGGTTTCATTTGCTCAAGATTCGCTTTACTCGCAGGGTTTTCTATGAGTACCATTAAGATTTCTTTGAATTGAGGCATACATCTCTACCTCAATTTTCGGAAGATATGCATGTTTTTTTATTATTGCTTTAAAGACGTTTTGAAATTAGAAATTTTTATCACTATCTTATCACTAAATTATTTGAAAATTAAGGGATTCTTTAATAGATACTGAGAACTAACTTAAAAAAAAAATAAAACGCAGAATTTTAAAAGATTACTAACTATATCGATACTCTCTGGTTTATTATATTATTTAAGTTATTTTTTCTACACTTGAATTTCTTTGAATTTACACTGAATTTCTTTAAATTCTTTTGAGTTCTTCAAGTTCCATGTATTCTTTCCCATTCTTTTGAATTATTCGGAATGCTTTCAAACTCTTTCAAATTCTTTTGAATTCTTCTAACTCACTTGAATTCTTTTAAATTCCTCAAATAAATCTGAATTTCTCTGAATGTTCTAAATTATCTGGATTCCCCGAAATCGTGGAATTATCCTAATTCTTTGAATTCGCATAATTCCCTTAATCATCTGAATTCCTTGAATTCTTTAAATTCCCTGAATTTTCGGAATTTCCTAAATTCATAGAATTCCCTGAATTCGTGGAATTTCATAAGTTCTGAAAATTCCCGGAATCCCAAGGACTTAAAAACAATAAAAAGGATTCAGCGGAATTCAGAGAAATTACAATAATTCGGGGATTGCAGAGAATTCCAGAAATTTCTGGAATTCTAGGAACTCAGGAATTTTTAGGATTTAAGACTATTGAAGAAATTCAGGAAATTGAAAGAAACGGGAAATTCAGAGAATTTTTAATCCAAAAATGTGATTTTTTTAGCAAAAAGCTCATTTTCGAGGAAAATGAACCAATTCTCAACCAATAAGATGAATCTTCCAGGAGTTTAGCAATTCAAAATATTCAAGGTATTTAGGGTGTTCAAAGATTTCATGAAATTCGCAGATATCAAGGATTTTAGTTAATTCAGCGAATTCCGAGATTTTGCAGGAATTCGGAGATTTTTAGGAATGTATAGAATTCAAGAAATTCATGAGATGCAGAATATTCGATGTACTTCGGAAATTCATGATATTCAATGAATTCAAAAAATTCACAAAGTTCAAAAAGTTCAGGGGATTGTAAATATTCCAGAAGGTCAGGATATTCAAAAAATTCAAAGATTTTAGAGAATTTGGGGATTTTAAGGCATTTCAGAGCATTTGGAGAATTCAAGGAATTATTTATATTTAGGGAACTCAGGAAAATCAGAATATTCGAGGATTTCAGGAAATTCGAAATATGCAAGAAATTGAGAATATTACAGGAATTCAGAAAATGCAGAGAAAACAAAGAGCTCAGGGAAATCATAGCATTCAGGAAATATATGTAATTCAGGAAAGCGAGTAAATACAAAAAATTGGTGAAATTAAAGTAGTTCAGAGTATTCAAGAAATTTGAGAAATTTAGGAAATTGAAAAAATTAAATGAGTTCAGACAATTTCGAGGAATTATAGAGATTTCAAGAAACTTAAAGAATTTTGAAGTATCCAAACGAACACAAAAATTCGAAGAACTTTAATGTGTAATAAAAACAAGGTGCCAAATGAAAAAGCAGAGTCGTCTTTTTAGATGTATTCTCCGAGGGAGCTTTTTTTTAACACGCTGAAAAAAATTGTTTACGTAAACGTTGCCATCTAGAAACTATCTAGATAGATTAGCTAAATAATTTCTAGATGGCGTAATTAGCTGAAACATCTAGATATTTGGGTAACACAGCTATACATTTAGGTAACACAGCTATATTTGCTTAGAAGACAATATCCAGCTAAATATCTAGCTGGGACAGCTGAACCACTTTTTTCAGTGCAAGGAGATATCGATATGTCATGAAAGTGATGCTCGCTTTGGCAGCATTGCAACGGCCAAAATACCTTGGAATATGGAACTGATGCAAGTTTAGATTGATGCAAATCATTGTTCAACAATGAGAGAAAAATTTTGAGCCAAGATTTGGGGATGAAGCCGTGTGGCTGCAAAATTCATTCCACGGCAACTGATGGAAGACCAAAAGAATCATCGAGCGTAAGTCGCCCAGGACAATGTGGAATCAATCATAATCAACCCGAAAATGTTCGGCAAGGTCATTTCTGGGGATAAGTCATAGATCCCAGAAAGCGAAGAAAGCGAGCCAGAGTTAGAGCAACATCATGGCAAGGCTCAAGGTTATTTTTTGACCAGGAAGGTTATCAGAAGGTATAAGTTATAAGTTACCAGATATCAGAAGTTTCTGGTGAAACATGGCTAGCACAACTCTGGCAGCCTCTATACAGTCCTGACCTAGCTCCCTGTGATTTCTGGCTACGATTTCAAGTTGTCGATGAACTAAAACAAAATGTGACGAAGCATCTGATAGCTATTCCGAATTCTCACTTTGAGGAGTGCTTACGAAAGTGAAAGGGTCGCTGGAAGAAGGTTGGGGATTCGAAAGAGGAGTAATTTTTAGGTAGTGATGCACGTCGATCCGAGATAATCGTCTGTCTCGATATGTTATATTCGAATTACAAGAATTTTCGGGATAATAATCTGCATCACTCATTTGTCATTCCTCGTCTCATAGCGTCTCAAATATCGAGCGAATTCTCGGTGTCAATGTGACACATGTCAGTATTACAGCTAAGAATTTCCAGTATGCAAACTCAAAAAATGTTTGCGACAGAGGATGATAAACCAGGCGAGAACGGAGAACCACAAGCAACTTTCTCAAAGTATTGTACACTTAATTCAATAAATGAAAAATGTAACGTGAATTATATATTTTCACAATTTCAATGCAAATATCGATGTAAATTTAAACGCTTGATACTCTTTTTTATTTTAATAATGTGTAATTTGACACAATACTATCATAATTACTAATTCTTATTGAAATTCACAAAAATATAAAAAACTGGTAGATTTAAATTTGACTTCGATAGAAATAAAATTCTGAAAAAGGAACTAACGAGTTTCATTCCAAGTCAATTTGAAGTTATTAAAATGACGAACGGCTTCAGGAAACTTACATGCTATACACGTCCAAAAAAGTCATTTTAATTACATTTCAAACACCTACCTTAGGTTGAAAAATTCATTACATATTAAAAATATGAGCATTTATCTTCTTAATTTTATTTTGTTTTCATATGAAAGGCCAAATTGGTTTTATCACACTTCTTTCTTCACTAAAAGTATATTTGTTTGAATCGAAAATATATATTTTCTGTTAGAAAGTTTTTCCCTAGTATCATCTAGGTTTGAATTTTCGAATATTTTGTACATTCTTATATATTTTGCGATTATTAGGCAAACGGCAATTTCATTTTTGCTAAAATTACATCAAACCGAATATTTTTGGATGTTTCAGCAAGAAATTCTTTGGAATTTTTTTAAGTAACCTTAAATCTGCAATATCTCGTCAAACTATTGAAATCTATTAAAAATTTCTTGAAATCTTTCAAAATTTCCTAAAAGATTCCAAAAGAATTCAATACTTTTATTTTGAAAAAGTGACTATATTAAATTTATTTTAATAAAGAGACTAAAAAGTTATTGGAGAAAAAATGTGACTGTGTGGGTACCCCGATTGATACTTTTTAAAGCTCTTGAAAGTTCCTTGGAATTTTTATAAATATCCTAAAATATTTTAAATTCATAAAAATTTCTTCAGATGATTCAAATCTGTTAAAATTCCTTGGAATTATAGAAACATCCCTAAAATCTTTCAAATTCTTTGCAATCCATTGGCAAGTATTTGAGGCTCTCAAATATTCTTTGAAATTTCTAAAATGCCCTGAAATCTTTCAAATCCTTCAAAATTTCTTGAAATGATCTAAATCTGTTAAAATTCCTTGGAATTATTAAAAATACCCTAAAATCTTTCAAATCCTTCGCAATCCATTGCGACTTTTTGAGGGTCTTAGAAATTCCTTAGAATTTTCAAAATGCCCTTAAAATTTTTCAAATCCTTTAACATTCCTTCAAATTATTGGTATTTTCAAAATACCTTAAAATATCTCAAATCTTTTGGGAACCAATACTTTTTAAAGCTCTTGGAAGTTCCTTGGAATTTTTAAAATACCTCAGAATATCCCAAATCTTTTTAAATCCAATACTTTTTAAACCTCTTCAAAGTTCCTTGGAATTTAAAAAAAAAATCTAAAATATTTCAGATCCCTTAAAATTCCGGCAAGTTATAGAAATTTTTTGAATACCTTAAAATATCTCAAATATTTCGAAGCCCAACCTTTAAAGCTCTTGAAAGTTCCCTGGAATTTTTAAAAATATCCTGAAAAATATTTCGAATCCTTCAAAGTTTCTTAAAATGATTTGAATCTGTGAAAATTCCTTGGAGTTATTCAAAATACCCTAAAATCTTTCAAATCCTTCACAATCCATTGCAACTATTTAAGGTTCTTGACAAATCCTTACAATTTTAAAAACGCCCTAAAATATTTTAAATCCTCCAAAATTCGTTGCAACTTTGTAAAGCTCTTGAAGGTTCCTTGGAATTCTAAAAAATATTATTAAATATTTCAAATCCTTCAAAATTTCCTAAAATGATTTAAATCTGTTAAAATTCCTGGGAATTATTAAAAATGCCCTAAAATCTTACAAATCCTTCACAATCCATTTCAACTTTTTGAGGCTCTTAAAAATTCCTTAGAATTTTTAAAATGCCCTGAAATCTTTCAAATCCTTTAAAATTCGGTCAAATGATTGAAATTTTTAAAATACCTTAAATTATCTCAAATCTTTCGAAACCCAATACCCTTTAAAGCTCTTGAAAGTTCCCTGGAAGTTTTAAAAATATCCTAAAATATTTCGAATCCTTCAAAATTTCTTAAAATGATTTAGATCTGTTAAATACCTTAAAATGGTTAAAAATACCCTCAAATCTTTCTAATCCTTTACAATCCATTGCAGCTATTCAAGGTTCTTGAAAAATCCTTAGAATTTTTAAAATGCCCTGAAGTATTTTAAATCCTTCAAAATCCGTTGCATTTTTTAAAGCTCTTGAAAATTCCTTCAAATCTGTAAAAATCCCTCAAAATTTCTCGAATCTTTTGAAATTCTTTCATATTAATAAGATCTATTAAAAATGCTTCGAATATTCAAAAAAAAACCTTGGAATTTTTTTGAATATCCTGAAATCCTTAAAATTATTTAAAATCAAATGTAAAAATTCTTGGAATCTTTTAAAATACCATAAAATACTTTGATTCCTTTCAATTCTTTGCAACCTTTTAAAGCTCTTGAAAATTCCTTCAAATCTGTTAAAATCCCTTAATTTTTTTCGAATCTTCTGAAATGCCTTCACAAGAATAAGATCTATTAAAAATTGCTTTGAATATTTCAAAGTAAACTCGAATATTTCAAACAATTTTGGAAACTTTTGAAATCCCTTGAAACTTTTAAAGGTCCTTAAATTTCCTCAAAAGTACTTGAAATCTTTTGAAATACCCTACAATATTTCAAATATCTCTAAACCTTTCTAAATTTTGTGAAGCTTTAAAAAATTCCTTGGAATTTAAAAAATACCTTGAAATCCTTCAAATACTTTGGAATCACTTCAAATTATTAAAATATATTAAAAAAATCTTTGGAATATTTTAAAATGCCCTAAATTATTTAAAACCTTTTGAAACATTTGGAAATCTCTCAAAAATTTTTACTGCTCTTGGAAATTCCTTAGAATTTTAAGAAACATCCTAAAATCTTTGCAATGCTTTGAAATCGAAAATTTAATTATTTTTGAGCCCTCAATGCCTTTTAAATCAAATTCAAAGACGCTTAAGACGTTAGAACAAATACAATATTCAAATTTGTCATTGAAGTAAGATTATCATCAGGTCATCAGAAGATTATCCACAGTTACAAATCTCACAGTTTTAGAGAATTTGTTACAGAAACTATGGATAAAGGTCACCAGGTAGATGCGATATACGCTGATATTGCGAAAGCATTCGATCGCGTAAACCACGACATCCTTTTGTCTAAATTAAAGGCCTATGTTGTAAGAGGATCACTGCTTAATTAGCTTAGTAGTAATTTGAAGGCAAGAATTCAATATGTGAAAATTGGTGGTTTCAAGTCAGATAGTTTTTTCCTACATCGGGTGTTCCTCAAGGCTCACATTTAGGACCTATATGTTTCACTATCTTCATGAATGATATTGCACAAGATATATCTTTTGTAAAATTTTTACTTCACGCTGATGATTTGAAATTATTCTACGCGATCAAATCAATTGAAGATGCAAAATTATTGCAAAAAGATCTAGATAATGTGAGCCACTGGTGTCAAGTCAATGATATGTCATTCAACGTAAGTAAATGCTCGGTTATCACCTTCTCGCGCAAGATTAACAACGTCGATTTTCAATATATGCTATATGGGTCGCTCCTTCAGGTATTGGAAATGATCAATGATTTAGGCGTTCTCATAGACAACAGTGTAACTTTTGCGCCGTACATACGAAATATCGTATTGAAAGCTTCAAAAATGTTAGCATTTATTTTACGCGTAGCAAGAGATTTTCGCCAAATTAATACATTAAAAACCCTTTTCATATCCATAGTTCGTTCAATACTTGAACATGCGTCAGTGGTTTGGAACCCTTATCAAGCTTTGTATACTGATAAACTAGAATCTATGCAAAAGAGATTCTTGAAGTCAATTGCATTCAGATAAGGAATTCCTGACGAAACAGGCTATTTGGAAACCATATCTGAATTATTACATCTAGATTCACTTTTACAAAGAAGGTTGCAGGCTAGACAAATTTTTCTGTACAAGCTTTCAAATTCTTATCCAGATAGTCCTTTCTTACTACAACAAATTTCTTCTGATATTCCTTCGAGGGAATTGAGGAATACAGATCCTGGCCTGTTCGAAATTCCATTTTTAGAACAGAATATGGCTCACACGCACCTCTACCCGAAATTTGTCGGAATTATAATAAGATAAACAATGTATCATACGATGTCGACATCTTCAATCAATCATTAAGTGATTTTGTAACCACAAATAAATATTTTTCGATGCCATAAAGCAATCTTTTGTTTTGTTTCATTAATCTTCAGGAAGTAATAAATTAAAATTTATGAACGTCACTCAACTCGAACTGCTACTCATATTTACTATTATATGATAGTTATGATTTTTCTATTTTAAGTTTTCTTTTTGAAATACTAAATATCAAGTATACTCTGTATTATAACTATGTATCATGACGTTAGCCGTCAATAAACTAAATTCAAATTATAATAATAATATAATTTATGGAAAATATAGGATAAATAGGAAATGTATCAGGGCGTTAGCCGTCGATAAACTAAATTCAAATTATAATAATATTATAATTTATGGAAAATATAGGATAAATAGGAAATATAGGGTCCGTGTTCTCAATTATACATCTGGTGAGCATTCTTAGGATGGATTAAATTCTGATGATGAAGAACTCAATTTGTTCTCGTTGTGCACAAGAATGAGTGGAAACGAGAAATCAATCTGACCTCAGCAAAGGAAAGGGTTGTTTCAACATTTGATGTTTTGAAGTGGTGGAATTATCATCAACAGCAGTATCCATGACTTGTTAGAATGGCGTGTGTTCCTTAACTAATAAAATAATGTCGCTGGCGTAATAATTATTATTAAACTTTGTTTTAAAGAATTAAGTAATACATTTTTTATGCAGAAATAAAATTAATTCAACTCATATTATTGTTACTATATTTAAGTACTATTTTTATTGATACACATTGTGTTTGAGTTTAATTCAATAAAGTTCCATTAAAATGTTTTACAAGTTCTTGAATATAACATTTTCTGATAAATATTCTTATTTACTTGTAAATTTTTCAATGATCTATCAAAGAGATCAGTTTAACAACATAGAAAAACTACTTCACCATATCTAATTATATTTTTGAGGAATAGAACCGATTTCATTACTTTATTAACTGTATAAGAAAAAGTAATTACCAGCATTAATGCTGATCACGACGAAATTGAATAAATATGAGAATTTTCGTTCGATCTCGATATGCATCTATGAATAGTGAAGATATGGAGGAATAAATATATGTTCATGTTTTTAAACATCATGAACATTCATAATTTTGTGAGTAGAAATATTAGGCTTTTTCCTGAAAATAGTCGTAAAATAATTGTTCCATATAATTAAAAGTTTTGAGAGAATTGAGGGTGACAGATGGTGAGGTTACGACTGTACGCAAAAGTTTTGGAAGAAGGAGAGTGAATAAACAAAAAAGTAAATTATAATATAGATTGATTGTAGTCAAATGAAAAAACATAATAATTTTCGATGAAAAGCACTTGAAGAATAAATTGTTTACTTATGAAAATGAAGCGAAGTGAACGTTTTATTGCTTGCATTTAACGATTCTGCAGCTATGCATTGTGACTAAATTGTTTAAGAAATATGTGTTCATGTTAAATATCATGAACAATATTAATTTTCTAAGAAGGAATGTACATTTTTTCCCTAGAAATATTCGGAAAATAATTTTTCTTATGATGACAAGTGTTGACGGTGACAGATATGGTAAGGTTATGAGTATACATAACAGTTGACAGGACGCTTATTGTTTTGCAGGTTATTTTTCAGAAGGAGAGCTGATAAATAAATAGCTAAATTATAATAGATTGATTTTGGGCGATTAAAAAAATTATCAATTGTAACGCTAAGATATGTATGACTTCCACAATGACTGTTGTCTTTGACAGTTCTGTATGAGCAGGTTGTGGTTTGGAAAGTAAATACTCTCTTACAAACAGCAAAAGGTTCATTTTAAATATTGGAATATGAATTTTAAATGTATGCGTTATATTATCACTATGATTTCAGAAAAGATATCGTGAAATTCCTTACTTCGTGAAAAATTGAACCAACGTTCACAATTGTTACTGAAGAATTATTTTTCTGCTCCGACATTTCAGCGAAAGGTGCACTTGAAATAATGCCATACATATTTTAATTTTATGCGTCGTATTACTGATAGGATTTCAAAAAACATTTCTACGAAATCCTTACTTGGACAAAACTGTTACGCAAAATCGCATTTCTTATTAAAAAATTAATTTTATACTTATGTATTTCAGCGAGAGGTTAACTTCAAACATTGGAAGATGAATTTTGTAAGGTGCACTTTTAATAATGCCATACATATTTCCATCTTAAGCCTCACATTATTAATAGGATTTCAACAAACATTTCTACAACATACTCACCGGGACAAAAATGTTACCCACAATCGAATTTGTTATTAAAAAATTATTTTCATTCCTTGGTATTTCAGAGAAAGGCTCACTTTACATAATGGAATATTATTTTTCAATTCATGTGTCACTATACTATCAGTAGAATTTCAAAAAACATATCGTGAAATTCCTCTGAAGATAGCAAAACAATTATTTTCGAATTAATAAATCAGAAATGTTCAAATATCTCAAAATAATCATTCTTTTCCTACCTTCAGTTCATATCGTAATTTTTTAAAAATAACCTAAACATTACGAAATTCTAAACTTAATTATTTTTCAAGTCATGCGAAATAAAAGACCTTCTGAAATGATAGTGCAATTCAAGTATGTCATTGAATTTATTTTTTGACCGGGAATTTTACAAATTTTTAGAAAAAAAAAATCTGTCCAAGTCTTATTTTAACAGTTGAATGAACCGTAGAATATGGTTATTAGATGCAATATATTTTGGCTGATCAAAGCAAATATTTTGGATGATCCAAGTAAAAGTTTTGAATAATCGAAGCAAATATTGTACTCAATCCGAAAGAATATTTTTTTATTGTGTCACCTTGTGCGAATAATACAGTAGTTTTTTGTTCTTTTGAAGTCTTTCACAACTCTTAAAAAGCCTTTTTATTTTTTTGTTCGAAATCTGCAAAAATCTATATTTTGCCGTAAATTAGGCCGTGGGCTATTTGCACAGAAATTTTGGTACGAATAGCCGTATTTTGTCGGTATACGTAGACACTTCGTTTAAATTATTCGAAATCATTTCAAATTTTTAATTAATATTGAATCCTTTCAGACATTCTAAATGTCATTTCAACTTAGTCCAATTTTTTCTAGGAGAAATATGGCGTTCAATATTCATTATACATCCAAATTCAACAATTTTACTTGTAAATTAAATTTTTTTAATTGAACAATTGAAATAGGAACGTTCAAAATTTATTGATTTGTTTTGTTTAGAATATTTGATTTATAATTATTGATTTTATATGAACAGTCAAACATTTTTCCTGATTAGAGAATTTCAAATTTTCAAATTTTATACTTCTAACTTTTAACTTTTCAAGTCTTCAAAACTGCTTTTTTGAATTTCTTAAATGAAAATGTACGCCTAAAAATTAAAATCTCGAACGGAAAATTTTTATGTGAAAGATTTTCGAATTACGCATTGTAAACTGAATGATATCGTAATTGAAAAAAATAACCATTTATCTAATTATTTGAAAACTGTTGAAATCAAGCTAAGACAGATTTTTTTTCTAACAATTTTGCAAAGTTCCCGGTCAAAAAATTGATTTACTGTTGTTTCCGAGTTTCATAGAATTCCCGGTCGTTTCCCGGTACATCCTGATTTTGTACAATTTCGTTATTGTAAAAGCTGCTTTGCGTAAAATGTTAAAACTTTGCCTTAGAAAAATCGGAGACTTAGACATACTTTAATTGTACTATAATTTCAGAAGGTTGTTTCTTGTGCATGATTTAAAAATGATAAAGTTTAAAATTGCGTAACGTTTAGGTTATTTTTAATAAGTCACGATATGAACTGAAGGTAGGAAACGAATTATTATTTTGAGTTATTTGCACATTTCTGATTCTTTAATTTGAAAATAATTGTTTTGCTATCTTCAAAGGAATTTCACGATATGTTTTTTGAAATTCTACTGATAGTATAATGACACATAAATTAAAAAATAATATTCCATTATGTCAAGTGAGCCTTTTGCTGAAATGCCAAAAAATAAAAATAATTTTTTAATAACAAATGCGATTGTGGGTAACATTTTTGTCCAAGTGAGTATTTTGTAGGAATATTGGATAAAATCCTATTACTAATGTGACGCTCAATCTTAAAAGAAGAAGAAAAATAATTCTTTAGTAACAATTGTCAGTTTGGGCTCAATTTTTGACGAAGTGAGGAATTTCTCAATATGTTTTTTGAAATCATAGTGATAATATAACGCATACATTTAAAATCATATTCCAAATCAATCTATTATAGTCAAGTTATTTATTTATTCGATCTCCTTCTGAATACTAACCTAAAAAACTATGAGCACCCTCTGAACACATATTTATTCCTCCATTTCTTCACTATTCACAGATGTAACTGAAACTTTCACTCCACTTCTATTTCATTGAGCAACAATTTATTCTTGAAATGCTTTCAAGTAAAAAATTTCACTATAAACAATTCACTTTTTCGTATTCAATATTATTCATTCGTATTTTTGAACTTTATGCGGCAATAAACAGATTATGCATGTCACGCCACCAATCGAACACTTCTGGCATCATTTTCTGAGTTTTCAATACACGCACGGCCATCTTTCGAACACATTTTACCACCGTGCACAAACTATACCTATTTCTTTGAAATGACATTTCGATTAAATCGAGTTTCGTTGGATCGCATACCTACCCAATATTTGATGATTTTATTTAAAAATATCTATTACCGTTAAGAAAAAGCATCAATAACCCCTAAATAACTCTAACTAGTTAGGCTTCATCAGTACTTGATGAGATTTATTTAGAAGCATGTATATTTGATGATTTTCACTTAAAAATCTCCATTTCTGTATAGAAACATCAAACATAACCTGAGAATACTATAACTGGTTAATCTCCATCAATATTTGATGATTTTTATTTAAAAATATAAATTTTCGTTGAGAAACGTCAAACTTAACCTCAAAATACTGAAACTGGTTAGTCTTCATCAGTATTTGATGATTTTATTTTTTAAATATATATTTCCGTTGAGAAGAATCATCAATAACCTCAAATAACTCTTAAATGGTTCGTCTTCATTAATAGTTGATGATTTTTATTTAAAAGTATCCATTTCCGTTGAGGAACATCATTTATAACCACGAATAACTCTTATTAGTTAGTCTTAACTAATAGTTGATTTTTATTCGGAAATATTTGCTCCTGAGAAACGCTCCTTTTATTCTTAATGATAGATTTTAATAACATTTTAAATAATATTCGCTTTTGTCTGTTTACTTTGCCGTCGCAAAAGGAATGTCTTCGTTGCGCCATCTATTGGTAATTATAGAAGAAAATTTGCCACGATTTACTGAATTTAACGCTATTTTACAACCGCGAGCCATTCTTTCTTAGCTACATTGCATGGTCACGTTCGTACGCTCTGAAATCATCGTTCGTATGTGAAAATTTTCATCTGCCGAACTCGAGTTCTGCAAAAAGATACCCTACCTATTTTTAGGGGATACCACAGAAAAAACTGGGGTTTCTATTAGAACCAATTTTTGGTTCCAAAGGAGCTACAACAAAAAGGAACCCAAAATGATCAATGGTTTCTAAAGGAACCCAAAGCATGGATTGAAACGGTTCCAATAAAGCCCTTTTTTCACTTCAGTCTTAAATCACTTTTAAGATTTTACAAGTTTGTGGTGTACATTTAGCTTCATAGTTCGCATTAAATAATATTGCACTAAGAAAAATTTAATGAAGTAACTAAAATTATGGACATTAGTCATTCTTGAAAGGAAGATAGTGCACATGATATATGACAGTTTTCAAGGTTATGTTGAAAATCCGACATTTTCATCTGCGCATGTACCTAAAAAGCGCGGTGCTATTTAAAATTGATATAATATACACTTTCAATAATACGCTAATATTACATTTTTGAAAGAAGCTGGGTATTTTTATTATTCAATTTAATTTGTATTAGAAAATAATGAAAAATGTTTCTTAATAGTCAACTGTATGATTATTCATAGTCTTTATTCATTTCAAATAGGCTCGTGCTTTTCGGCATATGCGCAGTTGAAAATATGAATAGCCATCTATCGGATGTCAACGAACTAAAAAGGAACCCTCAAAAAGAGTTCCATTGGAGTCTTAGTTCTGAATGATACCAACTTTTACTTGAGCTGAAACTTTACTGAACCCTCATTTTTTTCTGTGATCATCGTCATTGACCAGAATTAAATCTCACTCCTGTTACACCACAAGGTTAAAAAACGGGGACGATTTGTCATGAAAGTAAAATAAGGCTGATGACAGAGGTCAAAGGGGAGTTGGTCTGCAAACATTATGATCACTCTTTCGAACATTTGACATGTCAATATCAATGAGACGGTCTCTCGCGCAGTGTTTGCGAGAGGGCATAAGCGTTTGATACGAGGGCGTTGCGTACAAGCATTTACTATTTGCAGGGTGGCAGAGATAATATGCGGGGCGAGATTTATACGAGCGTGTGTCCTTCATCCCCCAGCCTGAGGGATGTCCGGTTCATCGACTCACCCTACAATCAAGCATCCTCTGTACTCACAACACGTATACCGCAATACGCTTTACGCTTACGTATTTTAACGACATCCAGAGTAATATACCATATCAACCTTAATGACCCCAAAATATTTATTACCTAAAGATATAATGATTCAAGATCTATTATCAGATTTTGATAACAGGGTGACCGTTAAGCTTCATTTTCTAAATTCCTTGACTTTTCCCTGATTTTTCCTTGACCAAGTTATCATTTTCTCTGACCATTAATATTCAAAGGCCACCATTTAAATATTAAAAGTAGAAGAATTATTTTCAATCTAAGAGGATGAATTTTCAATACAATAATTAAATTTTGAAGAAAATAGTTGAATATTTAACCCAAATGTTGAATTTTAAAACTACAGAGATGAATTTTGAACCAATTGGTTAAATTTTCAAACAAAAAAGATTAAACTGAACCAAGAACAGATGAGTTACAGTTTCAATCAAATTATTATCTTTTTTCAAAAGACAGTTGAATTTTCAACAAGAAAATATGATTTTTCAAACAACAGCGACGAATCTTCTGTCCGAATAGATAAATTTTCAACAAAACAGCTAATTTTTCGACAATACAACAATTACTTTTTAAGAAAACTTGAATTTTCGACAAACAAGTTTATTTTTCATACATATAGTTCAATTTTTATTTTAAACATAGTTGAATTTTCAGCCTGCAAAGATGAATTTTTAAATAGATCTTCGAGTCATCGAACAAGAAATATTAAACTTCAACAAAACGAGCAGCTTTTTCAACCAAAAGAAGAAAAAGAATTTTCAACATAAGAGTTAAATCTTCTTCTAACAACAAGTGAAATTTTCAGCAAAATCATTGAATTCGCAACAGAATAATTTCATTTTTAACCAAGAAATTGAATTTGTAACCTCTATAAATGGATTCTGAATAAGAAATGTAACAGTTACAATTTCAACCAGAAAAGATAACATTTCTGCAAAAAAAGATGAATTGTACAATCAAAATGATGAAATTTAAAAAATACATAAATTGTCAACACAAGTAGTTAAATTTTCAACTAAAAAGATAAATTTGTAACCAAAAATTCAAAATTTAATATTTTGGTACAAAAAATTGATTTTTGACAATACGGTCTAATATTTAACTAAAATGTTGAATTTTCCAACAACAACAAAAAATTTCAACCTATGAAGAATTTTATATCAAGAAAGAAAAGAACTTTGTTTAAATTTCGAAAATTTGAAGCCAGAGGGCGAATTTCCTATTGAACAGTTGAATTTCCTACCAAAAAATATACATTTTCAATAAAAAAGTTGATTTTCAACCGAAGAGTTGCATTTTTATCAAAAGAAGGAAATTCCGAATTAAAAAGATCAGCTTTCTTCTGAAAAAGATGAATTTTTGAATGAAACAGATGAATTTTTAACATAATAGTTAAATTTTCTACCAGAGAGTGAAATTTGAAGCAAAATAATTGAATTTGCAACAAAATGATTTGATTTTTAGCTGAACAATTGAATTTTCAACCTCTAAAAATGAATTCTAATTCAAAAATGTAATGGTTAATGTTTAAAGAAAAAAGATAAAATTTCTACAAAAAGAGATGAATGTTAAAACCAAAAAGATAAACTTTAAAGAATACATGAATTTCTAACACAAACATTTAAATTTTCCACTAAAAAGATAAATTTTTAACCAAAAAAGCGTAATTTAATTTTTGGTAAAAAAAATTTAATTTTTGTCAATACGGTCTAATATTTAACTAAAATGTTGAATTTTCCAACCAAAGAAATACATTTTCAAAAAATGAAGAATTTTCAATCAAGAAAGAAAAAAAACGTATTCAAATCGTTAGAATTTGACGCCAAAAGGCGAATTTTTTATAGAAAAGTTGAATTTTCAAACAAAAAATATAAATTTTCAATAAAAAGTTGATTTCCAAATAAATAGTTTCATTTTTATCAAAAAATAGGAAATTTCAAATCGAAAAAATTGATTTTCTTCTAAAAAAATGAATTTTTAAATAAAAAAGACCAATTTTTAACATAATAGTTAAATTTTTCTTTCAGAGATTAGCAAAATAATTAAATTTTCAACAAAGTAATTTCAGTTCTGACTAAAGAATTTAATTTGCAACCTCTTAACATGAATTCTAAATAAAAAATGTAATATTTGATATTTCAACCAGAAAAGATAAAATTTTTACAAAAAAAGATGAATTATAAAACGGAAAAGATAAACTTAAAAAAAATACATAAATTTTCAACACAAACAGTTAAATTTTCAACTGAACAGATAAATTTTAAATAAAAAATGCGAAATTCAATTTTTTAGTTAGAAAAATTAATTTTTGACAATACGGTCTTATATTTAACTTAAATGTTGCATTTTTCAACCGAAAACACAAATTTTCAACAAATGAAGAATTTTTAGTCAAGAAAGAAAAAAAAGTTTATTTAAATTGTTAAAATGTGTAGCCATTAGGCGAATTTTCTATAGAACAGTTGAATTTTCAACCAAAAAATATAAATTTTCAATAAAGAGTTTATTTCCAGCCAAGGAGTTGCATTTTTCACAAAAATGAAAAAATTTCGAATTGAAAAGATCAGTTTTCTTCTAAAAAAGATGAATTTTTGAATAAAAAAGATGAATTTTCGACATAATAGTTAAATTTTTTTCAGACAGTAACATTTTCAGCAAAATAATTAAATTTTCAACAAAGTGATTTTATTTTTCACTAAACAATTGAATTTTCAACCTTTCAACATGAATTCTAAATAAAAAATATATTAGTTGATATTTCAACTAAAAAAGATAAAATTTCGACAAAAAGAAATGAATTGTAAAACCAAAAAGATGAAATTTACAAAAATACGTAACTTTTCAACGCAAACAGTTGAATTTTCAACTAAAAAGATAAATTTTTAACCAAAAATGCAACATTTAATTTTTTATTTGAAAAAAATTAATTTTTGACAATGCGTTCTATTATTTGAATAAAATGTTGAATTTTCAAACCAAAAAGACAAATTTTCAACAAATGAAAAATTTGCGATCAAGAAAGAAAAAAAGTTTATTCAAATTGTTAAAATTCGAGGCCAGAAGGCGAATTTTCTATAAAAAATTAAATTTTCAACAAAAAAATATGAATTTTCAATAAAAAAAACTTTATTTCAAACCAAAGAGTTACATTTTTAACAAGAAAGAGGAAATTGCGAATTAAAAAGATCAGTTTTCTTCTAAAAAAGATGAATTTCTAACATAATAGTTAAATTTTCTACCAGAATGTGAAATTTTTAGCAAAATAGTTAAATTTGCAGCAAAATAATTTCATTTTTAACTAAACAATTGAATTTTCAACCTTTAAACATGAATTCTAAATAAAAAATGTAATAGTCTTCAACCAAAGAAGGTAAAATTTCTTCAAAAATAGATGAATTGTAAAATATAAATTTTCAATTAAAAAGATAAGTTTTTAACAAAAAATGCGAAATTAAATTTTTTAGTAAAAAAAATTAATTTTTGACAATGCGTTCTGATATTTGTATAAAATGTTGAATTTTCAAACCAAAAAGACAAATTTTCAACAAATGAAGAATTATAAGTCAAGAAAGAAAAAAAAAGTTTGTTCAAATTATTAAAATTTGAAGCCCGAAGGCGAATTTTCCATAGAACAGTTGAATTTTCAACCAACAAATATAAATTTTCAATAAAAAAGTTTATTTTCAACCAAAGAGTTGCAATTTTCAACAAAAAACAGGAAATTTTGAATTGAAAAGATCAGTTTTCTTCTAAAAACATGAGTTTTCAACATAAGAGTTCAATTTTATACCACAAAGTGAAATTTTTAGCATGATAATTAAATTCGCAACAAAATAATTTTATTTTTAACTAAACAATTGAATTTTCAACCTCCAAACATGAATTCTAAATAAAAAAAGTAATAGCTTTCAACCAAAAAGATAAAATTTCTACACAAAGAGATGAATTGTAAAATATGAATTTTCAACACAAACAGTTAAATTTTCAATTAAAAACATAAATTTTCAACCAAAAATGCGAAATTAAATTTTTTAGTAAAAAAATTACTCTTTGACAATACAATCTAATATTTAACTACAATTTTTAATTTTCCAACCAAAAAATTTTCTATAGAACAGTTGAATTTTCAAACGAAAAATATAAATTTTCAATGAAAAGGTTAATTTCCAACCAAAGAGTTGCATTTTTACCAAGAAAGAGGAAATTTCGAATTGAAAAGATGAGTTTTCTTCTAAAAAAGATTAATTCTTGAATGAGGAAGATCAATTCTTAACATAATAGTTAAATTTTCTACCACAGAGGTGAATTTGTAGCAAAATAATTAAATTTTCAACAAAAAGATTTCATTTTTAACTAGACAATTGAATTTTCAAGCGCTAAAAATGAATTCTTAATAAAAAATGCAATAGTTGATATTTCAACCAAGAAAAAATAAAATGTCTACAAAAAGAAATGAATTGTAAAACCAAAATGATAAACTTAAAAAAAATACATAAATTTTCAACACAAATCAAGAAAGAAAAAAAGTTTATTTAAATTCTTAAAATTTGAAGCCAGAAGGCGAATTTTCTATAGAACAGTTAAATTTTCAACTAACAAACATAAATTTTCAATAGAAGAGTTTATTTACAACAAAAGAGTTGTATTTTTAACCAAAAAGGCGAAATTTTGAATTTAAAAGATCAGTTTTTGTTCCATAAAAGATGAACTTTTAAATAAAAAAGATCAAATTTTAACCAAAGATGCGAAAGTTACATTTTCTGTTAAGAACATTAATTTTAAATAAATCAAAACAAATTTGTCACAAAATTGTTAATTTTGTAACCACAGAGATAATCTTTCAAACAAAAATAAGCTTAACAAAGCAATTGAACTTTTACCTTAGGATTTGAATTTTCATTTGAGAAATATCAATGTTCGACAAAATAGTTACATTTTCAAGCAGAGATCAATTTTAACTAAAATGATGAATCTTTAACTGAAATAGTTTAACCTTCAGTTAAAAAAATTGTTTTTCAATCACGAGAAGAAAACGAATTTTTAACTAACTAGTTTAATTTTCTACCAAATTGTCTAAGTTTTAAGCCGAAAAAAAAAAAAAATTTTACAAAATAGTTAAATTTGCAAATTTGAAATATGAATTTTCAAAAAAAAGTTATCAATCTTAAAAAAAAATTGTCATGAAAGTGGTTCAACCTTCCAACATGTAGTTTAATTTTTATTAAAAAAAGATATATATTATAAACTAATAATGCAATATTACATATCTTAACGAAAAATTTTGTATTTTTATTGAAAAACGGTCGAATCCAACCAAAAAAGATGAGTTCTCAACAAATCAGTTGAATTGTGAACTAAAAAGGATGACTTCTTAACCAAATTGTGGAATTTTCTACCAAAAAATTATATAATAAGTTTTTTTTTCAATTTTCAACCAAATAATCGAAGTTTTAACTAGAAATACAATCGTCGATTTTTTTTCATAATTCCCTGACGTTTCTCTGAATTCCAGGTTTTCCCTTCTGGCTTACAATCAGATAGTTTTTTACAAAGTTCTGAATTTTTTATTCAAATTTGACGGAGTAGAGTTTTAATTATTTGAATTATTCAATCTTCAACATTGAAAGTCATTCAGTTTGGAAGCTTCCTTTAAATTCATTTTATTTTATTATCCTCGAAAATTGATCACATTTGAAATCTTGTAATTTAAAATCATAATAAATAAGAATTTCTAATTTGTAATTAATTGTTCAACTTGAAATATTTAGCATTTTTAATTGGGCAGTATGAAACTTGAGTTTTGAGATGGCCTTCTTCGAAGCCTATGCAAGTTAAATATGTTAAACATTTTTAATTTTGATTTCTTTAAATCCGAATTTTTTCAGCTTTTAAAATTTAATTCGAAAAATTCAGCAAAAATAAGTGAGTCTCTATAACACCGTCTGCGACACGTAAAGCAAACAACTGATAACGTGACTCATTTTCTCTAGATTGACAAAAATGTTGTAAATCTCTATAATATACTGACAAATGAGAAAAAATATATTAATGAAATGCAAACATCTCAGAAAAATAAGATTCCGCGGTCCAATATATCTTCGACAAATAAAGGAAAAATTTAGATGGTTGAATGAGATAGCGACTACTATATATATAATACTGAAATATGTTCTGGAATATTCACTAGTTAACACATGGATTACTATTTTTTCTCTGAATCCGTTTTTTTGTTGTTGAAAAAATGAGGGTCAATGGAACTCTTTTCTTCGCTTTAGCTCTTTTCGTTAATTCTATTGGTAAATATATGATATTATAATATACCTAATCTCTAAACCTAAATCAGTATATTTTTTTATTCACTGATTGAAATAGTAAAATGCATTGTGAAAATCTCACCTAAACTCAAAATTGTGAAACACGTATTTTTCGTGTCGGGGCCTGAAATATTTTAAATTTTTGACTAAAAACACCAACAGTTTACCATAAGAAGTCAGAAAAACGTTTTTTCAACAGAATGAATAACATTTTTCAACCTTTTCAAAATAATCTTTAACTGGCGTTGTTATCCTGAAAATAGGATTTTCGTCTTCATATAATTTTTGTTCGATAATACAAAAGCTTCTACAAGTCTTTTTTTAGGCTTTTTACGTATCTCGCGCCTTTTAGTGTAATATGTAGATTTTCGGTTTTTGGGTATCAATTTCAAAAAATGAATTAAAAATGAGGAGTTCAGTCAAAAAATGGTTCAAAGAAATGTTGTGGGAATTTTTAAATGCTGAAATTCTTCCAAAAACCTTTCTCCATATTTTGCATCGTTTCGCTCAAAATTAGATTTTTCGATTTATTACATAATATTTTTGATAAATAAAACCAAAATGAAAAGTCCCTAAAAATTGTTTAATTTAATTTTGCAGGAATTTTTAAAAGCTGCAACTCCTTTTTGAATTTTGTTTATTGTCTCACGCCCTTTGGTTCAAAATTTGAATTTTTGATTTTCTGCATACTATTTTCGATAAATAAAATCAAAATGACAAGTCCTATCAAACAATCGTTAAAAAAATTGTGTAGGAATTTATAAAAGATATATTTGCTCTTCAAGCCTTCTTCTCGTATTTTGCGCCACTCCGCTCAAAATCTAATTTCCGATTTTTTTCATAGTATTTTCGAAAAATAAAACCAAAATATCAAGTCTTATCCAAAAATGGTTGCGCAAAACATTATGTGTCTTGTTAAAAGCTATAATTCTTCTCTACACTAATTTTTTTCGTAGCTTGTGTCGTTTCTTCATCCCATGAAAAATGATTATTAATAAATTCGTAGCTGTTTTTGGGTAAACGATTCTTGTCTATTTATTTTTTTCGTATCTTGTGTCGTTTGTCCAAAAATATAATTTTTTATTTTTATTTTTGTTTTTGGCGAATAGAACAAAAAGTACGCGTCCTATCAAAGAGTGATTAGTAGCAAATTTGTAGATCTTCTTTGCGAGCACAATTTTGTTCTTTCATCTTTTTTCGTATCTTGCATTGTTTGACCACAAAATGGAATTTTTTATTATTTTTTGTACGATCAAAACTTGAATTTTCGATTTTTCGAGAAAATTTGAAAACTTGTTATAATAATCTTGTAGGGCTTTTAAAAAGCAACGTTTTTCTTATTTGATTTTCTTTCCTATTGGGCGTTTTTTGGCTTAAAATTTTCATTTTCGATTGATTTTTTGATTTTTGTAAATAATATAACTTTTCTAATTTTATTTTTGTCGAAAAAAGTTACAAGATAAATCATTCGTCTTTCTGAGTACTACCAAGAGCCGTACTTCAAATTTCCGAATTTCAAAAAAATCTAAAAACATCTTGACATTTTATGAAAATTTAACTAAAAATGACTTCGAAAATGTGCAATAGAATTTTGAAAAATATGAATTATTTCTAGAGTTATCTCAATTTTTTGAAGGAATTAAAACTTTACCTTATTTGCAATATCTTTTTACAAAAATGACATTTTGTCTTCAATTTGGGATTCTTAGACGTATAATTTTTAATTTTTTAATTTTTGATTTATTATTTTTCCTGCTATTTCAAAAAAAAAAACTTTTCAATGTAAACATTATCAAAATTAGCGCACTTTCGCTACAGCTAAAAAAAGCAAAAAATCCAAAAAAGATTACATTTCTACTAAAATAGTGAAATTACCAACCAAAATGCATTTTTCAGTAAAAAAAAATGTATTTTCATCCAAATTATTAAATTTTCAAGAAAGAAAGAAGAATTGTCTATAGAATTGAATTTTTAGGGGAAAAATATAAATTTTCACCAAAAAAGTTTATTTTCAACTAAATACTTGAATTTTTAATCAAGAGAGATACTTCAGTCATGAAAGAACAAAAATTTCAACCGGATTGTTAAATTTCCAAGCCGAAATGATCAATTTTTCACAACACAGTTGAATTATCAACCCAAGAATATGTATTTTCCATAAAAAATTTAATTTCCAACCAAACTGTTGCATTTTGAAGTCAAAAGGACGAATTTTCTACAAAAAAGTTGAATTTTTAACCCGAAAATATAAATTTTTACTAAAAAAGTTAATTTTTCATCAAATATTTCTGATTACCAATAAAAATGATGACGATTTTCATTAAATGTGCATATGATGATAAAAATTTGTTTAAACAATTATCGTTGACAATGAAAGTTTTCGATTGTTGATTAAGTTTGTTTAAACAATTATTAATTGATGTCGATCGACAACACAGAGTCATTGCTACACAATAGGCGGCTAAAACCTCAAACAAACGCATTTTTTTCTGAAAAAATACCGGAGATGATAAAAATTTGTTTAAACAATTTTTTATATCAGTGGGAATTGTTGATCGGCATGTAAGCATCATGAAGGTTTAGAAATGAGTTATTTACACTTAATTACGTTGAAAGTGAAATAAGTTTCTACCTGTAAAAATAGTCAGACAGTGAACTTGTTAATTAGGCTTGTTTAAACAATCATCAATTGTTATACTGTGACCTAATCTGACAAGTTAGTGACATTGTCGTATAGTTCTTGGCCGCTTTAGTAGAGAAAACTTGATTCATTTCATCATGAATACCCGCTGGGGATAACTATTTATAAACTTGTTTATAAAGTAACAAATTATTAATTCTTTTTCATAAATTCAATCGAAAAACAGTTTCTGCCTGCAAGTTGTTCAAATTTAATGATACATATATAATATATATTAATGAATGGATAATCGGCTTGGGGGCTCGGAAGGGCTACCCAAGGCGAACTAAGATAGGTAGTTTTTGTGACAATTATAGTATCTCAAGAAAAAAATGGAATAATTTTTATTCAAAGAAAATCATAATTCGACATGCTTTAAACATCAATTCTATCTTTCTCAAACCTTAAGCTAGTTCTAAAAATAAGTTTATTGAACAAATAAAAACTGTGTGTTAACTCTGCGGATTCTCCTGCTTAAAAAATAATTTAAAACGTGTTTTTTCCGTAAAAATTATTTTTAGGTTATATAATTAAAAATGTCCTGAGGCAATAATGAGAACATTTTATTTTGAATAGCAAAAACCACGAGTTCATTTATTTGTTAAAAGGAAACATTTTAAGGGGTGGTCCAAGTTAAAGCCAAAGACGTAGGTTTTTCATTGACACCCTAACATCTATGTTGAATAAATTAAAGCTTTATTAACACAAAAAACTCTGTCTGGTTCTTCAGTTTGCCTCCGCGTACGGGAAGGGAAACCATCTGGAACTATGCGTCAATTTCCTGGTCTACGGTATTTTTCGGCTTTACCAGAAGACATTCCTGGTGTTCACATAAAGATACAAAATGGTCCTCTGATTCCAATCCTAGGCAAATTGAATGTGATAGCAAGGGATGATTTCATTATTGGATGGAAGGACAATCGCAATCGTCTTATTTGTGCAATATATAATTCTGAAGGTCAAAAAATCGCAATAAATGTAAAAACCGGGGCACCCCAGCTATTGAGGCTTCTAAGTGCTGAGCAAGCAGGTCCATTCCACAATTATTCACATACAGAACATGTTGTTTCGGATCAGCCAGAAAGTTCCCTAAACCAAGGACAAGGCTCACCGAATCCAAGAAGTTAAGCAAGAACGGAACCGGTTAGCGCTCGGATGGGTGACTGTTATTGATTCTTGCTTATTCGTGTTTTTCACTGTCTGTAACGACTGTTAAGCAGGATAGCATAATCCCTTGAATAAATATGGACACTTGATGATATCGAATGTCTGCATCCAAACTCGACTATCGGTAATGGGTTAGGCTCGAGAAAGGTATTTTGCAGTTTTCCTCTCCCTTGTCCAACAGTCCAAGTAAATGTGAGCGCTCATGTTAAAATTTCATCTGCAGATGGTGGATGCTACTTATCAAGAATTGGTTTTCTATATATGTCAATATCTGAAGCTATGTGTATGAAAGTAATAAACATGATCATAAAATGGCAATCTCCATTATGTTACTCAATTTAATTGTCATGTATAATGGTTAATTACCTGATATTAATGTCCGCAAGCAACCATTTGAAAAAAGTTACTGCCGCACGATAATCTGTACATATATGCATAATTTTCTGGGACATATAAAGCAAATGAAACTGATCGTGATAATGTAATACAAACAATTAAGCTTCTCTCCTTCAATATTTATTACTAACTACAATCTTGTCTGCGACGTGTAAAGCAAAAATAACTGATAACATGACATATTTTCTCAAGATTGCGAAAATATGTTGTAAACCCTTATTTTATTATACTTGCATAGAAGGAAAAAAGATACTAATGAAATACAAAGATATCAGAAAGGAAAGATTCCGCAATCCAATTTATCTTACACAAATAATGAAAAAATGTAGATAGGCGAATGTGATAGCGACTATTATATAATACTGAAATATCTTCTGAAATATCCATTACCTAGCACTCCGATTACCAATTTTTCTGTACATTCGTTTCATTTAGAAAGAAAAAATGAGGGTCGATGGTACTGTGGTCCTCATCTTAGCGGTTCTTGTTAATTCTAACGGTAAATATATAACACTATATACAATACATATAAATATATAATTTGAAAAAACAGGTTAAACGACCATCACAAGGTCCCACTGGGAGCCAATGACATATATGAAAATGACTTTTCTTCGGTTGGAGCATAGTGAGTTATAAGAACAGATGTTCTTGCGTAAAGATAAACATCTTCCACCAGAAGTTCACAATACCATCTGGTCCTGCAACGGAAAAGTTTTTTGTTGTCCTACGTGCTTTTTTCACCTCTTCAGCAGTAATTGATAAGACATTCCTTCTCAGATCTCATAAGGTTGTCGCAATGCTTCTTAAAGCGGATGATATTCGTAGTGTTTTCTTTTAATTCCAGTGTTTTCGGGATCTTGTATACCTCTCTCAGAAGATTCTCTACCTCATCGGGCTTAAGTGGATTTTCAACAAAAACAGGGAGATCGCTGAAGAGGTACGATGGGTCAGTGAAACACTGTTGATTATCCCTGGCACATCCCTCCCTCTTCTGTATTCTCCTCCTTGCATCAGATAACACCCGCATTTTGTCCGCAATGTTCTGCTTGATTGTCAGTAGCTTCATCTTGTTCAGTGTGTCTCAGTAGATCCTTAGTTCTTCCGCAAACTTTCAAACCCTTTCCGTTAACGGTCTACCAGATTTTATGTAGTCAATCACACACTAAACAAGCATCGCATTCTATTTTGATCATCTAATCTTCTTGTTCAGTTCATGCAAGCGTGTTTTGGTCTTTTGATCCATCATCGGTTTCATTCTTCGATTTGAGTCCAAAGGTCCAGAGGTCGGACTCCACCGAGATATGCTCACATAGGGAGGCGGCATCCATTTCAGCCAGCTTTTAGGGCTAAGAAGGAGTGTGATTGTTAATTTTCCTCCTTGTCCTCAAATCGCTATCATCTTTCAGGTGGTGTCTGCTTCCCGCGACTGGGCTTAGTGTCACTTCCTTTTCTTCGTCTGAGACTTGTTTATATAGCGGTTGTGGGAGCGCTTGTGTAAATATCCAGTTTTCGAGAGGTAGCTAGCTTGATTTCGCAAAGACATGCAAAACGTGCCAAAGCTCTGGATGTTTCTGGCACCACAGCGCAGCGTATCGATATGCCCTATAAAGCCTTCCTCAAGAAGGATAATTCTAACATCGTAGCTGTCCAGGAAAGCATCCTTGAGTCGATTCGTCCACCTAATGTGAGCGTTTCACCGGTTCATCATCGCTTTTTTATATAAATTATTTTCACCATCCCAAACTCTAAAATGATCGGCACTGTTTGCCGACTTATTGTCTAGTGCTCTGCGCGTTCGATCGTTTTGAGCCGCATTTTCAACTCTTTGGTGGGTTGGTAGTGTCGAGCAGCTAGGGAAAGAGTTCATCTATCTTCGTAGAGCTACGCATGCAAGGATAAGGCTGCATACTCTGAGAGGTCATTTGGATAATACTATCCCATTTTTTTAAAAGAAATCTTATTTGCTTGAATATTTTTTTCGTTTAAACGAATTTGTTCTGAAATAAATGTTTGAGAATTATCTTTTTCTGATATTAATGCGATAATTTGTCATTGTTAAGAGCAGCATTTCATGTATAAACTATTATCCAATTGTTTAAACAATTTAATAAAGGTCATTTGTGAATTTTCACAAAAATGCGATAAACGAATCTTATTTACTTTCATTTTACATTCATTTATCCACTTTAAAAATAATCCCTCTAATGCTTGTGTACTCACAAAAACATCCAGATTCGAGAAAAAAACAAGAATACGCACATGACAAAACAATTTTTCAATATTCCGATTAAATTACTGTAGTGAAATTTGAAAATATTGTTTTTTTTTTTATTATTCAAACACTGTAATTATCAAACAATTGAGTACTTTCTGCTGTACAATTTTTATTTCATTAGTTTTAGTTAGACCATTTTAAATTAAACCATTAACTTTTACAAGAAATCAGAAAGTTTGAGTATATAAAAATAATTACAGGTTTCGTAACATGCATTTCAGTACGCCCACCTCTTTAAATGATGTTGTGAATTCCAGATTTGTTGATTTACAATTATTAGAATTAGATTTTTAAAAATCAATGAAGTACTGAAAAAGTAACGCCATAAGCCACTAGGTACACATGGTAGTATTTTCCACAATAAAAATTAATTTGTGGTTGAGTCTAAACCACCCTATATAGATTATTACATTATTGAAATAGGTGAAGAAACAATCTGAAAAATAATACATTCCTAAAATTGTCGATATTCAAAACATCCTCTGTATATCCTTTGCACAAAACTTGAATGAAAAAGATGTTTTGGAAGGAATGATGATTGTGAACAAAAATTGGAAGCAATTATGTGCAGTTATACGCAGGGTGTTGACCTTTCACAGTTTTCAATTTTAATTACTTCTTTCTATAGATCGTTTTTTTGTAAACTGACTATTTAAGCGTGATTAATAAAAATTGAAGAAATATAATTCAATTGGAGGAACGATGCAAAAACATCATAAAGATTCATTCAATTAACAAAAAACTGAGAACAGCTAATTGGTTGAATTTTTTTTATTCTCGTTATAAAAAAGAGCCTCTAAGGGTTAATCAATTTTCACCAATCAATGTAAAATTGAGCAAAGTAATATTTTTTTTTAAGACCTGTGTTTTTTGTTTTTTTCCCCCAGTATTATGCTAATTGTAATTAGCATAATTTTCTAATATCTTACGATTTTTTTTAATTAATTGAATTATTTAAATAAGTGAAATACTTCTTGTCATATTATATAAATACAAGAGTTATTGATATAACAAAATTTTCTCGATGTTTTAGCTTGCCCTTACATACGGCAGGAGAGCCCATCCGGACTTCTGCCTGAACTTCCTGGTTACAGATATTTTGTAGCCCTACCAGAAGACATTCCTGATGTCTACACATGGATACTCAATGGTCATTTACTCCCAGTCCTAGGCCCTTTAACTGTAGTAGCAAAGGATAATTACATCGTTGGATGGCTGGAACATAATATTATTCGTCCTATCCATAATTCTCAAGGCGATAAAATCATAAAAAGTATAATAAGCGGAGCGACCCATGTATATATTACACAAAGGCCTCAAAATCCTGAGCAATTAAATACATCTCAATTTATTCCACGTATCGAGAAAGCTCTTCGGGAACGTTCTGTAAGTCCCCAAAACAGGGTAAAGGTGGAAAGAACTGATTAAAAATTCAACAATGATACAAAAATAAAATTAAATTTTGTTTGTACTAACGACAGTATCTGCGCGGCGATTCTTGTATTGTCAAGTCTTGATTCACACTAATCTGTAACCTTTCTGTAACGGGTTGAGCTCAGAAAAGGTTTTCTGCAGTTTTTCTCTCCCTTGGCCGAAATAAGCAAATTCGAGTGCTTCTATTAAAAAACCGGCTGCAGATGGTACGTGGGCTTTTATTAAAAAATTGTTTTCTGTATATGTGTATATGTGCGCTCAATCCGAGTGAATCAAAAAACAATCCGAACCCAACTTTCAATCCTTTTCAATTCATGCGTGAGAATATCCGTCAACTTCAATGTTTTCACGTATCTTCGAACGTTTTTCGAAAACCTCAATATGTATCAAATTTTTTCAATAATAATAGTAATAGTTATTATTGGTAGGATTTTTTTTCAGTTTTCGCGTGTCTGTCACCGTTCTCGAGATAGTTCAGAAATTTGATGCAGTTTGATTTTGAAAATATTTTGAGTGTATTACTTCTAGGTGGCCAAGGATCATCCGTTTTCACAAAACTTGGATTTCTCTCAGTTTGCGAGATGAATCATAATTTTAAATTTGTTTTTTGAATTTTGGAAATTTTTTAATTGGGTTAAATCAAGTTTGTTGAAAATATTACCTCTCTGGAGAACCCTCCAAATCTTGTCATTTTTCAGGTATATGTGACCGTTCTCAAGATTATTCTACACTTTTATTTTTGTTTTGAATTTTAAATATTTTCTACTGTATTATTTCTGGGTGGCCGAAGACCATTACCTTCATTAGGTCCTATAAATGTTGCTAGTTTTTGCGAACCTCTCACAGTTTTAAAGATAATTGAAAAATTTCACATAATTTAAAAGCTCAAAATTTTGATGTATTTTTTTAAGTTTGAAAATATTTTTATAGGATTGGTACCGGGTAACCGCGGACCATCCCACTTTTTCACATTTTCTTCACTTTTATAAATGCTTAGAGAAACTAGCAATGAATTAAAGCTAATTCGTTGCTAACTCGACTTAAAGATACTCATTTATAATAAACAAGATGTATAAGACTTTATTAGCCCTGATTAAAAAATATATATATATGTGATTATCCATTCGAATTCACGTCAATTAACTTCTTTGGAATGTTATCATAATCGTGATAGAGTTATGAATCAGATATTGTCACTCTACTTTTATTTTTAAAACTTCAAATAAACAATAATTTTACATCACTAGATGAAAGTTTACCAAAATTTGGCTAAGATTGATACATTTTATTCTCATTCTTTTCTATGATATATGAATAATCCTTCTTGAACATATAAAATTTGAAGTTTAAAAAACACGAATAATTGACAATTAAGAATGGTCTCTCATCCTAGCCCTCTCCGCGCCCGAAGTGGCTTAACGCCCGAGATCTCGACATGTTGAGAATCACTTAATGAGAAGCTGAAGATTAGCCACGTTTTCGCACTGATCTTCTCAGAAAAATTTCTCATAGAAATGTCTGCTACCGTAGCAGAAAATACTGCTGCGTAAATAGGCTCATTATGTATTAAGTTTCAAAGATATAAATACAATTTTGTATGACGAATTTTTACAAGATGAGACACATATTTATATCGTTATTCTGAAATTCCTGTAATGCTTGGAGCAAATATAACTGATAGTGATGATGAAATGCAAACATCTCAGAAGAAAAATTTGTACCCTCCAATATATCTGATTCAAAGCGACGAGTGAGATTACAAAATATATTTTCAACTGATAATATAACATATTATTTAGTTACACTACGGTAACGAATGTCACCACATAGATTCGTTTTTTCTAGAAAAAAATGAGTGTCGACGCTATTCTTGTTTTGGCTTTAGCAATTCTAGTTAATTCTATTGGTAAATATATAATATTACATACTTATATACATAATATTGAGTAATGTTAAATAGTTGGATTCTTTTTGTAAAAATTGCATGTAGAAAAAATATTGCTTTCAAGTAAATTTGGAGGAACATATGCCTGAGAAAGGCTATAAAAACTACCAAAATTGCACCCTCACAAAGGTTATACTCAAATCTAAGAAATTGTATCTTTTATTTCATTTTATTAATTCAGAACAAAATTTCTTTTCACAGAAGTAAAAATTAGACTTATTTCAAATAACAACTTTTTTCTTCTTCAAATTAAAGAAATGATTTGTTTCATACCATTTGCTTATATAAGGAACGTTTAATCTCAGTAAAGAATATTGGTTAACACGTAAAAATAATTTACTTAGTCTTATTATTTCAAACCTAGTGAAAATATTTTTTCAAAATTGAATCAAGGGTTTTTTTAACATACTCTCTAAATATAAGTTATAGTTAAATTTCAATAATTACTAGCGAAATTCTACTAATTTAATTAAAGAAAAGCGCGTGAAAGAGCGTAAAAAATTACTAATTAATTATTATGCAGGGCTTTATTTATTGATTGAAAAAGTGAACGTGAATCGAGAACGTGAAAAATAGAAGATTTTAATCAAAGAACGGCTAATTGTAAATCACATGATCCGGTATACCTTATGCTACATGACCTCCACCAGCATAACGTATTTATAAGTCATTGCCCCTAAGAGGAAAAATTAGAATGCTTTTCACATTTACTCTACTTTTTCATTTATTTACCTAAAAAATAACACAACCACACACTTATTGACTTGTAACTGAAATCACTAAAGAATTTGTCAATATTTTCACAAATTGATTTTACTTATATAAATTTGGGATTTCCACTATCATATTGAGGAAAAGCTTACATATAAATATTTCATTAGTAAAACACTAAATTACTTTTAAACGATCGGAATTTCAAAGTTCAGGATCAGTTGCGTAAGCCGCGATTTACCCCTGAAAAAATTTCAAGAAATATCTTGAAGATCTGAGTACTTTAACTCCTACAAAACATTATTATATGGGTGATTCTCAAAAATATTTTTACTTTGGTTTCCAAGATACGAATGAATTAAGGTTTCTAATAATGTAATAATTGCTATCAATCATCTTGTTACCAGTTCATCACTGACAAAACCACAAGAAAATTCGACACGACACAAGCCAATAACATTTTTGTTATTATTTTTGCTACTTTATTTATGAAATACCAAAATATCAATATTTTATTATCAAAGCATTTCATTACTGTGAAAAAAAGAAGAAAATACCGCAAATTTATTTTCTGAAGATAACTATGGGTTTTAAACTTTCATTCGATTGACGGAGAAATATTCAACCAATCTTAATGAAACTTGGCTGAAGAGCCGTAAAATGCAAAACACAGCACGTGCTTTCAAAGAACCTGCTTCAACATCAAATTGAGAAACAATTTCAATTCCGATTCAGTTTTCGATTCAAGTTACAATGTTTATGGTATTTAACAAATCAAGTTGAAATGCACGTATTCGATCGGTGTCTCAAATTAATTTCAGAAATAATCACGGCCGTTATTCAGGGCAATAATCAAACTTAATTAGATTTCATTCTTCTTTCTTGCGTGGAAAGTATTACAGTCAAATTGAACAGGATGCAGTCCTTCTTGCGTTTGTAATTCAATTCTTATTTTTGACACCGCCCCTGTGTATAATATTTACAGTAAGTAAGAAAGAAATTTATCTACATACAAAAATTTGTCTTTGTGTTTCAGTTTGCCTCCGTATAAGGGAGGAGAATCCATCTGGAGCTCTGGACGAACTCCCTGGTTACAGATATTTTGTAGCTTTACCGGACGACATTCCTGATGTTTTCACATGGGTGCATAATGGTAACCTAATTCCAGTCCTAGGTCCTTTGACTGTAGTAGCAAGAGGTAATTACATCGTTGGATGGCTGGAAAAGAATATTTTTCGTCCAATATATGATTCTCGCGGCAATGAAATCATAAAAAGTATAGAAAGCGGATGGACTCATTTAATGAAGTATCAAACATATAAGCAATTACAGGATCCCTCTGAATTTGTTCGACGTATCGAATATGCTGTTCGCGCTCGTTCCAGAAGTCCCCTTATGGAAGACAGAGATGAAGGAAGCTGATTGAAAATTCACGGATTAGCTCCGGAAAGGTTTTCTGCAGTTTTCCTCTCCCTTGGCGAAAATTCCAAGCCAATGCGAGCACTTACATTCAAAATTCGGCTGCAGACGGTAGAAGATAATTATTAAGAATATATCTTCTATACATATATAAAGTAAATATTTTAAACAATGTATATTTGAGTGATAAAAATTTAAATTAAAAGTCATCGAATGATGTTCCTCAATGTAATAGTATCTTCTCATGGTGAAACCTACGTTTAATATTTTAATCAAACTGCAGATAAGAAGTTGTATTTTGCAATAAGGAAAATATACCAATGAATCAAATAAATATAGGAAACACATGTGATTTTATTTCTTGCCCTATTGATTGAAGTGGAATTTTGTTGCATGATAAAATTTCACTGAATATGTGAATAGACGAATTATTCTTGAGTTCATGTTAGTAACACGAGGGTTAGCGCAAACTGTATAGTTCATTTTTTGGAAAAATTGTGAATAAAATTATTTAAGGTATGTTGTTGTAGTATGAATAGATGTTCGAGAATGACGTTAAAAATTATTCAATTAATATTTATACCCTCGCAACTTAGGAAATTTGTATCTTTAACGGCTAGTTTAGAATAAAATTGTATATTCGATAGCGCTGATTTTCGTCGAACACGAAAATTGACTGAACACTTGTGGGTTTTAAACGGCAAAATTTTACTTACTCTACATGTATATTAAAGTGACATTTTCTTGCATATGTAGAACAAAAATAGATGATTATTAACTACACCGGCACACAAAAAAAAGTGGTCTGCCCGGCGGACTACCCCAGCATATCTATATGTTTTTGGAGTCGCTGAATTTGAATCCGGGGTCCAAGTAACCCAGTTGGCTCATATTTTCCGGAAAACGCAAAAATAGATGTAAAATCGACGAAAACAGGGATTTTTCTTGTATATTTTTACAAACAAAAAATCTCCATGCCCTGCGGTGGCTGTTAACCTTATTTTTCAAATATATATATATATATATACACAATGTGTAGGAAAGTGACGTTTCTGTTTCTCTGGGTGATTTATTTGAATGTGAGGTTGATCGATTTTTTTTCTTTCAGTCTTGTTGTTATATACAGTTTACTTGTTGGGATTTCGGTTCCTCATCGCCTTCACTTCTCTCTTTGTTTTATTGTCTGCTTTCTTGCGATTTTGTTTGTTTGAGCAGTTTTTCGTGGGTCTCTTCTGCGATTTCTTTTTGACGCTTTTTGGAGAGCAGTTACACTAACAGTGTATGATATTATCTGATACAAGAAATTAGCTTGAAGGTGTTCCATAAAGTTCCCTGGCTTAAACACGTTAACGAAGGGTCGCAAGGCCTCAGCTCTCGCGGAGGATCCGGTTTCTCATTGTTTAATTACTGAAGAACATAAGGAAATACAATGCTAAAATTGGGCTGTTTTATAGGAAAAAATCTCACGTTAATAACTAGACTATTAAAAAAAATTCAAATAGGTCGAAATTTGTGATAAAGTCCAAATTATTTTTGATTTTCGAAAATGGAGGTCAAATTTGGACTTTAAAAGAAAATGGTTAAAACTTTTCTTGCCTTTTTTTCATTTTTTTACTTGTCTGGAGACAATTAAGAGGCTGTCGACAAAATATAAACGCTGAATACATATTTTGTTATTTCTGAGAATTTCGTAGTTAGAATCTTACAATTTAATTTTGCACACACTCTAATTAGTGTGGCATTTGGAAATTAAAAGTTAAATTTTCTGAACCGTAGTGCCAATCCATGGGCTACGGTTGGGCCAACCTTTGAAAGGTTGGGTCAACATTATGAACCGATGATCGGCCCAACTAGCATAATGATAACACAATCATTTTGGATGATTGGCCCGAGAATGTTTGGCAAGGTTAAGCCAGCCACGGAATACGAGGTTGACACACCATTGGCTTCGCATGTTGGTCCAACCTTTTGAACCATTGGTTATACCAACTAGCGTAATGATAACGCAAGCTGACAATAAAGTAATTGATTTGCCAAAAATCGAAGTCACCATCTTTAAAGACTAAAGTTTGGCTTATGAATTTCATGATATGTTAATAGATCTTAAAATTAATTTATATTCGGTATTTCTGTGTTAAAAAATATGATGTTCTTTTTCTCATTGCAGATTCAAGTACACCGTTCGAATTTTCATCTAATCGCAAACGCGGACCTTCCTCTTTTTCTCCTGAAAGAAGTCATTCATCCCAGAGGTCGCTTCCTCATGCCAAGCAGGCTCTTCGTGCCCGGTCCAAGTCTCCTCCTGGTCGGCGTGTTTCTTCAAGGCGTATTTCTCCTGTCAGTACTATGGTTGCTCCTACAAGGCTTCCTTCTCCTGACGGACGTGGATGTGGAATTGAACAACTTACATTCATTCGGCTTACTTCCATTATGAATCCGCACCGAAAACTCGAGCTTCGAAGGTATACTTTTCCTGTTGAGAAAGAACTTGCACTAAGAATAGGTTATAATTCCTATGAATCTCTGCCAACCCAAGAACAAGTAGTATTATCGACATCTAGTGGCGACGTACTTGCAATATTGAAGACTCATGATGTTCTTATTGGAATGTATATACGGAATATGGCCGGTATACGGGGGAAAATAAACATGGAAAGTCGCATGGTTACCCCAATGATCCGAGAAGAAATCGTTGAAGCTCCAGTAAGTCGCCGCCGCCCTATCATGATGAGTTATGATGTAGAGATTGTTGCAACATTATCACATTAATTAGGGTCTAGCTTTAGCTTTACTAAATATTATTTGAGTTTAATAATTATAGAATTTGTTTAAGATTAAATATAAGATCTGGATTTGACCAAAAATTATTTTAATTTTCAGTAATAGTAATGTTGGATTTCAAACTTAGCTCAATGATATCGATTACGATTGACAATTTTGTTAACTTTGCGTTTATTGTGTCCTACGCTGTAAGTTGTAACCAAAAATATAAATTTGATCCAATACTGGTAAGACATTAAGACTAGCCCTAACTATTATTTTACTAAACTTAATTAATAAAGAAACTCTAGGAATCATAATCTACTTGCTCGTCGTATTCGCTAGCACCTATGCCTATAGCCTCAATCAGTTCTTCGTTATCCACACCTTCTAGTGAGAGTTAGGCAACAGGAGGCTGCTGTTCCACTTCTTTTTGATGGCAGCTATTGCAAGAGGTGAAAGCAATCTATTTACAGGTATTGAGCGTTTTTGGTCTGTTAGATGACCATCTCGCAGCTCACCATCATTACCGCCCTACAAGCTGTGGCCCCCAGTGGCAGCTCAATGAGCACCCTAACTATCCTCGGGAAGCGACCATTGCTTAAAAATATTGAAAACACTCTCCATGTTTTGTACCGGTTTTGTTGTTTCTATTAATCTCCTTCCTCTTTAATATTTGCCTTTCAATACCGTGTCAGTATTATAATATTGTGGAAGCACAATTTTCTCTCAGACTTAAGGTGGTTACAGGTCAATATGACGGAGTAATTTTTGTTAACAGTTGGATTTTCAGATTATTTAGCCGAGCTTTACTACTGGGACAAAGGAATTTATATGTTTCGAGGAATCATGATATTTCCATTGTGCATTCGTTAAGTTTTGTTCCTGTAAATTTTACACACTGATGTCATAAATCTGCGGGAACTTAAAACTATAGTTATACAAACTGAAGCATTTTCAGCAATATTCATTACCTGGAATATTATTGAAATTCTTAACAGGTGTAATCCTTTAGTTAAAAAAGAACTCCAATTGGTATTCTGTGTTTTATAATAAAAAAGTTCATTGAAAGAACGCGATTTTGTAAAATGTTTTATTTGATTAAAATAATAAGAAAGCAATATTTTGAAACTTGTAAATAGTGCATTTCAACTCCACAAGGAACAACATAGTTTATAATTAGTGAACTGATGAAATATTATTAAATTTTTAGAAATTAAATTTCGAGTAATGCAAAATTTGAATTCTTCTTTAGCACCCAGAATTCAAAAGAAACTACGACGTTCTTGGGAATTGAAGAAAATGACACAGATGATTAAATTTGGACAAAACATCATCAAAAATCCCTATTCAGTTTCCAAAAAAAATGAAAGAAGAAGAATGCAACCTCCAAACTGCTTCTTACTTTCGCTCTCTCATATTTTTTTACTGACAGTTAAAAAACATTTACGGCGCTACTCTTCTGACTAGGTCTTTGTCCCATCTGCCTTCGAGTCGCCTGCGGCGTAGCATGCTTTTATCCAGCTTACTAGCTGGTTTGGCCAGCCACACCACAAAGCCTCTCGAAAGTTGGGTGGAATGTGTTTGAAGTTCCTCCTCATCTGGCCTGTAGATATGCGAGGCTCCTTGTAAGGAGTCCAGGCTGTGACAACCTGGCTTCGTCATCGGTGTTTGTGATCGTCACCGCTTCTGTTAGAATGAACCCTGAGGAGCCGTTCCCATTTGACTGTAGGTTACGAGAGGGCCCCGGATCGAAGACCGCGTTATTTTAGTTTGTTTTGTTTGTTTTGGCCATTTTGTTTCCACGAGTAGCTAGGGAAATAAATAGGATCCCCTGCAGCGCCCAGCTTGCAGAAGCAGAGTCTACATACTAAGAGATTCGACCTGGTATCCCAAAGTCTTCATCAAAACGTCTCCTTTGTGAGTCGAGTCCGCCTCGACTGAGGGGGAGACTCCGGGAGTTTCTAGAATTTGGTAATCCTGGTGCCTTGCAGCCCTTAACACGGCGACGACATCATGGCTTGGGAGCATATGAAGTCGAGCCCTCGACATTCCAAGGGGCCTTGCTATTAACCCCGGGAATTATCACTTCTTAGTTTAGGTCTCGCAGACATACGTCAGTTCTCCAGAGCAGCCTCACCTCGCAATTAGTGATGGATTCGAGCGACACGATACGGGAAATAGGCGAGAACGTCTTTTTTTTCGTTTTGACTGCCGAGATGTCTTCTCACGTTGTCTCGTTTGAACGTTTCACAAAAAAATGTTTTATTTATGCGCATATATATGTATATATATAATAATAGTATAACTATTGATTAAATTAATATTTTTATTTTTTTAAATTTATTTCATATTGTAATACGGAAATATTTTCTTAAATTTAATTCAATTGTAGTGATGCATGCGACCGACACGACCCGCGAAACGAAAGGGATTTTTTCATTTCAAATATTGAAATGAGTATTAGGTAAATTAAAAGGTTAGTTTTCAAGGGAGATTATGGAGGTTAGGAATACGATTTCCTTACAGTTTATAATTTTATACATTGCGATCTGAATTATGTCTCTAAGAAGGAGGCAAGTTACTTTTAAAATTGATTTTCCAGATACGAAGAAAAATACAGATTTCAAAGTTGAAAAATTCGAATCTTATTTAATGATTGTTACGCAAAAAAACAATCATAAATCTCGAATTTCTTGGAATTTTGGGACAGTAATAAGCATGTGGTTTATTGAATGAATCATTTAAAGTATAAAAAAATATTTGAAAAATTTTAGAAATGGTTACAAATAGATTTTTTTCAATACTAAATTATGCTAATGGTGTATTTAGATAAATTTTTAAATCCTTATTTTTCTTCACAACGTATTACATATATTTTGAAGGAATAGAATTCGGACAGTAAAATTACTCATTTTCATAATCATAATTAAAGTTTTAGTTAATTATAGATTATGTGTAAGTGTATTGAAGAACTCTAATGGCATAACCTTCAAAACTATCTCATTTTTAGAATGAAAACTCCTTATTCAAAACTTAAACTTTTAAATCAAAAGCATCACCTTCTCAATATGGTAACGTTCTTCAATTTATTATTTATTAATCATACGCATTTATCTGGTAGAGCGATTATATATTTTTTATTATAACGCGCACGATTGTATCGGGAATGAGATTCAAGAGATAGACTTTTAATGAAGAACTGGACACATGTAAAAATGAAATCGAAGACCAATAGAAGTAAAAACACATATAATTGTACAAGAAAAGAAATACAAATACGAGAGATTTACAAATGGTCTGTCGAAAAAGCACTCTTATCGTATGTTTCTTGAGCAATCGAAAATAGACAATTCCAAGAACGACTGAAATTAAGTTATAAACTTGAAATTAGAATCAGCAATTAATGTGGCTGCGGTAAATGCGGACCTTTGTAATTCACGATCGGTAGGTGTAAAAAATAATCATTTAGAAAATAAGGACTGGCAAGATGATGAACGTGATGTCGACTGGGAGCTTCACTGCTATAGAGATCCTTCGGTCATTTACCAAATTTAGTCTCCAGGAAGTTTTCGCAAAATCATTCCCCTGATCCTTTCCAGTAGAGACTTCACAGTGGACAGCTTAACCCTTTTCCACCAGATCACCGCCGCATAGGTAAGCCTGGGTCGCAAGATCGCTGTGTTTTTGTTGATTTCAAACAGGCGTTCCCATCCATGAATCACAGGAAACTCTGAAAGAAACTAGCGAGTCTAGGTTAAACAGTAAACTGATTCGGACTATTGTGAATTTGTATGAAAACCTAAATATGCATTTTGTAGTAAACGGAAAAAGATAAGAAAAACTTTAATGTAAAACAAGGAATGCTTCAAGAAGAATCCGGCAGTCCAATACTTTTGATCTTGTATCATTGTTTATAAGTGAAAATGAACGGCTTTTTAGATATCAAAGGGTGATGGTTGTAGGGTTGGGAGGAGTTTTAAAGGTACTGTTGCTGGCTTTTGCAGACGATATTGTCATTTTGGCAGAGTCTCCTGTGGGCGCACAAGTTAAACTTAATATCTTACAGAAATACTGTAGATTGAATGACCTTGAGGTGAATGTAGTGAAAACAAAGATTGCGACTTTCCATAAGAGTACCAAAAATACCCAGTTTTGTAAATTTACTTTGGACAACGCACAGCAACTACCAAAAGCAAACGTAGCCTCAGGAACCTCTAGAACCATCTTATTAAGAGCGAAATCGAGATCCTTAGTAACAGTAAATCATTTGTTTAATTCTGTAAGATCAGCGACCTTACTTTATGGATCAGAAATACCCTAAACTACATGGCAAGACTAGAAACAAATAAAATAAAACTTGAGTACGAGTACTTGAAAAAAAAAATAATAAAAAAAGTTATATAAAATTGCTTCAGTTGAATACATTGAAATCCATTACTTTGAAATTTAACTGGGCATCTCAGCTCGAAAACCTCCTATCTCAGCTAGGTTTTAAACATGTACTCGCGAGTCAGGAACCAGAAAATGTGAAAAAAACGTTTAATGAGACCATGTATAAACTTCCTGCCTCATCAAACGAATGATGCATTTCAACAAACTAAGACTTCTTTGTCAACTTGGACTATGTAATTCTACGAATGCCAGAACATCATGGGATGGTCAAAGATACGAATTTGATTCAGAGAGTACATGTTTCTAGTCCCTCTTCTTCTAATGATTTCCGGCCTATTTCGATACTTTGTGCTATGTCTAAGCCGATAGAACGTATTGTGCAGCGGCAACTTACGAGTTACCTAGATGCAAATAGGCTACTCGATCCGCTACAATCGGGCTTTCGGGCTAAGCACAGTAAATTAACAGCCTCCCTGAAAGTTACTTCAAACTTTAAAATCCCTATCGAAAAGAAAGAAATAACAATAGTTGTTTCATTTAAGATTTCTAAAGCTTTCGATACTGTTGATCACAAGCTTCTTTTAAATAAACTTTGTAATTTGAATCAATCCAGTACTTCCATTGCATGGTTCGAATCCTACTTAAAAACCCGTTTTCAACAAGTGCTTAATGATAAGGGTAAACGGTCCGATTGGGTGGCGGTCGAGAGTAGAGTCACCCCGGGATCCACTTTTGCCACCCTCCTTTTCGGTCTATACACATCTGACCTTGGTGGTGAGCTTGAGAATTGTAAGTACCATAACTAAGCGGACAATTTTAAGCTATATGTCTCTGGTCCTATGTCTTCCATTAATAGTTTGATTGCGAGAGTTCAGATGGATACCCTGCCTTAGAGTATCCAAGATATCCTCGGCACCTTTTCAGATATCTCATCAGCTTACCGGAATATCCAGGGGACATGGCAGGAATATCTTTTTGTTGTGACGGAAGTGGTAATACATATACAACGTAAATTCATTCAAACCCATCAAGTTATTTAGACATTAGATAAGTTAACATTGCATGAATAGGTGGAACATGAGTGTCTTTCAACAGCACACTTTGTCACAGTCAGATGGCGGTAGTCAATATTGTAACACTATAGATAACCACTGCTTAAAATGTCGGCATGCGGATAGGTTGCCATATTATCTCTGGACCTTCTGTATTGCTACTACTTAAATGTAACCCTACTAAAAAAAAGTCAGGAAAAAACAAATGTTCAACAGTTTTGATGATTTCTGAACATCCTTACAATTCTTAACCATTCAAAAGTTAGTAATTCAGAATCGACGGGTTTCGAGGATTTCAAATACCTAACAATTTTGCTAAATTTTCAAAAATAGAATAGATATAATCTATCTTCTAAAGAGAAAGAGATACGCATGAATAAATATAAATAATATAAATAACCTGGGAAATATAAAAGGGATTAGTTTTTATGGCGTCCTATCCATGGACCCCTAATAAACGGATTATCCTTCGAACCCAAGCTCTGACGATTTCTGAACATTTTCTTATGAATTCTGACTTTTTTTCCTGACAATTCCTCACTTTTTTAGTAGGAATTTTTTTTGAAATTTTAATAGAAATGGAATATTTTAGACTGAAACAGTATTTGAATAGAATTTGAAATTGTATCATTTAGAGGTTTACGTTTGTTAACTACTGAAGCTTTCGAATTGCAACAGTTCAATTTTTAAAAATAAAATCTGTCAACTCTTTAATTTTGAACGGCTTCAGAGTCATCTTGAAGAATCAATGATTGTTAACTTTATCAAATTTAAAGTATAGTTCGATTGAAAAATATATTAAATTATAAATAGAGTTGATCAACTAAAAACATGTTTTATAACAAAATTTGAATTCCGACCCCTTTTAGTTTTTAGTTGTTTAAGTCGTCGAATTCACTACGCTCATGTCGTCTAGAAACTGCTCGTTTACTTTCATATACTGAATATTAAATATTCACACTTTTTATGCTAAATAGTGCAACACTTCTTTCGATTATTGTAACAAAAATATTAAATTCGCCAGTTGAAAACCACTATATCAATTATTGCAACGCATTACTTTTTTCCGTGTTTTGATATGGTAGAATACTAAAGTTTCCAACGTTTTTATTATTTATGCAAATGGAAAGTCTCTCAGTGTAGAGAAAAATTTGTCTTCCTTAGTTAAAAATTCGGAGACCCATCAATTTTATTACAAATTTATCGTGTTGGTTTAAAAATAACTACACATATTTTAAAGAGTTTTTTTTACTATAGTAAAAATAATGTATCTTTTTTATTCCAAAATTAAACGAATTCGTTAAAAATTCAAATATATTTAATTTTATGTAATCCAGAATTATCTAATACAATCCTAAGTAATTTTAGGTACTCTTAGTTCATCACAATTTATTGTCAAAGTTTCTTGTTTTTGCATTTTTTGTGCGTGAAAATTGACTTTATTGAAAAAAAGCGTTGAACTTGATAATTTTATGCTATAGGAATAAGAGTACACTCAATCCTGAAACTTTCAACAAATATGATGTGATAATAATCACCGAAATGTTTACTGACACCAAAGTAATAAACGAGATTTCTTTTAATGGCCTATTTACAAAACGTGGAAGTTCCATGACAAAAATTTCCACATAGCGAATAGATTCATAGTAATCTGATAAAGGTTAGCATGCGTAGCAAGTACAAATATTCCAAAATTCTCAGTCGAAATTCAGGAAATCTATTCAATACCAAGAGAGAGAAAAATGAAGATCGCCAGCTACATTCTAATTCTTACATTTGCGGTTCGTCTGGATTTTGTGGGTAAGTTTAATAAGACTGACCATGCTAGTAATTTGTATACTTACATCCAGTTTCTGAGGCTTGCGAATTTTGTTCTACGATGTCATTAACCTTCTTCAAGTTGTTTGAAATATAATTTTTCAGTTTTCAAATATAAAAAGCATTGGGTTGTGGTGAAATCTAATCGTTTTTTTATCAAATTTGTTACCTCATAAAAAATATTTGTATATAACTTCATGTTTCAGTTTCAATTCTTCTATCTTTTGTACAAGAGGAGACCCATATGCTTTCAATGTTTCCTAACTGCGTTGTAATCTTTCCGTTTGGCGACTAACCTCCATTTACTTGATGCAAAATAAAAGTTTTTTAAAGTTTGACTACTAGGCTTGTTCCAATTTGTTCAAACTGATCAACAGTAACCCGTGCTCTCTCGGGGTTTCGAAATTGCAGTGGGCTATTTAATGTGAAAAGCTTGGTTTGCGAAAAAAAAATGGAAATAATTTCCACCCAATAGCTACAATTTCGACCGACCTCATCCCCTTGTATTAGGCCCGGAAAATTCCCGCAAAAATGCAAAATAGCAGTTTTGTGCAAAATGATTGTTAAAAACGGTATTTTTGGAACTTTTCCATTTGATTATGATGAAAAAAATCGAAAATCATAAAAATATATATGCAGAACAAATAGAAGTATTTCAAAATATGGGAGAAAGACTATTTTCACGATAAATCTGATTTAGACTTCATCGTTTCAAAACATCGTGTCATTTTGTAGTATGCAAAATTAATAAGGAGCATTACCGGATATTTTATAGGATGTCCAAAAAGAAACGAACCACCTAAATAATTTTCTAGCTAAAATATTTTTCAAAAAGGTCAAGGTCATTTTTAAAGTAACTGTTTACCAGGAATCCAGTGGTGACCTTAAATTTGAGCTTGTGCTTGACAAAAAATTTGATAAAATAATGAATAAATAAATAAAAATTAAAGAACTGAATAGTTACAAGTTTAAGCTTCGTTATAAGTGGATACTTCAATAAGAAAAAAATTCCAAATTTTTTTACCATACAAGAATTTCTATCAATCATGAGTGCAGTAGTTTACATGTAAAATTGAGGTAGAACTTTTACGTAAAAATACCAGAATATAATTTTCATTTCTTTAAAACGTTCATCTGCATTATAAGTGTAACCTTCTTGATTCAGATGGAAATTTGAGTAAGGGTTAGTCCATAAAGTCAAAATGCAACGCCTCACTGAAAGAGAAAGAATAACACTTCTTATGATGAGAGGTTGGGGTCAATTGGAGAGATCACTCAGGACAGTAATGAATGTTTTCAATGAAACATTTAGGGTTGGTAGAACTCCAATTGCACTCTCGACCGTTAAAAATACAGTTCGTAGGTTCAATAATCTCGGCATTATCAGAGATCTACCTAGATCAGACAGACCAAGGTCAGCAACAAATAAGGAGAAGTCACTAGATCGTTTGTTATCATTTACTGAAAATCCGCATAATGCCATCCGCAGAGCTGCTCAAGAGCATGACATAAGTAAATCGTCTGTACACAACGTACTAAAAACAGCGAAATTCCATCCATTTAAAGTGAAACTGGTTCACAAGTTGAATGAAGACGATTTCGATCGTCGCGTTGAGTTTTCTGAGGACTTTTTATTTATTCATTCATTATTTCATCTAATTTTTTGTGAAGAAAGTTAACACTATACTTTGATCGACTTTTTTATTATTAGTGGGTTTGATGCTAGCATAACTAATATTCAATACACACTTTTTTAATTTTTAAAATTTTTGTAACTAAAAAATTTTGTTTTTCACCTTGAAGGTCAATTTTAAGGTCAAATTAAGGGCCACCACTGGATTCCTCGTTTAAAGTTAATCCAAGAATGACCTCGACGTTTTTTGTAAACACCTCAGCCGCAGCATTACATATTGGACCCGCCCCATACCTGGGTCAAGCCTAATAACCTTCAGCTGAAGTTCAAGGGCATCCTTGACCCACGACTTGGGTACGTGTTGGGACGTGAAATCTCCCGCTCTTTCGATTGCTGTTGGCCTATGGATGGAAGGTCACTGTACCAAGGGTTTCTGCTACATGAATGGCACCTGGCTGTGGTGTTTAAAACGGTGAATTAGATACCAGGCAACCTCTCAGAGTATGCAACCTTATCCTTGCATGCGGAACTCTACAAGGATAGACAAATCCCTTTCTTTAGCTCCTCGTGGGAACAACAATGATAACACCAAACATAGTTGTGGTAAGTTCGGTTCAAAACAATCGAACGCGCAGTGCTGCTGATAATGGGTCGGACAACAATGCTGAGTACCCTAGATTGGGGGACACAATCGAAACAGAGTCAATGCGATGGAACGGCAGAAACACCCACAGCTCTCGCACTTTTCACATGAACGTCTGCAAAACCGTTCCGAGGATCCTCGGAAAAGGGGTTATGTGAGCGGAGCGCCTACTTTACAACAGGCAGAACAAGACATAACAGAGAAAGAGAGGCGACACTGAGATCAAACGCGTGCAGGCATCCAATAGAGGAAAAGGGATGTTTCAGGAACCGAAAAAACATCAACATCCAGGTTTCTCTCAAGCCCAAAGATTTGACTGAACTGGATGACGAGCTTCGTGGAGATTTTTCCTGAGAGGCCGATCTATGGAATATCAATTGTAGTATGAATAATTCAGCGAGGGCTTTAGCGGATGCAAGCATTAACTCAGCACAAAGATTGACTACGTAACATTTGGCAGGAATTTCACTACCAAGGTTCGACAGTTCGGGCGCGAACTGCGCATCCATCATCATATACTCAACAAGTCAAAGTTGCTGACCATCAGGCGGAGTGGTTGGTGAAAAGGCGCACGGTGCTTCTGCCAAAGATTGGCAACTTAGCTGATCCTAAGAATGACAGGATAATAACTTGTCTAAACACATTGTAGCAGGATGTCTGGAGAACCTTCTCATCGGTGGATGTGTCTAAAAAGACGCATCCGGAATACTGAATCTTGAGTGTCTTCACAACAGGATTATTTTGTATTTGAGGCTGTTGAAACATTTGGCCTTGACTTCAATATCATGGGTGATCAGAATGCATCAAACATTATCCATCTCGAGAACTCACTCCTGAAGGCATCTTCCTCAGAAATGTGAAGGATCAGTCGATGTGACATCAGCGACTGTTTACTGTCTTCCAATCACCCGGATTGAATTCGGTCATGCAGGGTTTCAGTTTGGCGTGTCAATACGGTGTCATTTCCACTTTAGCATACCGTTGCCACATTTTGAGCCAAGATATTCTCGGTGATAGCCGCAAAACGTGTCGGGCACACCCCGAGCATCTAGGACACATACTATCTAGGTGTCCAACTCTTGAGGGAATGCCGTACATCCACAGGCACAATGCGGCAATAAGAGTGATTAATTCCCATCTCTGTCACTTTTACGGCATTAGCCCTAATACCGCTCCGCCAAACGCTCCTAAGAAAATGGAGTCAATTATCAAAAATAAAAAATGCCGCATATACTGGAACTGTATATTTTCGACAATTGTTTCTGTTGGGTACGCAAGGCCTGACATAGTTTTCCTTGACTTCGAAAAACGAACCATGTTCATTATCGAATTTTTGGCACGAGCTGAAAAAAAACATCACAGACAAGAAGAGTGAATAGAGAGAAAGGTATACAGACCTTATAAAGGGGTTGCGACGACTATATTCGAAATATTCTATTAAGCTGGTCGTCCTGATTATCGGTGCTCTTGAAAGTGCCTAGCTTTGACTGGTTAATAGCCTGAAAAGCTACCCTGGGTGTCAACGAAATGCTACGACACTCACGGGAAAAATCCAGAAGGCGGTCGTCCTTGGGTCACTGCGAGTCCTCAGAGTGCACGAGACTTTTGTTGGATCATTATATTGAGTCTATCGCAGACTTTAACAACCTATCTCACGATTGTGTCACGTGGGTACAACTGAAATTGTATTGCGATTTCGCTGGGAGCAGGTGTAATATTGCAGAATGGCACCCGCTGCCGGTGAAGTCCTGCGGTTGTCCTTATGACAAACTTTTAACTATTTACATTGTTCACCATTATACTCCTAGTGTGATAGTGGTTTATACATATACCTGTTCAGCATTAACTTATGAGGAATGTTGAAGGCGAACATTTTTTTGCCTGACCGTACTTGTAAATTAATTTTGTTGGACAAAATATGTACAATGCGTTATACCGCAGAGAAGCAGGACTTGAGTAAACCAGCCTAGGAAAAAAATAAAGAAAGAAAAAAAAACCAGTCGGACCAACTCTAGAAAGACATCCTCACCTGTTGGCAAAAAAGCTCACCAGCGCAAAGAGGATTTACATTAACGTTGGGTCAACATCCACCCGGAATATGCTCATAAAACGCCCCAGAATTTAAGATAGCAAGTATCTCTTTTGCGAAAAAACGGCTATGAAGCTGTTTATCAGCAAGAAGAAGAGCCACATCCTCCAGCAAACATACCAACCGTTCCAGAAAGACCACCTTTGCAGATAGCCGATAATGCCAGAATGAGAAGTAGGAGATCAAATATCCACCAAAAAGTATTTCTCAGGATGAAAGAATTAGCTGTAAAAGAATTAGCTGTAATTTACGAAAAGGCGGTCTTCCTGCTTGGCGACAATAGAAGTAACGATACTTTAGTACGCCTGAGTAAGTTTCGCGAGCGTACTGCACAGCTTCAGTTTGAAATTGAAACAGCCAGACGGCATGCATAAAATGTCCAGTGGGTGATAAGCTACATAACATCAAATAAAACATTCAGTCTAAAAGTTACGGTAATTGCTTGAAACTCAAGGAAAGGAAATCACACGCTGAACAAGTGTAAACTGTTGACCATCAAGCAGTACTGGACGCAAAAAATAAGATTTTCCAACAGTGAAACAGCGACTTGAACGGCGAGTAAAGTGGATTCAGGAAAATTCCACCTTTTCTACTCGATTTGCTACTCATCCTTTTCATCTGTTCAATAAAACGTCAAGTGACGTCAAAAATCCGCCTAGTCGAGAAGAGATTCAAGTCTTCTGCAAGTAAGTATATAGTTCAGCTAAATGAAGACGCTTCAGATATATCATTCTTTCACAACTTTTGCCAAATGCAAAGGCTGCAGGCTCAAGAGGAAGAGTGTATAATAATTATTGCTGAAAAAGTGAAGAAAGTTATCGGTAGAACTAAGAACTTTTCAGCGTCAGGGCCAGATAAAATCAACAACTTTTGGTGTAACAAATTCACTTCTGCGCACCAACATCTAGCTCGTATGTTTACTACTTTCTTAAACGGCGAACAACCAACTTCGTTGTGGCTAGTGGAAGGGCACACTGTACTGATCCCTAAGACCAGAAATTTGTCAAGTCCAAAGAACTGAAAGCCCATAGCTTGTTTAAACACCAGCTACAATCCATTCACTGGCATCCTCAAAGATAGGATATTAAGAGCTATTGAGCCGGTATGGAGTGCAATAGTTTAACAGCGTGAATGCAAGAGAGGGCTAGAAAGTTGCAGGGAGAACCTGCTAATAGACAGGTGTATTACCCAGGACTCGATCAAGTATCGACGCAATCTGTCCATCGCTTGTATTGACTACCGTAAGGCATTCGATAACACGAACCATGAGCTACTTATTAAGCTCTTTGAGTGCTTGAAGATGCATCCAAAAATAGTGAGATGCATAAAACTATATCACATACAAGAGGGCTATCTTCCAAGGAGACTCTTTAAGTCCAATACTTTTCTGCATCTTCCTCTTGTCTCTATCTATTTTCCTTCGAGGTAAAAGCTCTGGATGTGGCCCACTAAACAGAAGAGAATATAGGGTTGATCACCTTTTATAAATGGACGACTCTTCTCTTCTCCAAAAAAGGACCCCAACATCCTTGTGGCGGCAGTGAATAATTACTCTAAAGCGATTGGGATGAGATTTGGACTGGAAAATTGTGCCTGCGTCCACCTACACCAAGGAAGACTAGAAACTGCATCATCACGTGACGATCACGATGTTCAACTCATAGGCGGATATACCGACGGAAGTTTGGGCTTCCAAATTATCTGGGAAGAATAGGATCCAGGCAATCAATATACTGGCCGTTCCTATACTGCTCTACACATTTGGTACAGTAAAATGGAACGTCGATGAGTTGAAGCAGCTTGACCAAATCACACGCAAGATGATTACATTCCATCGAAGTTATCACTCTAGCTCTTTCGTATCTTAAATATACCTCCCTCGAGATAAAGGGGGTAAAGGCTTGCTAAGCTTGGAGTGTCTTCATCGAAGAACGGTTCTGGCTACAGCCTCCTAAGTTCTAAATGTCACAGATTCTCTTATGTGACTTGTACATCAACATGAAGTCAATGCCGCGGCATTTCTATACCATGCCGCAGATAGGGCCGCAGAGGAGCTTGGTCTCCCATTTGATCACTAATACCTTTGGTGCTGAAAAGTCGTGTACAAGAAGTAGAACATTCGCTTGTACTAAGAGAACATGCTAACAAACTCCTTTATTGTGAAGTTTACGCCATTATATGTAGGGAAGAGCTATCGATGGGTCTGTCCAACATGTTTCTCAAGTCTGCTGGATTGAGATCGGAAACTAAGGGATTTCTTTTTGTCTTTCTGGACGGCGTTATAGACAACTTAGATTACCGCCAGCGCATTATGAACGTACCTGTAGGCGATACCAACTTCCAAGCGTGCAAGCAAGAGCCAGAAACACTTGGAAATGTTCTTAATGAATGTTCAAAGTATGCATGCTATGTATCAGTTCTACGAAGCCTTATATTTTCCGCTAAGATCTAAAGACACAGATAATTTACGTGTTTGAATTCTTGGCACCAGCCGATGTTAATATCATGGCAAAGGAGGAAAAAAAACCGGCGAAATATAAAGCATTTTTTTCGAGCTTAGCAGGCTGGACCAAGGCTACAAAGTTCATCTTGTAGTTTTTTCCGAGAAACAGTGTTGTACGAAGTCTCTTGCGTAAATTTACCGCTCTTGCTTACCTTCTAGGACAGAGGGAGCAGGAGTGGATGACGTACACGTTCCGGTTGCGTCAGAATTAGTTGCTTTGAGGAACCATTATCATAGCCCCTGGAGCCTACAACTTCTCGTGTACATCATAGTTCTGCGGAATTTTTCGTAAGATCAATCTGTCAAGTATAGCGCTGAGGTTGGAATTAGGAAAATTGCCGTAATCCAAGCGAGCTGGAAATGGGTTCGATGTGAGAAAAATCAGTAGCATGAGTAAAGGTCTGATTGTAATATCAAATAGTGGGCTAGAAGATCCGCTTTTTCGTCCAGAAGTAAAAAGAATATCCGATTTTCATGAAACTCACACTAAAATGGTTTTTTGACGCTGACTTGAAATTCAATATTTAAATTTTGAAATTTTTAATTATGGATCGAATATGGCGGCCAGATTATTATGGAAATAATTCGATTTGCATAATGCTCATACTGTAATGGCTGTTTGGGTCACTTATTTTCAATTTAATATTCAAACTGTGATATTTAAAATGGTGAATCCAATATATTGGTCTAAATATTCAGAAAAATCGTTTTGATTTACATGGATGTCATACTATAACGGTGTGTTAGGCACTCATTTTCATCATTATTTCTGGGAAAAGTCTGTAAATGATAGAAATTAAAAGTGTGTGGCAAAAAAAGGTGTTAGTGGGGACAGGGGAGAGATGCGACTTCTCGAACTGATTTCATAATGCCGTACTCTAATGCGTGTCAATATTAGCAACTCCTTCAAATTTTATTACGTTTATTTCAATGTGAACAACAGTGCTCCGCAAACCTCATGATAATTTATTCTTTGTATGTACAACTGATGTCGAAACCTTTTACTGTGCCTGTGTGAAATATAGTTTTGAAATGCAAAAATTTTAGAGAATTAAACTTAATCCCTCCAATCTGTCATGCAATGAAATCATCTCAAATGGCGTACTAGATAGCGACTAGTATAAATGAACGAAAAAATACTGTAGAATATTCATAAATTATATTATACACGAAATTTTCCACGAAGCAGCTTCCTCTACTTGAAGAAAATGAAGATTTTTACTTTTGTTACTCTGTTGTTAACTTTTGCGGACTTTTTTCTTCATATTGGTAAATATAATAATATCTTATATCTATCAATAGTATGTCCTATTCGAAATTATTCGAATTACAAATAATTATAGAACTTTTTTATATGTGAAAGGCGCTATTTTTTAACCCTTGTGTGCATACCCAACTGTATCCACGTTGTTACACATCCAGGGTACACGGGCGCCCACCTTACTTAAAATTTTTTTTTGTAATTAGTAATCGGTGAACTCCTACCTGTACAAATCCAAAAAGCCTCCATGTAAAACACACAAAACATTTATCAATTTAATATAATCACACACTTCATCATCAAGAAACCACAAGTTATACTCCTAACACCATGATAATATTCAAAATAAAAAAACCGAAAACAACTTTTACCATTTTAACCTGAAGAAATCTAAAGAGCCTCCACGGAAAACAACCAAAAAATTTGAAACTTCGCAATTCTCAGACAAGTCTCCTTGAGAAAATCCCAAGTTAAATTCTGAATCTCATAATGATGTTCAACAACCCGCCAAATCTACTCAAAGTTGAGTGTTTTATGGTGAGTACCCTGGTACTCTGGGTGTGTCCGCAAGGTATGTATAATTTGAAGTCGATTATCATTGCTGAAAGATTTCCTAAATGAATTCTGAATACACCATTTGCTTAAAATTAAGCTAAACAGCGACGATTTGCACGCGCCTCTGGCGTCACATAATTAGAATCACGTTTATAGCACGCTTTAAAACAGACTACAAAGTATGAAATTAATTTCATTTTTAGGAATAAACATTTTTTCTTACTAGACAGGCTTTTCCTTTTATGTCCTTTATCAGTGCCCCATTGTAAAACTGATATATTCATTAGTGTAATAGAAAGTTGTGAGAATGTGAATTTTGCATTATCATCAAAAACGACAAAAATTGTAATTCCTTCAACTTCATTTTACATAATGAATTATCGATCTGTAAAAGGAGAAAGTTTCGCTGGGAAGAAAAAATGTCTATTTTGAAAATTTAGATTGATTTGTAATAAACATTTATTTCGTAGAAATCACATTTTTTCTCAAGTAAGCCTTAGAGAGGTTATTGAGAGTTGGGTAATTTGTATATGAATACGTTCACTGATAACGAGAAGCGATTTTTTTATCTGATTTCGGCGAGAATAATTAGAACAATGGTCAAACAGTCAAACAGTTTAAAAACACACTGAATATAGTTTTCGTTTCTTTATTTGCGATAAAAATATTTCCTACAATATATATACGGTAAAGACATTACTATGTCCATGTCAACTATAGTGTTGTTGTTAATAAGAGTAGTTGAATTTTAAATAAAATTTAGTTAGAATTATTATAGGTATTTTCCGTACATTTTTGGTTTCTGAATGCAAATTAGAATGTAAAATCTCTCTCTCACGTCAAATGTCCAAGATAATTTAGCACAAACAAAGCTTAATCGAAAGGAAAAATGAAAAGCTCACTAAGCTTTCAAAATTTCAAAACCTACTTGATATCTTTCAAAATGATTCTAGACTTCTAAAATCTTTTTGACAATTTTAGAAATGTTTCAAAATGTTTCAAAACCTTTTTAAATAGGTTGAAGTTCATTTTTCAAAATGGAAAATAATTCAAAATTTTCCCATTAGTCTTAACACTAATTTTTATTAGATTGAAATTTCTCAAAATCCTTAAAAAGTTTTAAACTTTTATGTGGAAATCTTCAAGAACCAACGTTTCGTTTTCATTTTTTCAAAATCAAAAAATAAGAGAATAGAATGGCAAGTTTCAGAAATAAAAGATGGAAATGAGTCATTTTCATGAGTTTGTAGATAGCTTTTTTTTTGCTTAACTTAAACAATATTGTGATCATCCACTTAGTGCATTTAATTTATATTTCTAGATTGTTTAGAAAAATGTTTTAAATATCCTGAAACTTCAACTGATAAAAAAAACTCGAAAAAACGTATGAACTTAAAGGAATAAAAAATAGACAAATAGCAGAATTAGAAAATTCTACATTTTGAGTTTATATGTTTCATTTTCTCTATCTCCTTTACTGTTTTCTGGTCCTTTTTTCTATTCATTTGGAAGTCTCAAACGTTTTAGGAAAAAATCGAGGGTAATTTTTAAGATGTTTCTGAACTCTTGAGCTTGATTATACAATATGCAATGTCCATAAACCTATTTTTCGTACATTGTTATTACCCCTATTTATTTTAGAAACCCCCAATAAACTGTCTGCTAAATCATTTGCTTGAGGAATCAATTTTTTAATTAAATGTCCATGGGAATTTTCAAAAAGCCTGTGGGAGTCGTACGGAGATAATACATATAACCTTGTTTAATATGGTTAGGATCTTATGAATAGAATCTCTTTGTAATTTTCAAGACATGTGGTCATAAAGTTAAAAACGGATTTGTTGCCTTTATTATTGAAGAATCGTTTTCAATTTGAATCTTTTCTTTTAGACATATATTTTTTTCAAGAAAATTCCTCATGTGGAGCTTGTGATTTACAAATGTCTGGAAAATTCATAATTTTTAGTGGCGAGCATATATCAGATTTAGTATAACATGACCAAAAGAATATGAAAAGCATGCATTGTCATTTTTCGTAAAGTAGGTAGCAAATATCAAACTGAAACAGCAACCAAAAGTGATATTGACATAGTGTAACAACCAATTAGGTTCTCGATAATGTCTGCGTGATCTCATGAATACAGCTTTTCAAGAAAAGGACATTAGTAAAATGATATAATATTAGTATATCATTAGTCTTGCACTCAATACCTTATTAAAGTATTGAAATTTTAGCTAATTCTGATTAAGAAAAGAAACCCTAGTGTTTTCTATATTTTGCATGCAATTTACTAGAATATATCGACACCTCAATTATATATTCTCCAATCTGAGGTTAGCTGCCTATACCCTCCAATCACGTTTTGTGCTGGCCCACAGCGCCACGTACACGTAACGGCGTGAGGTGTCAACACAAAACGAGATTGGAGAGCTTAGACTACTATCCACAGATTGGAAGGTACAGAATGAAGGTACCAATATCTAGTCTTATTTCAAGTATTGGAATTCATTCATTTCGATTTCTTTCAAGAAAATTCAGACGCCATGCTACGTTCATTATCAAGAATGATCTCGGGAGAACCAACCCCCGATGAACGGCCCCGTGTTGGTATCAGACTTTCTGCTTACATAGATGCAAATAATCGGATAAAGCCATTAAGAGTAGGCCAAAAAGTTACCTTAGGAGTAGTTACTAGAGGAGAAATAGATTGGATCATGGGAGTCGTGATAGGATGGCGTCTTCGTCCAATGATTGATTATATGCACAACCAAATTATAATAAACAAGAGTAACGGCCATTTACTTGTACCTACTTCTTATGAAGGCATTCCTTATGGAGAGACTGTTCTGTTCACTATCAGGGGCAGGGTAACTGCTGCTCCAGAAGATGAAAATCAACCAGCACCACCACCAATAACAGTTACGAGCCGGGCCCAGGTGCAACCTCAATAATGAAATAGGGTTGAATTTTAAATACCCAGAGTTTGTTTTTGAATCTCTTATATTCGTTTTAAGGGGAACACAGACGACCTAATGTATTTCACAGTCACAATAAATATAACTTCAATGATATCTTTTCAATAATGTTTATATAATATATTTAGAAACATATTTACAAGATCTGGGTAGTTAATGATTCGTGTATGATAATGCTAAACAAAATAAAATGCTTTTCTCTGAATCTGTGTCAAAAATAAAAAATGATATCCTCAAATTCTCACCACCGCCTAATCAGTCTGGTGTCATTTGAACGCCATGCGGCGGAAAACCATCTTAATAGATGTGTGCAGAAAAATTCGATTCAATTTTCAACCGACATTGGAGGCACTTCAAATTTCGAAAAACAAACATTCGATGCGCTCTATTCCAGATCGGTATTTTTCTTTTCGATCAGTCAACCTCAGATTGTCCAAAATCTAATATGAGACTGACAAAAGGCATTTCGAGTTTTTAATTTATAATTATAATTTTTTTAATCTTAACGGGTGTATTCAGAAAGCAGATTGTAGATCCAGAGAGACATGAGGACAATACTGCGTCAGTCCGGTGGTTGATATCACGCAACCTATATATATTCCAACAATAAGCAGAATTGTGTTATTAAATTTTAGTTTCCTGATTAAAATTTGGTATACGATTACATAGTTACTACTGATAATAACTCCTTAGATATCGTTCATCTCAAGATTTGTAAAATGTTTTTCACAGTCGTTGAAGGTTTATAATATTTAGTTTCTTATTTAATATTCAATCTGGCATTTTGATTAATAATTATAGAATGAGAAATATCAGGTAATATAAAATGTATGTACCTATCATTTTCATTTATTTGCATAGTATTAAATATAATTTTAACAATATTGTATCCTATAATATATTTGTATAATATTATAAAAAGAAAAGTGGAACCGATTTTAACTAGTTTTTACCTCTGCTAAATAAAAGTAATTCGCATATGAGATTTTGTTCTGGATTACAGTTGTTTTGCATCCTACAAACAATATAAGATTAAATTTACAATAATCATTCAATCATTAGGAAAAAAATCATTATAACTTATAATAATATTTTTACAGTCATTCAACGTCTTTCTTGGTTGGAAATGTAACTGTATTTGTAGAAAATTGAACTATTGGGTTGGGAATGAACATTTGTGTTTGAAATGTATATTTTCGGGTGGGAAATTCAACTGCTTTCTAGAAAAAATGTCTTTTTTTGGCTTGGAACTTCAACAGTTTGGTAAGAATTGTTTTTCTTATGTGACCCAGAAATCTTGTTTAGTTACAAATTCAAATACATTTTAATAGAAAACTGATCTATTGGGTTCAAAATAACCTTTTTTGTTAAATATTAATACTTTTGGGATGAAAATTCATCTGATTTGTAAAAGCTTTGTATGTTTTGCTCGAAACTTCAACAATTTGGTTGAAATAATTTTTTTTTTGGCTAAAAAATCTTTTTTAGTTAAAAATTCAACGCTTCTGTTATATTTCGTCTCTTTGATTGAAAGTTGATTGCTTTTTACTTGAAAATTCAGCTATTCAGCTGAAAATTTATGTATTTTGTTGAAAATTCGTCTTTTATGTGTAATTTTTTGGAAATTAATAATCATCCAACGGACTGTCACTTGGAAATTTATGAGATTTATGAAAAAATCCCTGCTCTGAACATCTTCTCTCGTCAGTAACAAGAATTAAATATATGAGCTTTTTATATTCGTTCAATATTTGTACAGATATTTCTTACCATTGAGGAAATTTTATTATGTACTGATGTTGTAATTAAAACTAACATTTTTCGAGTAGTTCAATCGGGAATGAAAAGTGCTTCAAACATAATTTAATAGTGGAACAGAATAAATTTTTATAGAGTATGAAAACCATATTTTAGTATTAGTAAATATCATCATAAATCTTTATTTGATATCCTCAACAGCATTTTGTACTGAAAATTCAACTAAAGTCCCGTTCCACGTAAAATTTCCCTGTCATTTCCCGTTACTTTGAAACAAAACATGATTTGCACATACATGTGGTTATAGTCCGTTTCACCGCACGATAAAAACTCTGAACAAAAGGAACTTCATTCTAATAGATAAATGAATAATGATAATTCATGAGTCGTGTCAAACATTTATTTTATCTATATTCTAAACATTCAACAAAAAGTTATTCAATTGAAGAGAAATTACTTTTCATGATTCTTCAATCTATTTTCACATTTTTATTTTTGAATTATTTACCAATGAACACTTACGAAATGTTTTTGTTTATCTATGGACAATGGCTACAAAATTCAGAGAAAGTAAAGTAGTCAAAAAACCGATTCAATCTAAGGCAAATCAAATATTGTATTTCTGACGCGCGGGCCAATCGAATCGAAAAAACGATTTGAAGGTAGTATTGAATGTCGGTTTTTCAACATTAGATTGGTGGGTCGATTGAATCAAATAAACTGACTTGAAAATGGACGGTCTCAGCAGGACACCCTTTTCTCTGTAATTTTTCTGAATACACTTGACTACATCAACTTGTTCAACTTTTAGTGACTTTACCCGTTCTCGATTTACAGGATATTTTTTAGCACAGGATATTTTTCAATTGGGTCTATACTAAACATGTATATATGCGAAAAAAATATACATTTTTATCTGCTTATCCGGATCAGAAATAACCACTTTTAGCTTTTAATAGTTAAAAATATCTACGATTTTGTGAATTTTACGATTATCATTTACTTCAACACGAACGCCCGAACACAGGATATTTTTTTATTTGGTCTATACTAAACAGGTGGATACAATATGCCTTTTATATGGCTTATCCGGATTAGAAACAACCATTTTTGGCACCTACCAGAAACTTTCTAGCCCTACCCAAAAATGAAAGCAAAAAATTTAATTTTGTTGATAAGCTCTAATGTACAATATGATAGGTATCATAAATATCAGAAAAATTTGTAACTTATGTTCAGCAACTACTTTTCACTTGACGTAAGCAAGATAAAAAGAATTACAACCTTATATAAGTATCATGAGTGGCCCGGTTTTTCCAACATGTCTCGATAGTAAATGACGAAGGTGGACAGTCTGTCCTCTGTCGGACTGTACTTGTTATTTAACTCTGTTAGAAAATATGTAAAGATAAAGCAAATAAACTAATCAGCTTTTCAGGTAAAGCCAATTATTATATATCAAGTAGTTCGCCTGTAAAATAAAATATTAAAGCTACGATCCTCAAATTTTTCATGCAGTTGAAAAATACTAAGAACCCGGGGAAAAATCTGCTTCTAATAGGAATCTAAAATTTGGTGTTAATAAGATCAAGTGATTTATAATGCCGTATTACAATGCGTGTTAATATTCGCAACTCCGTCAAATTGTATTACCTCTTACGCAAACATTATCACTGTGCATAAGCTCATCATATTTTGTTTCTCGGGTGTATAACTGATAAGAAATCAGATGGTCAGTAGTATATATACATACGAGCACATACTACAGTATATTCATTAGTTTTATTATACACGAAAGTTTCCACAAGGCACCTCTTCTTGAAGAATATGAAGATTCTTACTGTTACTCTGTTCTTAAGTTTAGCTGTCTTTCTTAATTCTATTGGTAAATATTATAATACATATCTATGATTTATGTTCATTTTCAAAAATTATTTCCTATTATAAATTATTTAATTTAAAAATAATTATATCGATATCTCCACGTTGAAAAAAATCTCTCTCAGAGTGTATGTGGCAAACAAAAGGCAGATTTAGTGATTAGTTCTCGCTCGAAACATGAATACCCAATAAATATACTTCCTTGATTCAGAGAAATTTACATTAAATCAAGGAATCTTTTCCTGAAAGATTTATGACGTGACATAATTAGAATTAGGTTTGTAGCGGACTCTAAAACAACTAAATGGTATTAAAATAACCAATCTGATGTATCTGTTCAGGTTTTCATTATTGTAACAAAAAGTTTGGAGGATTAGAATTTTGTATTATTATTAAAAACGATAAAAATGTAAATTTCTCCAAATTACTTTTACGTCATGAATATATCAATAAGTTTGGTTTGTGTTAAGCATCTTTTTTTGAAAATAATTTTTTTATTCAAGCAAGCTTTAAAGAGAATATTAAAAATTGAGTAGTCTGGTGATTCCAACTAAAGTAATTAAAACAATGATATCAAGAGTTGTCTCAAGAAATACATTTAATCTATTTTATGTTACCTTATTTGCGTTGAAAATAATCTCTTTAATGTTTTTTACTTTCGATGAGAAGGTATTCGTTTTATCTGAAAACTGTCTCGCTCGGACTTCATCAACTTTCGACGTTTTCATACTTACTATTAAAAAAAAGGAATAGATTTTACTTTGATCTCGTTGCCATCGTTGCCGTCGTCTGTGAACATGATAACTTCCTGAACAAATCTTTGATTTGATTGTTTACTTTAACATCTTGGATATTTCAGTCTAACATCTCGAAAGCTTCAAATTAACATAAAAATATTTTTAAGCCCGACTCCTAAAAAAGATAGCAGATGTTACGTGTTGATATATGTATGTATCGCTGCACTATCAGACGTCAGCAAAATGTATTCGTTAAAGCTGAAACTGCTTCAACAAGAGAGAATTCACAATCACAAAATTCTAGATGTCAAGTGTTTTAACAAAAGAGAATTCACAATCAAAGGTCTATGTGCAAACATGAGGAAGTACACAGACTGAGCGCAAATCGCAAGATCCAACAAACGTGCACCCAAGACGCATTCATATATGCGAGCTGCGGGCGTGGCGTGCGATGGACATGTACTCGTGTAGCGGAAAGATTTTTTTGTATATACTGTATGCTATTCAATATTCAGTCACACATATTTATTATTTAATTATAATTGATCAATTTTTACGTCTTCTTGCAGAAAGTTCACAAACCTGGCTAAAAAGGAAAAGTGCAGTAATATGTCCGGAGCCTACAGTTCAAATCAGACTTCGTGCTTACGTAGATGTAACTAATAAAAAACGTCCACTAAGAGTAGGATCAACAGTTGCTTTAGGGGTAAGAAAACTAGATGGAATGGATCACATCATTGGAGTAGTCATAAATGGGCTAATTCGTCCAATGATTGATTATCAGAACCACCAACTTCTAATAAACATGGTTTATGATTCTGCATTCATACTCGATTCTTATCTGAATATTCCTTATGGACTGGCGCCTGAGCATACTATTGAAGCAACAATAATTGCCCCTCCACCAAACGAAATTGTACCTCCATCATCCCCACTATCATCACCACTATCATCACCACTATCATCACGACCACCATCACCGCCACCATCAATACCGCCAGGTCACCACCATCACCATGAATGAAAAAGGGTTGAAGTTTCAATATATTTGGCACAATATATTAGATAATATATTAGATAATTTTGTTAAGACGATGTACAATTTTTTTGCAACAACCGTCCAAGGAAACAATTTTAGTAAATTGCGCATGCGCTAATATTGTTCTTGCACAGTTTGCTGAACAGAAGCACTTTACACATCATTGAGAGCCATAGAGTTTCTTACATTCGAGGTGAATGTTGCCAAAAATACTAAGGTTATGACATTAGTGCCAAAAATTGGTGGTCATTTTGCTTAGTCTTACAGATTACCCTGGAAGCAGATACAAATGATCAGAATATACGGATTAATATGATCTCAAGTGTTAAATGATCGCTGGAATGAAATTCTCTGTAGCAAAGATATCCTTCTTTTTACAGTGCTATTACAGAATGCTTAAGAATGCTTTTTAATGTGTAATGAGGCTACTATTAACAAATAATATTCAGCGATTGTTTTTGAATTAACTGATCTTTGTTTTAGGATGGACATAGATGCCTTGGCTTAGAAACAATTTAGTTTGATTGGTTTTCTTAACAAATGTTTATATAATATCTATACGAAAATTACGAAGGAAATAAATTCGTTTAAAAGAAACACTGACAGATTTTTTTATAATAATCGCTTCCAAAATATTTCAGCAACTTTGGAAATCGTTCCTTCACACTCTTCAAAGAGAATTAAGCTAAAAGAAACATACTTTAATTTCTTGTTGGGCGCCAGGCGCACATACGCCAACCGGACACTCAAAACTCAATAGACTGGGCGTGGCCCAGGTTCATGCCCGGGCTAGCTTTAGCCCTTTGGTTAAAGTTGTTGGTAGATTGGTTGAGTCAGCTTTATACGGAAAATTCAAGGTTTCAAAATGCCATCTTACTCGTAAAAAATGCAGACGTAACATAAAATGGCGTGTACAAGTTTATTTATGGGAAGAAAAGAAAAGGGGAGGTAAGCTACTAGGAATGACAATGATTATTGCTAGGCAGGCAAGGCCATGTGGGGGAAATCTGCATTCCCAAAAAGGGGAAAAGGGTATTCAGCAGAAAATTACAAGTATCGATAGCTCATGGCCACACCTGACCTGCCAAACAGATAGGAAAAGAAAACGGGCCTTGGAGTTTCGAGGGGATAGTTGTGTCCTTACACAAAAAGCGAAAGTACAATATCAAAGCATAATATAAAACAAGGGACTGAGTCCTATGAAGAAGGAAACCTGAGCATTGGCCTCACTGCGTAGCTGCTGAACGACTGAGAACGTGGCTTGTAGGTTGCCAAGCGCGTCGCATTGCCCGCTTCGGCGCTGCTGTGTGCTTGGTGGCATGCCGCTCGACTTGTTCTCTGCCGTGCCGCCACAACGAAAAGAGGTGCTCTCGTGAGGAAGCTCTTTGATACGAGAGTTGTCCTCATTTGGCAAAACATAACGCAACAAATCGGGGATATTCAGACCCGATTCGCATCCCATCGTGAAAGACTTGAGTAGGCTGCTTTCTTGGACAGTGCTGTAATGTCGAAAGCCCTGTTAGGGCATGTGAGATGACTTCCTTCCTCATAAGGATTACTGGTGCAGACCAAGGTATCGCTTCAAGCCAAATAAGTTCATTCCCAAGGCCTAGAAAGAATAATCCGGAGTCATCCCTGGATTTCAGCCAGGTTCCAGGGCTATTGGAGCCAGCAAGTGGAAAGGCGGGAAATAGATTCAACACGAGAATCTCAATTCTTAACACGACGGCGAAAAGCAAATCTCAGTTTTCTGCGTCCACTCAGAGTTTCATAATCCCTCGTTTTCCATCAGTGGTTGGAGGTCGATATAAGGTGTGTATTTATGACATGTTCCTAGGGCTGAATAGCCCTATAAGAAACAGGTGATACGTATTACAAGCAAAATGTGACGGCGATGCACAGACTAAAATATATTTTAATTCAAGGATTTAAGTGTTACCAATGTGTGATTTCGAGGGTAGGATCTGATATGTTAAACAAGTAACCAAAAAGGAGGCGAGCACCACGAATAATAAAAGACCTTTGCATTTTACACGTGCGGTGTGGCTGAATTTTTAGCACTGTTTTCCTTTCACTGATTTTGGAATGTGTCGTTCGATCTTTGTCAATAAAACGGAAAATGTTAGGAAGATAGTTCGGAGCTTCATTGCTGAATAGGCTATAAAGCAAATTACCTATAAAAAGTTATCGTCTTTTGGCGACGTTAATAGGTCCTGCTCTTTCTCGATACTGAGTGATAGGTTCCCTTCTGGGGATTTTATAGATGAATCAAATGCAAGCATTATGCGTACGCTCAAGTTTGGTATACAGCTCATCAGTAATATCGCCATATACCACACAGCCATAGTCGAAGAAAGGAAGGATGAGGCTTTGACCTAGGAGGATACATGTTGAACAAGAAAGTAATTCTTTATTCCTGTTAAGCTGTTGGAGGACTCTAAAGGTTTTCCTCGAAATATCCGCAACTTGTTCATTCCAAATAAGAGAGCAATTAAAAATATAGCCTAAATATTAACACATTCCACAAAGGGGATGAGGCGTACATAGATCAAGAGAGGAGGTAGAGTTTCCATAGTTTCAAGTGATGGAGAGAAAGAAGGTCCTATGATTATAGCCATAGTTTCAGCAGATGTAAGAGTGAGGCCACTTGCCAAGGCACACTGCACCACCAGATCAATATCCGCCTGTAACTTTTGAAGTATGCTCCTAAGATTCGCACTAGGCCCGGAAAGGTGAAGCCTAAAGTCGTCAGCATATTTGTGCTAGTTGCAATGTCGAAGTTCACTACTAAGTTCAGAGGTATAAATATTGAATAGAGTGGGTGCAAACGTGTATCCCTGGGAAAAAGCAATCTGTACCTCCCCACAATCAGGCCGCTCGCAATTGCTAATTTGTACTCTTTCAGAACGATTACTGAGATAAGATTCAAACCAATCAGCAGCAAGATTGGATACATCAAATTTTTTGTTTTAATGTGTGCAGTAGATTTCTGATGTACAATGCGTTCGAAATGTTCAGACAAGTTATACCGAATGGATATAGGACGAAAGACTTTGGGAGAGGTAGGGTTAGATATTTCAGGAACAGGGCAAATGATAGCCTCTGTCTAGGTATCAGGAAATATTTTCACCTGCATAGATGCATTATATAGATATGCAAGAGAACGGGGCCAATGATTGGTAAAGCAAGGCGAATCATTTTAATTGAAATACCATCATATCTATGATCATTTGATTTCACCTAGAAGAGTTTTTTAATCAGGGTTTATTACAATATGTGAGAAAAGAATAATTTATTAAAATCAAAAGTAGAGGGAACTGAGGACAGGAAAGGAATGCTGTTTGCAAGGAGTGTGGATTTTGTAGTGAAAGCTGTCAAAAGGTCTGCAGGAAAGAAATTGTTACAGGAGCCAAATGTTTAGATGGAATAAGTCCAAGCCGTCTTAAGAGAAGCCAGAAGTTTTCATTTTCATTCCTGTTTTTGATCGAATTGTAATTATATTGATTATATGAATCTCTGATTTTGTTTTGTACTAAGTTTCTCAATTTACGAAATTCGGCTTGAATTATACAATTTTTTGTTCTCTTAACGAATCTAGGTTTTTTCTTTCTTTCTTCCATCAAGTCTTTGATATAAGAACTGATCCAATAAGTAGACTTCTGTGCGTCAAGGGTATAGAGAGGCGCAAATTTGTCAAAGGCTAAAGAAACAAATGTAGTCCGATGAATCACCTCGCTAATAATATCCCTTTCAGTAAAAATGCTATTCCAGGCATAAGTAGAAAGGTTCTCAATAAATGCAGTTCAATTTATATTTGCAAGATTGCGTATGGACAGAGGAGTTACACTAGAGGACGGATCAAATGAGAACTGATATTGGATGCTAATGAGATCATGGTTTGAGAGGAATGAGATTGAGTATTGAGTAGAAGAAATCACCTTGTCTAAATCGTCAACAATCATCAAGTCAGTCAATGTTATAGAATGATCAGTGTGGTCGGTGGTATCATGGGAACTATAGATAATATGACAGAGAGCACTTCTGATTTTATATAGTGGGTTAGATTGTTGGTAGCATTCAGATTTGTGTTTAGGTAATTGGTGAGTACAATTTTATTATAATTAGGTATACGGTCAAAAATGTCAGTCTCAAGTGCCCAGTCGTAGGAGGCGTCACGAGGTTTGTAAATTACACCCACCAACACACTGCCCTGAGGCAACGATACCTTGATAACAAAGATACTCAGCAATAGGGAAATTAGCAAGAGGACATACTCCCGCCTGTGCGTAATGCCAGGTCTCGGAAACGGCTATGATATGATGAGAACAGGAAATAAAGTGATTTTTGAATTCATGGTAATGGGCAGGTAAAGATTGAGTGTTAACTTGACAAATATTTGATGTTTGCGTTGTGAAAGTGATAGGTTAAGTTCAAGTATAGTTAAATATATAAGTGTCTGAAATACAAAATCCAGTTCACTTGGTTCAATTTGAAAACAGGAAATAAGGTGTATAAAAAAGTAAAAAGTAAAAAAGCAATAGGCATCATAAAGCTCATGATGTATAAAAAAAAGTATAAGAAAGGTCAATTTGCAGAGAACGTGGAAGGCTGAATTAGTGCAGTTTAAAATACATAATTGTTGGTATTTACCTTTAGAAGGCATAGTATCCATAGTCTCCAGCATGCAGCAATATATCAAATATGACATATATTCACCAATGTAGAAGTAGCATAAATTATAGAGAAGTGCTAATGATCGACAAGAAAAAATTAAATACACCATGGACTTAGAGAGTAGCTGCCTTTGTAGTCCTTGAACAGATTGGATGTTCGACAGGTGTATTCCTGGCTAGCTATCCTCCTTACGGCAAGAAATCGTTCCGCCAGCAATCCACAAGTATTTGATTTTTTTTCTCTACAAATACCGAGAGCAATGTCATAAATCTTCCTATTCAGCGGTGCTAATGCCTTACGAAGGTAAATGAAACGCTTTTTGTTGTTAGACCGTCCCAATGATCAAGGGATTAGTCAATGAAGGTGCTTTACTACTTCAATATAGTTTGACAACGTCATCCTTACGAATATTATCACCTAGAGCCTTAGCGACAGATTCCATGGAGGCCATGAGGTCTTCGTTAGGCTTAATGGGAAGGCCACGAATTTCTAGCGTCGTATGCAGAACCACTGACTCGTTGACTGGTGCCGCTTTTCACTTCATTCTTGATTTCCGAAAGGGTCGAATTAGGTTGGTCCTTATATTCTAGTTTTCGGGTTTCAAATTCGCTTAATCTTGTCATGATTTCACGTGACTGTGCAAGCGCTTTGCTTAGGCCGTCGAAGACGACTTCGCGCAAGAGTTTGGCGAGGCCAGGGGGTAGAATGCCAGCATTTGTCGAGGCAGCAACGGAGGAAGAAGTGGGAGGTTCAATACCTGAACCACCAAATCCTACAGAGTCGTGGTCCCAAGGTTTGCACTTGAATTCCTAGACACTACCGAAAAGGTGGCACTAGTGGGCAAAGGAGAAAATATCTTGAAAACATAATCAATTTGACCCTTTTTAAGTTTTTCAAAAGATTTTTCCGAGATAAAAGCCTGACAATGGACTTGTTATGAAGCTTCGAAGAACACGCTGTTATAAAATTAAACGCGGCTTACATCCCACTGGGGAAGCTATATCCTTCTCGTCGCTCGCTTCAGAAAAAGATTGAATTTATGTTAAGTCAATCGTTAATTCTCTCCCTTTTTGATTACGCCTTCACGAGATACGGGCCTGTCCTGAGTTCGTCATTGAGAAAAAGGATACAGACAGTTTAGAATTTCTGGTCAAGATAAGCATTTGGTATTAAAAAAATCAACCACATTTTCTCGGCGTTCGCTGCATTTGCTTGATAAATATGGATCAGCGATGGAAGCTGAATCTCTGTATTCTCGCCTTCAAGGTGTGGTTGAGGGGCGAACCTCCATATCTGAAAGAGCTCCATGCTACTGTGGAACAAGGGCGTCTTATAAAATCTATCGTGACATGATCCGACGGCAAATTTGTAGTTCCATTTGTCCGATCGTCTAAAGCTACTTTATCCTGCAGAGCGACACGCATACTTAACGATCTTCGAGACCCGTTGTCCTCTTATACAATACATTCACTCAGAAATGAGATGACCGAAATACTCCGTTCAAGTGCCTAATTAGTTCATAAATATTTTATAAACGCTCTCTGCTTCTTTGGTTTTTGATTTGATCTTCGTTGCGTTCTATGCTGCCTCATTAGTGCTAAGATAGTACCCAATACTGTAGCTCTATTATACCCCTACTTTGGGCTATTCTGTTTTCGCATACTACATACATTTGTTCAATCGATTCAGCCAATTCTAGTATAATTGAAAGGTTAATTTGAAGTTGGTTTGTAGAAGGGTAGGCTGGAAAGCAGCTCGAGATGAAACCCTGCCTTTTATGTTCCTAGTGTTCATATGCTTTTGTGTATTTAATTTTATGTAGACTGGGTTCATAACAAAGATCTGTTATTATATTTATTACTAAGAAATTGTAGACTCCAGAAGCTACGATCATGGTTCCTTAAAGCATCCAATCTCCATGCGGATGACCTTACGCGGCAGACAGAACAGTTGGAGATGAAGGTTTCACTTCTGGATACTTTTTTAGAGCTACGAATCTTTGTAGAATTTCAGGAGGAACAGTGTTTGCGGACTAGATGAAGTGATCCCAGAAGAACAGCCTTGTGCATCCGGTACGCGATGGAATACGCCTGACGCTAACAAGCCGGCATGTTGTTGAGTTGACTAAAAAATGAATCTTTCATCGCTCCAAGACAGCCGATTATGAGAACTACGAAATAAACTTTGTAGCCTTGGTGCAGGCTGCTCAGCTCGAAAAGAAGTGCTTGATATTTCGTCTGTTTTTTTCCTCCTTTACGTGATATTACCATTGACTGGTGCCGAGGATTCAATCACGTGAATGATCTTGGTATTCAGACCTCAGAGGATAATATCAGGCTTCGTAGCACAGAAACGTTGAGTGGTGGAGAATGAGAAATTCCAGTAGATCTTGCACTGATCATTCTCCACAACGGACTCGAGTGCTCCCTGAGCGTATGACAGGACGGGCAAAAGATCAACAGCATAGAAGTGCCTAAGGTGGTAATATAACACTTCGAGAGCCGCATTGTGTCTCTCTATGTACCCGTAGTGTCTATAACGCCATCTTGACAGGCAAAAAGGAATCTTTCAGTCTCCGATGTCAATCCAGCAGACTTGAGAAACATGTTAGACAGACCCATCGAGAGCTCTTCTCGACGTATGATGCCGTAGAATTCACCATGAAGGGGCTTGTCAGCTGTACACTACTTTTGAGCACCAAAGGTTTTAGTGATGCTAGGCCATGTGTAGTGTCGCTGGAATCAAATGGGAGGCCAAGATCCTCCGCGCCCTCATCAATCTGCACTATTTAGAACTGAGCAGGCTGTAGTCAAATCTGTTGTTCGATGAAAACACTCCAAGCTTAGCAAGCTTCTACCCTCTTTATCTCGAGGGATGTATATTCGAGGGATGTATATTCGAGGTATTGAAGATCCAGGATGATGACTTTAATGGATCGTCATCATCTTGCGTGCGCTTCAGTCAAGTTGCTTTATCTCATCGACGTTCCATTTTACTGTACCAAACATGCAGAACAGTATAAGAACGGCCAGCATATTGATCGACTGGATCCAATTCTTTCAAGATAATTCAAAGCCCAAATTTTTCTGAGAATTTGTCGATACTTTTTTTCAAGGGTCTTTCTCAACACACGCACATTGGGGGTTCACGCTTGCGGTATTCCAAGATATGTATATATTTCTCCATTACCAACATGTTGAACGGTATATCCTCCTGTGAGTTGAACATCCTGATCGTTACGAGTTGATGTAGTTTCCTGGCTGTGGTTGAGCTGCTTCCTATCAGTTAACTTTTTTTAGTTAGGCGTGGCTAGCGTTTTTATCGAAACACGATTTTTTTAAATGGCTGACATTATTCCGTCAAAACCACTGGACCAATTAGGCTCAAAGTTGAAGAATATATTGAGCAGATGTTTGGCTATAGCCCGAACTGATATAAAAAAAATAATTCCTTTTGACTCGTATATTTTAAGAATCTCTTTGAGTTTTTTGTTTCAGATGACTTGAAGCATCTGAATCATGTCAGCCAAGTGAGGGTGTTGTTTCCGGGACACATTATTTGAAATGCTACAGCGCCCTTTATTATTTCTTTTCAAATTCGTAACCATGTATTTCTTTTATTTTAGAAACTGCTTGAAAATATAAAAAAGGCTTCTATTTAAAAATTTTAACAATTGTACTTTTAATGAATTTTTGAAACACGCCTGAAAAAACTCGATCATATACAAATACACCCTTGAAAACTGAGGCGTTTTATAGGCATATTATGAGAGCATATTGTCCCAAGGGTCATGTAACCTCTGCATGTATCCTCTTCGCGCCGGTGATCTTATTTGCTAACAGGTAAGGATGTCCTTCCTGAGTTGGTACGACCATTTAAATCGATGTCCGAGGGAGAGCCCTATTGTGGGTGGCACTGCGCGATACTGGTGAAGTAAACACATAATTCGTTGCATTGGGGAGTAAGCCCAATGCAACGTGGCTGACTGCAAGCGCCGAAGCTTGAGACTCTATCATTTCTATTGTGATCATCATTTATTTATGCAAAATTTGATTGTACAAAAGATCTATTACACGATTCTTCTTTTATTTATTTTTGAGTCTCACGTAGAATTTCAGTATCGTATGGCAGTTTCAAAATTTATAAGATACCTTTATGTATTATTTCAGCAGCAGGATTTATAAAGGATAAGTGGTTCAGGGCCGGGCATCTGTTAGCCAGATGTGGCATTGGGATTTCAAGGGTTTTTAGGGCTGCGGAAAGTTACAACAACATGTTGTACCACTACTGCGACCTACTATATGCCACGAATTCAGAGTAACAAAGTGATTTAAAACTTTTCGTGCGCTCGCAGTGCACATGTGGCGCCGCCTGCGCACCCCAACCTCATAATTTTTAGAGATATATTGTTCCGAAAATTACAAGTTAAGAAAAATGTAGAAGAGCATATTTTCCTTAAATTATTGGGATAGAAAATTTCATAAAATTTTCTGGAAATGAAGTATAGACAGGGTGGGAACTTAATCTGATTTTAGATCTATTGACATTTTCGGATTAACATATCTTGAACCTGTATGTGTTCAAGATTTTTTTTTGTATAAATGCACAAAATTTACTTTTGTTGTTTTATCCTTTATTAGTATGATTTTATTAACAGAAAGTATAACGAAATTATAGGATATTATAGAAATATTTTATTGAAACTTCAAATATATGAACGTAAACATATAATTAGGCTATTTGCCTATTCTGGAGTAGGACGGTTAAGGCGAAAGTATTTTCGTCTGTTATAATTGGACGCTGATAAAATTACGCAAACACTTGGAAGTTTTTCGACCATCCTGGGGTTTTCCGAATTGTGTCCAGGCTAACCCCTAGATCAGCCGCCTTGGATGTCGAGGCATGGCGTACGCTGTGTTCTGAGAATATATTGGGTACTCCACAGTGGATGAAAATCCCTTTAATTCATTTGGATATAGTTTAAGAGGATACACTTTTAACGGGGGTTTGCGGGTAGGAATGAGTCTTTTTTTGCTTTTCTTAATGGTTCTGTCACCTTCAGGTACCTAACGATCGCACTGGCAACTGGCCTTGAGGTTTTAATCAGATCCGGGATTCTGATTCAAATCCCTGAACGAGGGAAAGAAATGTTGTCAATCGAAATTAGAGAGAAAGTTTGAGCCCTATGTGCTGAAGCTAGTGCGAATAGGATGATTGTTTTCTGCGTGAGTTGTTGCAGATTAAGGGCCTCCAAGGGATGCCTTTTTGAATCTTGTTCCAGGACCGGATCGACATCTCAAGTGGTGTCATATTTGGGATTTGAGGGACGAAGTTTAAATGCTCCTTTAAAAAACCTTGAGATCACATCATTGTGGGTCAGGTCTTTAGAAGCGATTAGTGATATAGCTGATCGTGCTGAGTTCAGAGTGCCATACCTGGCTGCGACGTTCAATTTTTTAGTTAGGAACTCCAGAACTCGTATAGGCGTCGTCCCAAATGGGTTACATTGTTTTTGCTGACAAAATCGTCACCATTCTTTAAGGCAGGTGTTGTACTGCTTTAAGGTTGAGTTCGATGATGATGCGATCAGTATATCAACGGTTTCTGGTGGTAGATTCTCTCTCCCGTAAGCTTTCCTAATAAGTTGGCGGCAACCAGGGTAAGGTTCCGGTGAAATGGATGATAACGATCCCTGAAAGGAGAGATTAGAAGGTCTTTATGTGGTTCAAATATGATTAGTTCGTGATGTCCATGAGGGTGCTATGACCACTCCAGTTGCTTTGTCGTTGATTATCTTTTGATGAATTCTAGGTAAGATCGCAAAGGGTGGAAAGGCATAAAAATTATCCTTCCAGGGGATTGTTAATGCATCGATAGCACATGCATCCGGGTCCCTCTCCCAAGCGCAATAAGTCTTACATTTGGTGTTAGACCTTGTGGCGACCAAGTCGATAACGGGTTATCGAACGTGGATACAATTTTATCGAAAGCATATTGAGCCAGTTCCCATTCTGTATCAATGTTCTTTATTCTAAACTGGAAATCGGCTTAGACGTTTTTTCGTAAGTGTATATAAGACGCGTATACCCACAATCGTTTGGACTCACACCAATTCCAGAACACTCTTGCTAGTTCATGAAGTAATGAGAATTGCGTTTCTTTTATTTTATTATTATAGGCCTTAGCTGAAGAATTATGCACTTTAATGAGAATTTCGCATTCTGACAAATCAGCTGCGAAAGATTTAATAGTCAGTCTAAACTCTAGGGCATTGATATGAAGCTTTCGTTCATTTTCTCTCTAAAAACCGTGAGTGCCTTCTCCGTCGCAAAAGGTGCCCCATTCGGTGAGAGAGGCGTCTGAGAAGATTTCTTTTTTGAAATTCATCTGCTTAACTCGTTGCAACGCACACCCTGCTTGAGCTTGCCGCCAGAGGAGATAATCGTAAGCATATGACGGTAATGCTATGGAAAGATCAAAATTCTACTGATTTCTGCAAAGCGCTTCTGTTTTAGCTCTTTCTAGGGATTTACAATGGAGCATCCCGTATCCCACTGCCGGACAAGCTGCTACGAGGGATCCAATTATGCCAGCGAAATCTCTAATTTTGAATGACTGTTTTGTGAGAGTACTAGATATTAAGTTGTACAAAGAGTTGCGCTTTTTGTCTGTAAGGCTAATTGTTAGGTCGTTGAGGTATATCACGGATGAGTGGCCTCTTGATCTTAAATAATTAACCAACGGTTTCATTAATTTAGTAAAAATTAAGGGGCTCGTACAGAGACTGAATGGTAGGCAAGTGAATTGATACACGATGTCAGCGAACTTGAAACGGAGGTATTTTTAGTATTTTCGAGACATCGGGGCAGTAAGCTATGCATCCTTCAGGTCTATCGAGTCCATAAACATTTCTGGAAGGAGCATTTTGATAACAGACCTCAAGTCCTCTAACTAAAAGTGATCCGCATGCATGATTTCATTTAATTTTTTGAGACTCAAGATAAATCTACTCGATCCGTCTGGTTTATGCGCTAGGAAGAAATCCGAAAGGAATGGATCTGTGTCTGGTGTACAAGGTTCAATGGCGCCAATATCTAGTCACCTGTTCACTTCTATTTGGATCGCCTCGGCCTTCTTTTGAAACCAATTGCGCGTAGGGGGTGGAACCGTTGGATGTACTTCGGAAATAAAGTTAAGGTCGCAACCCTGAACGGACTTTAGGACGAATTCATCTGAAGTGATCATAGACCATTGGGCAAAGAAATATTTTAGTCGCCCTGCATGTTTGTATACCTCTAGGAACTCTTCTTCTAGGAGTATCCCTTGGATGTCGATTGACGTGTTTCCATCTGCGACTGCTTCTGAGTATAACTCGGCTGGTATTTCTGATAATAGGGTTGACGTTGTTGGGGAATCCTGTTGGCTGGCCTCAGTTTGTAGCCCGTCTGCGCTGGTCTCGAAGCAGGCGGGCCTCTCTGGTTTCCCAAATGGCCAGATTTTTTAATGAGTTGCTGCGTTTTAATTTCTTGACCAACTTTCATACTAAATTTTGCCTTCTTTATTTTCTCACCTAACTTCTCGCTAAAGAGGAAAGTTTCTGGCTCGGTTCTCTCAAAAATGCTGACCACCTATTTATTAAGGCTTGGTAAAATACAGGCTCTACAGGCCACTGTTTGGCTGTGGTGAATTTCAGCTAACAATTTAGAGCCACCCCAAAGGTGGGTCAGAATCAGTTTTTGGTTCATTGTTTGTTTTTTTCGGGTCTAGAAAAGAGTCCATGACTGGCCCTAAGGCTGAGAGTGCAGATCCCGCAAAATTTTGTGTGAAGATTTAAAGATCATCACTAGCTTACCTTGCTGATATTGAAGATCCCGGAGACTGCTGCATGGAGGTAGGTTAGAAAGGGAGCTTCTTCTTGATGAAGAATTTAGTCTCTCTTCCAACTTAAGAAGTCTCTTCCAGAGCCGTTTATTCTCTGTGTCGTCTCTTTCGGGACTGGAATTTTTCCTGTTCTTCGATTTTCCCATTCTTTAGTTGAAAAAATCCAATTTTTTGTTGAGGATGAAAATTTTACACGAGGCGTCTTCGGCACGAAGAAATGTTATGAGGTTATGGTGCGCAGGCGTCGCCACATGTGCACTGCGAACGCGCGAAAAGTTTTAGGTCACTTCCTTACTCTGAATTCGTGGCATGTAGTAGGTCAAAGTAGTGGTACAACATGTTGTAATCTTGAAGGCAAAACACGAAGTATCATTGCCATCGTAGTCTCTACCCTGTGCCTTCTTGTATTTTTGTGACTTTTATTATTATTTAATAGAGACTACGTTCTATTTGTAAAATTCCCTGTTTCGTGTCTTTTCAGATCCCTCATTCCATATTCACATGTAGTTTGAAACACGTGAGTCTTCTCAGATCCCTCACTCCACACTCACATGCACTTTAGAACACGTAGGTCTCCTCAGACACCCCACTCCATACTCACTTGTACTTTCGAACACGTGGAGCTTCTAAGATTCCTCATTCCATACTCGCATGTACTTTGGAACACGTGGGTCTTCTCAGATCTCTCAGTCCATACTCACATATACTTTGGAACACTCGGGTCTTCTCAGATCCTTCACTCCATACTCACTTGTACTTTGGAACACGTGGAGCTCCTAAGATTCCTCATTTCTTACTCGTATGTACTTTGGAACACGTGGGTATTCTCAGATCTCTCAGTACATACTCACATGTACTTTGGAACACTCGAGTCTTCTCAGATCCCTCACTCCATACTCACTTGTACTTTGGAACACGTGAAGCTCCTAAGATTCCTTATTTCTTACTCGCATGTACTTTGGAACACGTGGGTATTCTCAGATCTTTCAGTCCATACTCACATGTACTTTGGAACACTTGGGTCTTCTCACATCCCTTACTCCATACTCACATGTACTTTGGAACACGTGGAGCTCCTACGATTCCTCATTCCATACTCGCATGTACTTTGGAACACGTGGATCTTTTCATATCTTTCAGTCCATACTCACATGTACTTTGGAACACTTGGGTCTTCTCACATCCCTCACTCCATACTCACATGTACTTTGGAACACGTGGAGCTCCTACGATTCCTCATTCCATACACGCATGTACTTTGGAACACGTGGGTCTTCTCAGATCTCTCAATCCATACTCACATGTACTTTAGAACAGTTGGATCTTCTCAGATCCCTCACTCCATACTCACTTGTACTTTCGAACACGTGGAGCTTCTAAGATTCCTCATTTCTTACTCGCATGTACTTTGGAACACGTGGGTATTCTCAGATCTCTCAGTCCATACTTACATGTACTTTGGAACACTCGGGTCTTCTCAGATCCCTCACTCCATACTCACATGTACTTTGGAACAAGTGGAGCTCCTAAGATTCCTCATTTCTCACTCGCATGTACTTTGGCGCACGTGGGGATTCTCAGATCTCTCAGTCCATACTCACATGTACTTTGGAACGCTTGGGTCTTCTCACATCCCTCACTCCATACTCACATGTACTTTGGAACACGTGGAGCTTCTAAGATTCCTCATTTCATACTCGCATGTACTTTGGAACACGTGGGTCTTTTCAGATCTCTCAGTCCATACTCACATGTACTTTGGAACACTTGGGTCTTCTCAGATCCCTCACTCTATACTCACTTGTACTTTGGAACATGTGGAGCTTCTAAGATTCCTCATTTCATACTCGCATGTACTTTGAAACACGTGGGACTTCTCAGATCTCTCAGTCCATACTCACATGTACTTTGGAACACTCGGGTCTTCTCAGATCCCTTACTCCATACTCTCTTGTACTTTGGAACACGTGGAGCTTCTAAGATTTCTCATTTCATACTCGCATGTACTTTGGAACACGTGGGTCTTTTCAGATCTCTCAGTCCATACTCACATGTACTTTGGCTACGCTTTCTGAATATCCCGAGGAGGAAGTTATTGTAGAAGAAACAACCACACCCTTACCTGTTACGGAATATGTTACACCAACTGAATCTGAGGAAGTCACGGAATTAGTCACTGTTTCTAAGGAAGTAACACCTGAAGGAAAAACTAAGAAGGTCACCAAGAAAAAGATTATCAAACGCAAGGGTAAGAAGCAGAAAGTAACGGAAGAAGTTACTGTACAGGAAGATAATAAGGCACCTGTTACTACGCTTTCTGAATATCCCGAGGAGGAAGTTATTGTAGAAGAAACAACCACACCCTTACCTGTTACGGAATATGTTTCACCAACTGAATCTGAAGAAATTAATGAACTGGTTACGGTGTCTGTAGAAGTAACACCTGAAGGAAAAACTAATAAGGTGACTAAGAAAAAGACTGTCAAACGCAAGGGTAAAAAACAGAAAGTGAGGGAGGAGACTACCGTACAGGAAGATGGAAAATCGCCTGTTACTACTATTTGCGAATATCCTGAAGAGGAAATTATTTTGCATGAAATTACTACATTGACGACCCTTCAAGAAGAAGCACCTGAAAGAAAAACTGAGAAGGTGATCAAAATAAAAAAGAGGAAGCCAGTTTCGACAAAGGAGGAGGTCGATGAGTGGGTTGAACCTGAATACGAAAGACCAGTCCTGGAACCAAAGCCAGAGAAAGTTAATGAAAAAATTGCGAAAATTAAGAAACAAAAAAAGCCTTTGCCTGATTCAGTCCATAAGTTAGAGCCTATTCATATCGAAAGGGAGGAAATCAAGCCGACAAAACTTAAATACGCCGAACCAACCGAAGTCGTTCAGTTTGCTGGTATCAAATTGAAGAAAACACCTGTGCCAAAACGAAGAGAATCTAAGAGTACCAAATTCCCAAAAGTACACTTAAAAAGTCGTATAACATTTGTAGGAGACTATCCACCAGGTCTTCAGTTACCCAAAATCACATTCCTAGAAGAAAATCCCATTCAAAATGGAATACTTTCAAGAAATACGGAGGAAGCATTAATGGTACTTAAAAAGAAATACAAGAAATCTAAGCTACCAAAGAAGGAACTTACTGATTTGGAAAAATTGGATAAAGAGTTTGAGGAATTGAAAAAAGTTCCTTTGGAAGAAATAGAAGATAAATCAGTTTTCGATCGGCAACCCAAGAAACCTAAAGAGGAAGAGAAACCAAAAGAGAAAATCAAAATCGGTAAAGGAAAGGTTCCTGAAAAGGAAGAAGACCAACCTGAGGAAGTGAAGCTGAAGAAGATTCCGAAAAAGAAGCCCGAAGAGGTTGATGAAATTCCTAAGAAGTCTAAGCCCACGGAAACAACAGAGGATGTACCTAAAAAGAAGAAATCAGAGAAAATTACAGAACTTCAGACGGAAGATTTTAAACCAACTGACTTTGAGAGACCAGAACTTGAGGAATATGTTCCCGCTGAAGAAGAAGTTACAGAAAAACCTGAAAATGAAGACGTTCCTAAACCTTATAAACGACTCAAGAAAAAAAAGCCAGATCAGGAGATTGAACAGATTCCTTTAGTGAAGGGTAAGCCCAAGCCACAAGAACTTGAAGGACAACCAGATATTAAATTTAGAATTCCAACAGCAGATAAATTGGAAGACCAGCCTGAGGGTATAGCCCTTAAGCCATGGAAGAAAGAGAAACCTGAAATGGATAAAAAGCCTCTGGACCAGGGAATTAAATTTATTCCTACTGACACTGATGTTATAGAGGTTATTGATACTGTGACAACTGAAGACATACTTCCTGATAAAAGAAAAAGACGCGTGATTAGAAAAAAGACCACGAAGAAACGTGGAAATGAAAAACCTAAAATTGTTGAAGAAGTAACTGTAGTGGATGAGGATATGGAGCCTGTGACTACTTTTTCTGTTCATGAAACAGAATTAGAAGAAATTCCAAAAATTGAAAAGTTCGCACCCGTCGTCATAGAAGAAATAAGAGAAGAAGTTATTATTTCGGATATAAAACCTGAAGATGAGAAACCAATCAAAATTCGGAAGAAACGTATTACCAAGCGACATAAAGGTAAAGCTCTTGTTACTGAAACAGTAACAGTTGAAGAGGATGGTAAAGAACCCGTGACTACTATGATTGGCGAGTACGAAGACACTATTCCAATACACAAAAAACTGAATCACACCACTCCAACACAACAAATCCATGATGACAAAGAAATTCCAGAAGGTAAGCTCATACCTGTTATCTTGTTTATGAATTTCTTTATTATACAATAGCAGGTTGTGTATTAAATATAATTTGTAACGTCGATTATACACGTTCCCTGGATACAAGACTATATTACTATAATATATGCTTACAAAAAACTCATATTACAAACTTACATATTACTCATATTAATATAACATTAAACACATATGCCTAAAACCGTGCATAAGGTTCATTAGAATAAGCATTTATAAACATTAGAAAAAATGGCAATTGCATATATTTATGTTTTTTCCTGTATACCGGTTAAATGAAACTTCCATATTTATACTGATTTCTTTTCATGTGACTTTCTTTTTCAGATATTACAGTGGAGCAAAAAGTAGAAGTAAGTATTCAAAGTTAATTTATCCCTAGAATGGTATACTTATAATTTCGAGCATAATGTTTTCAATAAGCAGAAGAAAATTCAGTCGCAAATAGGTACTTGATATTGACGTCAAGGTCTCAAAAATTATAATCGAAAAAAGGAGGTTAAAACATCTCGCTCATTTTTTGGAAATGCAGTCTACAAAGTTTAGATTATCTCCAATCAAGTTTGTGGATTCTTAACTTCAAAAATTTTGTAATACATTTGGAAGAAGTTTAAACGAAGAATATCATTAATTTTCTGATTGATATTCATGAACAATAACAATATATATGGCCACCACCCATCGCACGGTCGTGAGATGTGGTCATAGGTGTGATTTACCGCGGTTCTACTTTACGCCAGTGTCATTTTCATAGGTGCTAGATGCTTCCATAGGGACCCTGGCGTGTATATATACCAAGACTTTAAAAGGGAGCCGCAACGACTGTACCCAAAATATTCGGTTAAAGTAATTGTCTTTGTGATCGATGCTCTCGGAGGTACAACACTATCACTTATTCGTAACCTTAAAGCCATACCCGCGTGCCAAAAATATTTCAAGGCACTTGCGAGATAGATGCAGAAAGCTGTCATCCTTGGGTCGCTTCGTGTCCTTAAGACACACGACGGTGTCGCCGGCCTGTGGTTGTGATTTCGTCGTGCCCTGTGACCACCTATCTTTCGGTCGTGAGACGTGGCCATACGTGTGATTTGCCGCAATTCTACTGGGAGCCGGTGTCATTGTTAGATGGCAGTTGCTCGCAGTGAGAGCCTGCGGTGGTTGTTTAACCCTTTTTTAAATTATATATATACTTATATAAATTATGCCTAATGTGGTATTGAAAAAAAAATTATTATTATTTTCAGTATTTTACATCATAATTATACCGTTCTAGGGTTAAATATTTTTTTCCATTTGCTAGATACAATTTTTAACACATGTATAACTTGTCAGGAAATCATCGAGGAAAAAGTGACAAAGAAGGTTAAAAAGAAGAAACCTCAAAAGGGGCAGGAAGAAATCACAGATGAAGTTGTAGAGGAATTAATAACAGAGAAGCCAAAGAAACTAAAAGCAAAGCCTGTAGTGGAAGAGCTGGAGACAGTCAAAATATGCGAGATCGATGTTAAAACGATACCGGATATTATTAGAAAGGATGATGTCACTGAAGAAGAAGAGATCATCGAGGTTACAGAAACACCCTTAAAAAGAACAGTGAAGAAGAAAAAGAAGCCAACCACAAAGGGTGAGGTTGAGAAGGTAATTGCAGAAATAATGGACACTCCGATAGAGGATACAGTTATTATGGAAGAACAACAGATAGTAGAAATAATTGAAACGCCGACGAGGAAGATAATTCGAAAGAAGAAAGCTCACGTTTCTGAAGATAATGTCCCGGTGGAAGTCATTGAAGAAATCGTCATAGAAAAACCATCTGAGAAGAAAGCAAAGCCTGTAGTCGAAGAGCTAGATTCAGCTGAAATAAATGAGATTGATGTCAAAACAGTGCCGGATATCATAAGAAAGGAAGATGTTACTGAAGAGGAAGAGATAATAGAGGTCTCAGAAACTCCTTCTAAGAAAATTGTAAAAAAGAAGAAGAAGCCAACAAAGAAAGGTGAGGTAGAGAAGGTAATAGAAGAAATAACGGAAACTCCTATTGAAGATACAGTTATCATGGAGGAACAACAGATCGTGGAAATTATCGAAACACCGACGAGAAAGATAATTAGAAAGAAGAAAGCTCAGATTTCTGAAGATAATGTCCCGGAGGAAGTCATTGAAGAAATTATCATACAAAAACCATCTAAAAAGAAAGCGAAGCCCATAGTCGAAGAGCTAGATATAGTCAAAGTAACTGAAATCGATGTTAAAATGTTACCGGATATCATTAGAAAGGAAGATGTTACGGAAGAGGAAGAAATCATCGAGGTGACAGAAACTCCCGTAAAGAGAACTGTCAAGAAGAAAAAGAAGCCAACAACAAAGGGTGAAGCTGAGGAAATAATTGAAGAAATAACGGACACTCCGACTGAAGATACAGTTATCATGATGCAGCAACAGATCGTGGAAATTATTGAAACACCAACTAAGAAGATAATTCGCAAGAAGAAAGCTCAAGTTTCTGAAGATAATGTCCCGGAGGAAGTCATCGAAGAAATTATTATAGAGAAACCAACTAAGGAAAAGGCAAAACCAATCATAGAAGAATTAGACACAGTTAAAATAAGTGAAATCGATGTTAAAAGAGTACCGGACATTATTAAAAAGGAAGATGTTACGGAAGAGGAAGAGATCATAGAGGTCTCAGAAACTCCTTTGAAGAGAATTGTCAAAAAGAAGAAGAAACCAAAAACAAAGGGCGAGGTTGAGAAAGTAATTGAAGAAATAACAGAAACACCAATTGAGGATGCAGTTCTCATGGAAGAACAGCAGATCGTAGAAATAATTGAAACACCAACGAAGAAGATAATTCGCAAGAAAAAGGCCCAGATTTCTGAAGATAATGTCCCAGAGGAAGTCATTGAAGAAATTGTCATAGAAAAACCATCTAAGGAGAAAGCAAAGCCCATATTCGAAGAGCTAGATATAGTCAAAGTAACTGAAATCGATGTTAAAATGTTACCGGACATCATTAAAAAGGAAGATGTTACGGAAGAGGAAGAGATCATAGAGGTAACAGAAACTCCCGCAAAGAAAACTGTCAAAAAGAAGAAGAAGATCATTAAAGAAGGAGAAGTTGACGAAATTATAGAGAAAGTTACTGACACTCCACTTGAGGATATTATTGCGATGCAAGAGCAAGATATTGTTGAAATTATCGAAACACCAACTAAGAAAGTCATAAAGAAGAAAAAGGCCCGTGTTTCTGAAGATGAAATTCCAGAAGAAGTTATAGAAGTGATCGTTATTGAAAAACCATCGAAGAAGAAAGCTAAACCTCTTATAGACGAAAAAGAATCTTTAGAAATAAGTGAAGTGACCATAGAAGATACTTTGAGCGAAATGGAAATAGAGAAGCCTAAGAAGGTTAAAGCGAAAAAGGAAATACTGCAACTAAAAGGAGTTGAGACATCTGAAGTTATCGAAAGCAGTACCACTACAGATCTACCTGGTGAGGTGAAACCAGAAGCCACAGCAACAAAGAAACTTACTCCAATGGATGCTTTGCAGACAACTGAGGTTCTTACAGAAATGATTCCAGATGATTTTGTATCAGAAGAAAAGCCCAAAAAAGCTAAAGCGAAAAAAGAAATAATACCGAAAGAAAGTATTGAAACAAGAGAAGTCGTTTCAGAACAAGCTATTGAAGACCTGCACGTAGAAGAAACTCAAATAGAAGAACCATTAAAGGCAACAGAAGAGCTACCTCAAAAAGCAAAAATAACTGGTATATTAGTTCAAGAATCAACAAGAAAGAAAAAGAAGAAGAAGGTGACCATTGAAGAAAGGCCGATAGAAAAGGAGATAAGCCCTGAAAAGACATTAGAAACCGTGCCTGCGCCAGAAGAAATGACAGTAGAATCTGAAAAAGCTCCTGAAGAACAACCATCAGAGGATGTTACGGAGAAGGAGGTGACTAAAAAGAAAAAGAGGAAGAAGCCAGTTCCAAAGAAGGATGAAATCGAGGAATGGGTTGAACCTGAATACGAAAGACCTGTGCTGGAACCAATGCCCGAGAAAATTAAATACGAACCTAGCAAAAAGAAGAAAGAAAAGAAGCCCTTGCCTGAGTCTGTGCAAAATTTGGTGCCTACGAAGATCGAGAGAATGGAAGTTAAAACAACACAATTAAAATACTCAAAACCAACTGAAGTTGTTCAATTTGCTGAGATAAAATTAAAGAAAGCACCTGCACCGAAACGGAGAGAGTCTAAGAGTACCAAAATTCCAAAGATTCACTTAAAAAGTCGCATAACTTTTATCGGAGACTATCCACCAGAACTGCAGTTGCCCAAAATGACAATTCTAGAAGAAAATCCTCTTCAATCGGGAATACTGTCAAGAAATACTGAGGAAGCATTGAAAGTTCTCAAAAAGAAGTACAAAAAACCTAAATTACCTGAGAAAGAGCTTACTGACTTAGAAAAGTTAGATCAAGAGTTTGACGAATTGAAAAAGGTTCCTTTAGAAAAAATAGAGGACAAATCGGTTTACGAAAGGCAACCAAAAAAACCTGAGGATGAAGAGAAACCAAAAGAGAAAATGAAAATCGGTAAAGGTAAGGTTCCTGAAAAAGAGGTAGAACAACCAGAGGAAATAAAATTGAAGAAGATTCCTGAAAAGAAGCCCGAAGAGGTTGAGGAAGTTCCTAAGAAACCAAAGCATACTGACACAACAGAAGATGTTCCTAAAAAGAAAAAATCAGAAAAGACTCCCAAATTACATCCGGAAGATTTTAAACCAACTGACTTTGAGAGGCCGGAACTTGAAGAATATGTTCCCGCTGAAGAGGACGTTCCAGAAAAACCTGAAGATGAGGAAGTTCCTAAACCCTACAAACGTCCAAAGAAAAAGAAGCCTGATCAGGAGATTGAACAAGTCCCGATAGAAAAGGGTAAGCCGAAACCACAAGAACCTGAAGAACAACCAGACGTGAAATTTAGGATACCAACTGCAGAAAAACCAGAAGATCAGCCTGAGGGAATAACCCTTAAACCTTGGAAGAAAGAGAAACCTGAAGATAATGAAAAATCCATAGACCAGGGTATTGAATTTATTCCTACTGATAATGATGTTGCAGAAGATATAGACATTATAACGACTGACAAAGTTGAAGACGAAACTACAAAATCCAAGCTTAAAAAGAAAGTACCTAAATCCAAAAAGGTTAAGCCCAGTGACGAACTCCCACAAGATGTACTAGCTGAAAATGGAGCAATTGACGATGAAGTTATAGAAGAGAAAGAAACGACTGAAGACATCACACCTCTTAAACCAAAGAAATCTAAAGCAAAGGAAGAAATGATTCCCAAGGAAAATATTGAAGCAACCGAAGTCGTTCCAGGAGAGACCATTGAAATACTTCCAGAGGAGAAGCTTCCACTTGAAGAGAAAGCAGTACCCACGGAAGAAGAAGTAGAAGATACTTCTTTAGTTATAAGGGATGCTCCCAAAGAGAAAGTTGGTAAGAAAAAGAAGAAGGTTCCGAAAGAGATTCCAGATGAAGTTGAAAAACCTAAGGACACAGCAGAAGATGCTTCAATTGAAGGAATACCAGAAGAACATCCGATTGAGAAAATTCCAGAGAAAGAAATTGAAACTGTATCAGTAGAAACTGAAAAAGTCCCTGAAGAACAACCATTAGAGGAAATTGCGGAGAAGAAGGTAACTAAGAAGAAAAAGAAGAAGGCAGTTCCAAAGAAGGATGAGATTGATGAGTGGGTTGAACCAGAATACGAAAGACCAGTACTGGAACCAATGCCAGAAAAAATTCAATGGGAACCTTCTAAGAAGAAAAAAGAAAAGAAATCGTTACCTGAGTCTGTGCAAAAGTTAGTGCCCACGAAGATCGAGAGAATGGAAGTCAAACCAACGAAACTGACATTTTCTCAACCAACGGACGTCATTCAGTTTGCTGAGATAAAGTTAAAGAAAGCACCAGTATCGAAACGCAGAGAGTCAAAAAGTACTAAAGTACCGAAAATTCACTTAAGGAGTCGCATAACTTTTGTAGGAGACTATCCACCCGGTCTACAGTTACCTAAAATTACTGTACTAGAGGAAAATCCTTTACAGAACGGAATACTATCAAGAAATACAGAAGAAGCACTAAAGGTTCTGAAAAAGAAATACAAGAAGCCTAAAATTCCTGAAAAGGAACTTACTGATTTAGAAAAGTTAGATCAAGAGTTTGAGGAATTGAAAAAAGTTCCTTTGGAAGAAATAGAAGATAAATCGGTTTACGAGCGGCAGCCCAAGAAACCTAAGGAGGAAGAGAAACCAAAAGAAAAAATTAAGATCGGTAAAGGAAAGGTTCCTGAAAAGGAAGAAGAGCAACCAGAGGAAGTGAAACTGAAGAAGATACCGGAAAAGAAGCCCGAAGAGGTTGAGGAAATTCCTAAGAAGCCTAAGCACTCGGAAACAACAGAGGATGTACCGGAAAAGAAGAAATCAGAGAAAATTCCAAAACTGCAGCCGGAAGATTTTAAACCAACTGACTTTGAGAGACCAGAACTTGAGGAATATGTTCCCGCTGAAGAAGAAGTTCCAGAAAAATCTGAAGATGAAGACGTTGCTAAACCCTACAAAAGACCAAAGAAAAAGAAGCCTGATCAGGAGATTGAACAGATTCCTTTAGTGATGGGTAAGCCCAAGCCAGACGAACCTGAAGAGCAGCCGGACGTTAAGTTCAGAATACCTACGTCTGAAAAACCTGAAGATCAGCCCGAAGAAATAACTCTTAAACCTTGGAAGAAGGATAAGCCTGAAGAAGAAGCCGTAGAGGAAATGGTTCCAAAAGATAAACAACCTCTCAATAAGAAACCTAAAGATGATGATGAAGACGAAATTACAAAGCCTAAGCTTAAAAAGAAAGTTCCCAAAGACAAAAAGATTAAAGCTGCTGAAGAACTACCTCAGGATGTTCCCGATGAAAAGGAAGCGATTGCCGATGAAGTTATAGAAGAGAAAGAAACAGCAGAAGACATCACACCTCTCAAACTAAAGAAATCTAAAGCAAAGAAAGAAATTATTCCCAAGGAAAATATTGAAGCAACCGAAGTCGTTCCTGGAGAGACCGTTCAAATACTTCCAGAGGAGAAGCTTCCACTTGAAGAGAAAGCAGCACCCACGGAAGAAGAAGTAGAAGATACTTCTTTAGTTATAACCGATGCTCCCAAAGAGAAAGTTGGCAAGAAAAAGAAGAAGGTTCCGAAAGAGATTCCAGATGAAGTCGAAAAACCTAAGGACACAGCAGAAGATGCTTCAATTGAAGAAATACCAGAAGAACAACCGAATGAGAAAATTCCAGAAAAAGAAATTGAAACTGTATCAGTAGAAACTGAAAAAGTCCCTGAAGAACAACCATTAGAGGAAATTCCGGAGAAGAAGTTAACTAAGAAGAAAAAGAAGAAGGCAGTTCCAAAGAAGGATGAGATTGATGAGTGGGTTGAACCAGAATACGAAAGACCAGTACTGGAACCAATGCCAGAAAAAATTCAATGGGAACCTTCTAAGAAGAAAAAAGAAAAGAAATCGTTACCTGAGTCTGTGCAAAAGTTAGTGCCCACGAAGATCGAGAGAATGGAAGTCAAACCAACGAAACTGACATTTTCTCAACCAACGGACGTCATTCAGTTTGCTGAGATAAAGTTAAAGAAAGCACCAGTATCGAAACGCAGAGAGTCAAAAAGTACTAAAGTACCGAAAATTCACTTAAGGAGTCGCATAACTTTTGTAGGAGACTATCCACCCGGTCTACAGTTACCTAAAATTACTGTACTAGAGGAAAATCCTTTACAGAACGGAATACTATCAAGAAATACAGAAGAAGCACTAAAGGTTCTGAAAAAGAAATACAAGAAGCCTAAAATTCCTGAAAAGGAACTTACTGATTTAGAAAAGTTAGATCAAGAGTTTGAGGAATTGAAAAAAGTTCCTTTGGAAGAAATAGAAGATAAATCGGTTTACGAGCGGCAGCCCAAGAAACCTAAGGAGGAAGAGAAACCAAAAGAAAAAATTAAGATCGGTAAAGGAAAGGTTCCTGAAAAGGAAGAAGAGCAACCAGAGGAAGTGAAACTGAAGAAAATTCCGGAAAAGAAGCCCGAAGAGGTTGAAGAAATTCCTAAGAAGCCTAAGCCCACGGAAACAACAGAGGATGTACCTAAAAAGAAGAAATCAGAGAAAATTCCAAAACTGCAGCCGGAAGATTTTAAACCAACTGACTTTGAAAGACCAGAACTTGAGGAATATGTTCCCGCTGAGGAAGAAGTTCCAGAAAAACCTGAAGATGAAGAAGTTCCTAAACCCTACAAAAGACCAAAGAAAAAGAAGCCTGATCAAGAGATTGAACAGATTCCTTTAGTGATGGGTAAGCCCCAGCCAGACGAACCTGAAGAACAGCCGGACGTTAAGTTTAGAATACCTACGTCTGAAAAACCTGAAGACCAGCCTGAAACGATTACGCTTAAGGGATGGAAGAAAGATAAACCTGAAGATGAAGGCACTGATTTATTCCCAGAAGTATCGCCAGATGCAGCATCAAAGGCTCCGGAAGACACAGAGGAAGTTACACTTAAGCGAAAGAAAAAACCAAAAAAACCAGTTGATGAAGTAGAGAAAGTTGTAATAGAAGAAATTACCGATGAAGTAGTTATGAAAAAGAAACCGAAGGATAAACCTGCGACTGAAGAAAATTTAGAGGAAGTAACAGTAAAGAAACCGGCACCTGGAGAAGAAAAGATATCTTTACCTGAAGAAGGTGAAGCTGATGTTATTATTAAGAAGAAACCCAAGAAGAAACCAGTCATTGAAGAAGCTGCTGACGAAGTCACAATTAAGAAACCTGTTGTTGAGGAGGAAGAGAAGGTTGTCGAGGAAGTCGTTGAGAAGGTTACCCTTAAAAAGAAACCTAAGAAAACGCCGGTAGAAGAAGAAGCAACAGAAGAAGTCACGATTGTCAAACTGAAACCAGAAGAAGCTGATGTAACACAACCTGAAGAGGTTCGAGTTGAGGTTTCACTTAAAAAGAAACCGAAGAAGACACCAGTTAATGAAGAGGCTGCTGATGAAGTCACTGTTAGGAAACCTGAGGTTGAGAAAGAGGAAAAGGTTGTGGAGGAAATAGTAGAGGAAGTCACTCTTCAAAAGAAACCTAAGGAAAAGCCTGTAGAGGAAGAAACGCCAGAAGTGGTGGCAATTGTCGAACTAAAACCAGAAGAAGCTGAAATAACACAACCTGAAGAGGTGCAAGCCAAGGTTTCGCTTAAAAAGAAACCAAAGAAGAAACCAGTTACTGAAGAGGTTGCTGATGAAGTCACTGTTAAAAAACCTACTCTCGAGAAACAGGAAGAGAAGATCGTTGAAGAAGTTACTTTCCAAAAGAAGCCGAAAAAGAAGCCTGTAGAGGAAGAAACAACGGAAGAGATCACTATTACCAAACCAAAATCAGAAGAGGCTGAAATTAAACAACCAGCAGAAGCACAAGCTGAGGTTTCACTCAAAAAGAAACCAAAGAAAGAACCAGTTGTTGAAGAAGCTGCTGACGAAGTCACTATTAGGAAACCTGTTGTCGAGGAAGAAGGAGATAAAGTTGTTGAAGAAGTCGTTGAGGAAGTTATACTTCAAAAAAAACCAAAGAAGAAACCAGTAGAGCAAGAAACAACAGAAGAGATCACTATTAGCAAACCAAAACCGGAAGAGGTTGAAATTAAACAACCAGCAGAAGTACAAACTGAGGTTACACTCAAAAAGAAACCAAAGAAGAAACCAGTTGCTGAAGAAGCTGCTGACGAAGTCACTATTAAGAAACCTGTTGTTGAGGAGGAAGAGGAGGTTGTCGAAGAAGTCATTGAGGATGTTACTCTTCAAAAGAAACCAAAGAAGAAGCCAGTAGAGGAAGAAACAACAGAAGAAATCACTATTATCAAACCAAAACTAGAAGAAGCTGAAATTGCACAACCTGAAGAAGTACAAGCTGAGGTTTCACTTAAAAAGAGACCCAAAAAGAAACCGGTCATTGAAGAAGCAGCTGATGAAGTGACTATTAGGAAACCTGTTGTCGAAGAAGAGGAAGAGAAAGTTGTCGAAGAAGTCGTTCAGGAAGTTACTCTTCAAAAGAAACCACAGAAGAAGCCAGTAGAGGAAGAAACGACAGAGGAGATCACTATTATCAAACAAAAACCAGAAGAAGCTGAAATTACACAACCTGAAGAAGTACAAGCTGAGGTTTCACTTAAAAAGAAACCCAAAAAGAAACCGGTCATTGAAGCAGCTGCTGATGAAGTGACTATTAGGAAACCTGTCGTCAAAGAAGAGGAAGAAAAAGTTGTCGAAGAAGTCGTTGAGGAAGTTGTTACTCTTAAAAAGAAACCAAAGAAGAAGCCAGTAGAGGAAGAAACAACAGAGGAGATCACTATTGCCAAACCAAAACTAGAAGATGCTAAAATAATTCAACCTGAGGATGTGCAAGCGGATATTGCAATTAAAAAGAAACCGAAGAAGAAACCAGCTGTTGAAGAAGCTGCTGACGAAGTGACTATTAAGAAACCTGCTGTAGAGGAGGAAGAGAAAGACGTAGATGAAATTTTGATGGAAGCCACTCTTAAGAAGAGACCGAAGAAAAAGAGTATTCCTGAAGACGTGACAGATGAAGTTACAATAAAGAAACCAGTCCTTGAAAAAGTGGAAGACAAACCGGAAGAAGTTTCTCAAGAGGTGACATTGAAGAAAAAACCAAAGAAAAAACCAGTCACAGAAGAAGCGGCGGATGAGATAACTATTAAAAAGCCAATCATTGAAGAAGAGAAAAAGGTCATTGAAGAAGAGGTCGTTGAGGAAGTAACTTTGAAAAAGAAACAGAAAAAGAAGAAGAGCATTCCTGAAGATGTAGTGGATGAAGTTACGATAAAAAAGCCGGTTGACATAAAAGAGGAAGAAAAGCCAGAAGATGTGTCTGAAGATGTAAAACTAAAGAGGAAACAGAAACCTAAGCCAGTAGTGGATGAAGCTGCTGAAGAATTAACCATTCAAAGAGTGAAGGAAATTCCTGGACCTGAAGATGTTGTTGAAGAATTCACCATTAAACGAAAACCTCCTAAAAAGGCACCTAAACCAATTGAAGAAATTTACGAAGACGTTACCATCCGTAAACTACGACCAAAGAGAAAGCCACGAACTGATCTTAAGGAGGTAACTGAAGCTGAAACGGTTATTTTCAGACCTCGACAAACAAAAACAAAGGAAGATGTTGAACAAGAATTTAAAATATCTTTAAATACCTACGAAGAAGAAGATATTTCTATGTCAGGAAAGGTACGTTTGAAACCAAAGAGACGCCCACAAACTTATTCTGAAGAAGCCGGCGAAGAAACAATACGCATCATGCAGGAATATGAAGACGATACTGGTCCAATAATAGAAGAAATTATAGATGAATCTGATAAAGAAGAATACAGTATTGATGAACTTGAAACTGATGAAATGAATCTACCTCTGCGCCGGAAAAAACAAATGCAACCAAAACCATACTCCATTGAAGAAATTGAAGAAGATGATGTTAAAATGAACCTAAAACGTGATAGGAAGTATTCATACGAAGAAACTGATGAATCCTTGGCTTTAAAATTAAAATCAAAGCGACGCGTATCAACGTACGATGAAGGTTCGACATATCTCAAATTATTGCTTCGAATACTTATCAGCTTCTAACACTGCTTTCAGCTCAACTATCAGGAAAGCTAACGAATTTTGATGTGCACGTTATTCACTTTTTTCGTCGAAGAGTGAGTACATCCTTCCCTTAAAATTCCCTGAAATCCTTTATCCTTAAGTTGAAAAAGACTTTGATTATATAATTTCTGCTTTAGCTGCGAAAGAAAAGCATATCGGTCTAAGCAATTAACTAACCATGCAATTTAATTACAATTATATAAATATAATTTTTATGTCTGCAGAAGAAGCTAGTCTCAGTATTACGAGGGAATTGGATATTGCGGAAGAAGGTAAATTATTATTATTATTATAGCTTTTTATTTTATAGCCAAGTTTTATTTGTGACTGAATTGATTTTTAATTACAGAAGTCGAGTATGTCGTTCAAGATGGTGACACACTCTTTTCCATTTGTTCTTATGTGGCAGAGACAGACGAAGCTATTAACTTAGTTGAGGGAGAAAGAGTTTATCTAATAGGTATTTCCACTTATATACCATGACTAGAGATAAATGTAGACTAATTACAATTAAATTACTTCTATAATCATATTATATTTTATAGAACATACGAACGCCGACTGGTGGTTTGTAAAGAAACATCTAACACAAGAGAAAGGTTGGGTACCAGCACAATATTTGCTAGATGAAGCTAACTACACACTTTATGTCCAACGCAAATTAAATGAAAAGATTGATAAACTCCCAGTCTTTGAGAGTTAGTTGATAACAATGTTATTGAAATAAAGGTACCAAAGCTTTTTTAATATTCATTTTTTTAATAAATTCATTTCTTCCTTCTAGAACCAGGTCCAGGAGAAAAAGCTTCTGCGCCTCGTTTCATCGAAAAATTACAGCCAATTCATACACCCGATGGTTACACTGTACAATTTGAATGTCAAGTTGAAGGCTTACCGAGACCCCAGATAACCTGGTTCCGACAAACCGCAATCATAAAACCCACACCCGATTTCCAAATGTATTACGATGAAGACAACGTGGCAACTCTTATCATTAGAGAAGTATTTCCCGAAGATGCTGGAACATTTACTTGTGTAGCTAAAAATGCAGCTGGATTTGCTTCTAGCACTACAGAATTAATTGTGGAAGCACCGCTATCTGACCACGGTTCTGATGCAACTGGTCTTTCAAGGAAGAGTCTCTCAAGGTATGATTTAATCACAAACGAATTATATCTAATTATAACAATGAATTGAAATTAAACGATTTGATTAATTATTGTTTATATCTACAGAGAATCCTCCCTTGCGGATATTTTAGAAGGTATTCCCCCAACATTCTCGCGAAGGCCGAAGGCTAAATGTGTTAATGAAGGTCAGGATGTGATTCTTGACTGTCGTCTGGTTGCTGTACCGGAACCAGAAATAACTTGGTTCTATGAAGAAAAACGTATTACAAGCAAGGAGAACATAGTCGTCGTCACTGAAAGTGATATGCATATGTATTGCAGCGTCATGAAAATCACTAAAGTTCAGAAAAAACAAGAAGGACGCTTTAAGATCGTGGCGAAGAATAGAGAGGGAGAAGCTACTATCGAAATTCCTCTAAAGGTATGTTATTATAGTGAAGTTAATATATCTTATTATCTTTCTAACAAAATTGGAGTTGAAGTACAATAGTTCATCACTAAACCGATGAAAAGCATTCGTCCTCTGATTGGTTATTATGAAACAGGTGATGACTGGAGAACTAGAGCCACCAGAAATTCTTGAACCATTGAAACCTTTCGCTGTGAAAGAAGGCGAAACTGTAGTTCTAACAACGCAAATAGTTGGCAATCCAGCTCCTAAGGTCAAATGGTTGAAGGACGGAAAGCCAATAAAGGGATTAACGCCTACACAAGATGGCGACGTCAATACTTTGACCCTTATTCAACCCCAGTTATCTGATTCAGGAGAATATTCAGTTATAGCAACCAATGATCTCGGAACAGCAGAAACTCATGCCAGTCTAACTGTCGAAGGTAAATTTTTTCTACAGATAGACTTTTATAAAAATAATTGCTTTTTGAGAATATTATCTAACAAATGTAAAATAATCAACATGTCTAACGTTTTCAACGTTTTGACAGTTTGAAATAAATGAGAAACCTCTTAAACTATTAATCTAGCCTAACTTTCGCAAATGCTTCTTGAATATTTATTCTAGCCGCTGCTGTTCTTAAAGCTGCGCTTGTTTTAGCAGTAGAATTAGCAAAAGACGGACTCACTCCTCTATCACAGAAGGGTATGAGAAGCTTTTTAACGCTATTGCTTTTCTAGCTAAGGTGTTCGTTTTTTATCCAGATCGCATGGTAAAAAAAAATTATAAAATATGCTTCAAATTTCCAGAAATGCCAAGTGGCGCACCAGAGCCACCACTCTTCACTGAACGATTCCAAGAAGTTACAGTTCCAGAAAAGGGCACATTCAAGCTGGTGGCCAAAGTTACTGGCAATCCAGTTCCATTAGTCTCATGGTTGAGGTATGTTCATTAATTTAATTTGTGTTATATATATTTACATTAAAAGTGGAATGACTAAATACATCTCAATTTTCAGAAACAACAAACCACTCGAGAAGTCACCAAACATCACAGAAAGTTACGATGGAGAGAACATAGCCCTGGAAATAAAAAATGCAGATTCAGAAGTTGATTCTGGAGACTACAAGTGTGTTGCTGTTAATCCAGTTGGAAAGGCTTCTCATGGTGCGAAGGTTACTGTAGATGTTGATAAAGTAACCTTCACAAAGAAACTGGAAAAGAAAGTTACCATCGACGAATATAAACCGCTAGAATTAACATGCGAAACATCCCACACGGTTTCGACTACCTGGTGGCACAATGATAAGGAAATCAGCGGTATGGATCATCGGGAAATTATTCAGGAAGGACGAACACACAAACTAGTTATTAAAAAGTCCAGTCCTACTGATGAAGGAACGTATAAATGTACGGTGAAGAATCAGAAAACAACATGTGATGTTACTGTTAAAGGTATTGTTTCTATTTTTATCATAAAATTAAGTTTGGGCTGCAATTATAAATTGCAGATTTACATTATTTAATTATTGAATTAGCTACCAAACCGGAGTTCGTGAGAAAACTGCAGGACTTTGAGGTGATAGAACGTGAAGTAGCAATCCTAGAAGTAGAAATCACTTCACAGACTGCTGAGGTCACATGGCATAAGGATGGTCTTCCACTGAAACAAACTGAAGAAAAAATAGAGTTTGTTAAGGAGGGGACTGTTCGAAAGTTGCTTATTAGAAGCACTTCTGTTCATGATGAGGGAGAATATGCTTGTACTCTTATCGATCAAGAATGTACTGCAGAAGTCACTGTTGTTGGTGAGTATTCTTCTTTCAAAACTTCAAATTTCCACAACCTACTATTACTAATATTTATTTAATATTCATTTAATATTTAATTGACTCGTAATGTAGAATTACCACCTGAGATCATAAACAAGATGAAAGACGTCAGGATAGCTAAAGGAGAAAAGGCTACTTTTGAAATTGAACTCACTAAAGGAGATGCATTAGTGAAATGGTTCAAGGATGGTGAAGAACTTAAATTTTCGGAGCACGTCCAATTATCCATTGATGGAAAGCAACAGAAACTTAAAATCTACAATTCTGAAATCAAAGATGCTGGCGTTTATTCTTGTGAAGTCGGCAAGCAAACTTCTTCAGCTAAATTAATAGTCGAAGAACCGCAGGTCGAATTTGTGCAAAAATTGCCTGATGTCACTTTGGTACCATTGAACGCAGATGCTGTTTTCACGGTAGAGCTTTCCCAGCCAGATGTTCCCGTTCAATGGTTCAAGTAAGTAATTTTAAATAATATTATTTTTACTTTTGGGAAATTGATATCCAAAGTAGGTTTTATCTAATAAATTTAATTTATAGAAAAGGAAAAGAAATTAAAGAGTCGCCTAAGTATACGATCATTGATGAAGGACCTGTTAAAAAACTCATTGTGAAGAAATGCACTGTAGAAGATGCCTACGAGTACAGCGTCATTGCAATAAACGTGAAGTCATCTTCCAAGTTGAAGGTCGAAAGTAAGTGTCTTTTAAAATTAAATCTTGATTTTTCAATCAAAATATTTCTTACCAAAATGTTTCTGCACTTTTCAGTTATTGAAACACCGCCAAAAATAAACATGGATTCGCCAAAATTGTACAAAGTCAAAAAGGGCGAGGACGTGGAAATCAACGTCAAGTTTTCTGCATCGCCTATGCCAACTGAAGAATGGACTGTCAATGGACGTGTTGTATCTAAAACTAAACGAATCATTCCAACTATACAAGAAGAATCAGCCACTTTGACAATCAAAAAAATTGAAGAAAAGGATATTGGTGATTATACTCTGAAACTTGTCAACTCACATGGCGAAGCAGAAATTGACATCAACGTCGTCATTGTTCGTAAGTATCGTTTTAAAGTAATTTTGTAGCTTCCAAAAAGTGTTGAAGTATTAAAAAGATATTGAACCATTTATTTTAAATCTTCAGAAGTACCAAGTCCCCCAGGAAAACCAGAACCTTCCGAAGTCACAGATGATACGATCACTCTTCATTGGAAGGAACCAGAATCTGATGGAAATTCACCCATCACAGAGTACATTTTGGAACATCGCGATCGAGAGGAATCATCGTAAGTTTATTTACAACTTAATATCAGGAAAGATATATTCCAAAAAATTTAAATTCTCAAAATTCATTTTAACAGTTGGACCAGTGTTACCGAGAAGATAACTGAAACATCCCAGAGAGTAACACAATTAACAACCAAAAAGGAATATACCTTCCGTGTAAAAGCGGTAAATGAAGTAGGTCTAAGTGAACCTTCTCCAAACTCTGACTACATTAAAGTGACCAAGCCAACGGAACCTCAATCACCAAGTATTCTGGAACCACTCAAGAGCGTCACGACAGGATTGAAGAAAACTGTCTCGTTCTCATGTGTCATCGGAGGCACACCAATTCCCGAAGTCACATGGTTTGTATTATTAAGGTTGATTATATTTTCCATATGATTGTAATTATAATAATGCAATTTTTTCCTCATCCAGGTTAAAGGACGATAGTCCATTCAAACACAACAATATAACTTATGAAAACCGTGTTGCCAAGTATACCATTGAAGAAACCACCGAGACTTCCGCAGCAACATTCACTGTAAAGGCAGAAAATGAAGTTGGCACAGCTAAAACTACTTGTCAACTGAAGATTCAAGAACCACCAACAGTTACAGTAGATGATGCTCTTATTTCGCAAAAGATCAACGCTGCTGGCCAATGGAAAGTCGAAGCTAAATCAACAGGGTTCCCAAAACCGGAAATCACGTGGACAAAGAACAAGCAAACTATTGTAGAGAAACGTGTTTCAATTTACACAGAAGAAACATCTTCGACTATTGCGATATACTCTCTGAAGAGAGAAGACTCTGGAACTTATGCTATAACAGTAGAAAATGAAGCTGGAAGTGCGTGGGAGGAGATAAACCTAACAGTTATTGGTAAGTTTCGATTGTTCTATATAGTATGATTATATGATGATGAAACCAGATTATCAAAATTGTTAATTTTTCAACTTCCTTTGCAGATAAGCCTAGTAAGCCTCAAGGTCCAATGAACATCAAAAACATCCAACCAGATCGAGTCACCATTGAATGGAAACCACCAACTGATACAGGTGGACTCGATCTCAATCATTACACTATAGAAAAATGTGATCCTAACAAAAAAGTGTGGATGAAGGTAGCCGATGTCGATCCAGAGACTACAAGCTTCTGTATTGAAAAACTACAACCGGATGCGGAATACGTATTTAGGGTCATAGCCAGAAATGATGTTGGTGCCTCTGAAGGGTTGGAATCTGAACCTGTTAAGATAACATCTTCATGCGGTAAATTATTCCTAATTTTCATTCAATCTAGTATTTTATGTTATGAACTCTTAGAACCACACTTCTACTCTACTTCAGTATCTCGGAAGTAACTAATCCAAATTGTATGTATAAGAGGTACTCTTTGAGGTAGAAATAGAAATGTCGTAGTGGCGAGAGACCCTTTGTCTACGCAGGTAGAAAGTTACAGAAGTAAGAAATTTCACGAGGTGCGAATTCGCACTAGTGTGGTTATTGAGGATTATAAATATTTAACTGAACAATTTTAATTTTAGACAAACCAGGAGCACCAAGAGGACCTTTGGAAATATCAGGTATGACGAAAACATCCTTCACGATAGGGTGGGAACCACCAGAATATGATGGCGGAACACCAATAATCGAATACATCGTGGACATGAAGGAAACTTCCAAGAGTACTTGGAAGAAGGTCGGTTATTTTCTATGGACAAATTATATGCATTCTGTACATGAATTTCGTTACAAATTTTATTTTTATCAATTCTCTGTGTTTCTGTAGGTTGGCAGCGCAAAAGATGGAGTTACACATTTCAGTGTCTCAGACTTAAAGACAGACGTATCCTACGACTTCAGGATATCAGCAAGGAACAAGGTTGGTACAGGACCACCTTATGTGTCAGAAGAACCAGTCATTGCCGGAAAACGTCTTAGTAAGTACACATTTATCAATCAGCTTTTTTTTACTAAATCAATTTATAGGTATTATTAACTATTTTTAAATACGACTTTTTGCTTACTAAATGCTTACGCTTCTGCTTAGAAATAACCAAAATTACGGCTAGTACTTTTTATGCACTGCTTGGCACATTTCCGGCTGGTGCAACCGTCGTTTGCCAGAGTAAGTAGCTTACTCGTAAAATCCAAATTTGAAAAATACTATTATTGTGACCTTAAAATTTACAAAGTTAGTATACTCAATGTATTTTATAGCGCCACCTTCGTGTCCACTAAACGTAACCGTGACCAACGTTACCAGTAGAAGTGTCACCTTAAATTGGTCTCCACCAGCAAGTACAGGAGGAGCCGATATTACAGGTAGATTTACCTTTCTCTTAATTATAATATAATGAAATATTCTCTGTAAAATGAGAAAATATATCAAAACAACAAATTTTAACTTTTGATTAATTTTTAAGGATACGTTATTGAAAGACGACCATTGATTGGAAGGGCTGGGAAGTGGACCAAAGTAGCTACATTGGATGCTGCAACTAACACCTACTTTGTAGAAAATCTCAAGGAAAGTGAATTCCTATTTAGGATATTTGCAGAAAATAGCATCGGTCTTAGTCCACCAGCAACTTCAGAACCAGTCACCTTACAAACTCATGCTTGTAAGTATCAGAGAATTATTTCTCATGCGTAATTTTTTGTGAGCTTCTCTATTTCTATTTCTGTATCAAGAATTTGTTCTTCATTCTCAAAGTATAACGTCGATTCGTTCGCAGAAAAAATGAATGTCATCGCTTCGCTCGCAGAAAAAGAATACCATCGCTGTCCTCGCTTCGCTCTCGAAAGTACAACTTCCCTGCTTAGCTCATCCTTCGAAATCTTAATTCTTAATAATTATTTAATTTTTTCCATTCGTAATATTTCCTATTTCTCTATTCCTAATCCACGCCAATCCTCTAGCAAACCTGCACGCTTATAATTTACTGAGCTTAATAGCCTCACATTTTTTTAAATCGTTAAAGATTTGTCAATAATTGTTTGTTTCCAAATAGTCGAATTGAGGCCAAAACTAAAAAAAATTAACCGAATAAAGCTGAGCAGAAAAATAACCATTGAAATTAGTTTTAGTGACTTTCATTGTAAAACATCTTTACTCTTAAGTGTATTAAAAATGAACAACTAAAAATAACTCTAGATGCTGCAGTCTTCCTGAATTTCTCATTCTTGTATTCTACAGAATTTATTGAACAAATTTTATTTCAGTGGTACCATCTCCACCAACGGCACCATTAGAAATTAGACAAATTGCTGGAAACACAATTTCTATTGAATGGGGTCGACCTGAATTCGATGGTGGTGCACCCTTGGAGGCTTACAAGATCGCAATCAGGGATGTGAAGAAAACCATGTGGATGGAAGTAGGTCGTGTTAAGGCTGATATTCAAAAATTGACGATAAGGGATCTTCAAGAGAAGCATGAATACCTTTTGAGAATATTCGCAAGGAATGAAATCGGATTCAGTGAACCACTGGAATCCGAAGAACCAATCAAAATCGTTCCTGCGACTGGTAGGAAATTTTTTAAAATAATTAATTGAAATATCTATTTAAGGCCCTTTCTCTGGCTTGGGTAAATCTCTCTGTATTATACAAAGAACTCACCGCCGCCCTCTGACACTATTTCAGGAATCGATACCCTCTCCAAATTCCTGCCTGACCTCCTTAAGTGCCCGTACCTTTCCTAAATAGCTAATCAACCTTGCTACATACCCATTACCATCCTAACTGCCGACTAACCTCTGTACATGCCCGCTACTTTATTAACCGCCTATCAACCTCCCAAAATGCCTGCCCAATCTCGTTACATGTTTTCTACCTTCCTAACTGCCTAACAAACCTTCCTAAATGCCCACCCGACTACTTGCAATGCGCGATTTCTTCTTAAATGCCAAACTAACTTCCCCAGATGACCGCTATCCTCCTAAATGCCCGCCAAACTTCCCAAAATGTCTGCTTCTTTCCTTAGAGCCTAACCAACCTTCCTAAATGTCTAATACCTTGCTGGCTGCCTCACCAACCTCCCTAAATACCCGCTCGACTATTGTAAATGCCTTAGCAACTTCCGAAAATACCCGCTACATTCCTAAGTACCTAAATAACCTCCCCAATCGACCGCTGCCCTAACTTCCCAACCTCTCTAAATGCCTTCTATCTTCGTCATAGCCCAAACAACCTCTTTAAATGCCCACTACCTTCTAAACTGCCTAATTAACCTCCCCAAATGCCTACCCCACTACTCTAAATGGCCGATAACTTCCTAAATGCCTAACCAACTACCCCGAATGTCCAATTACCTTACTAATGACCTAAATAACCTCCCCAAATGCATGCTATCCTCCTAACAGCCCGCACTACCTCCCAGAATACCTTTTACCTTCCTAAAAGGCTAAAAAACCTCCCCAGCTACCCGCTATCTTCCTAACTGCCCGTCGAACCTTTTTAATTGCCTGATACCTTCCTAAATACCAAACCAATTTCCCTAAATGCCTGCTACCTTCCTAACTGCCTAAATAACCTTCCTAGCTGCCCGATACCTTCCTAACTGCCCGTCAAACATTCTTGAATGCTTGATGCCTTCCTAAATATCCAATCAACTTCCCCAAATGCCCGCTACCTTCCTAACTACCTAAATATCCTTCCCAAATGTCCGATACCATCCTAACTGCCCGGCCAACCTACCTAAATGCCCAATCTAAATAATCATTACAAATACAAAAATAAGATAAGCCTGTACAGGGGGTGAGCGCATGAGCAGGAGGCGCTCTAATTGAAAGCCAGAGTTTTTGTATAAAATGTGAAAGAAATTAATGTTTCATTGCGACTAATTGAAAATTGATGCTACCGTAAACTGGGGCTAAGTGGCGCATATGGGGGAAAGTGGCGTACCCTTGATTCTGCATTTTTGAATGCGATATTTGTTTCTTCTTGGTAAAAAATATATAGGCTCCAACAAAAAATTGTTAAACTTCAGTTGGAAAACCTAGAAGTAGCAATATGGCTTTAGAAATACGAAATTAATCATGCGCGGCTTTCCTCCACATATGAGCTGCTTAGCCCCATTTTACGGTATCTGGCAATTATTTAAACGATTTTTATAAACAAATTCACAGTTTGGATATTTTTTTTTTAAATCTGCTCAATTTTTTACGAAATCAACTCAGAATAATGTCTGTTTGATGACTCTTCGCTATGATATTTGGAAATTTTATAAGAATTAATAATTATTTAAACAATTTTCAGTAACGAATTCACAGTTTAGCTATTTTTCAAAGAATAGGCTCAAATTTTTTATGGACTCAACTAACAATATCTTTCCGACGACTCTTTGCTATGACACTTTGTAAATTTACAAGAATTATTAATTATCTAAACAATTTTCGTAAACAAATTCAGAATTCGCCTATATTCCAATAATACGCTCAATTCTTTTACGGTAAAACTAAGAATGTCTTTTTGATGACTTTTTGTTCTGATAATTTGCAAATTCACAAGAGTTCTTATTAATTATTTGAAGAATTTTCATAAACCAATTCAAAGTTTGGGTATTTTTCAACGAATAGCCTCAATTTTTCACGAAATTAAGTAAGAATATCTTTCAGATGACTCTTTGCTATGATACTTTTGTTGTTTAAGTAATGAACAATTGTTGTCAATTTGAAAATCATCCTAGCGAAAAGTCATCAAAAATTCATTATCAAAAATTCAAACACACAAATCTTTTCGAAATTTAAAAATATTCTTTTTCAGAATTAACTGTAATCGAGGCAGTTGCCGAAACCCCAGATCGAGGAGAAACAACATCTGTAAGTTACAGCACAGAAAACACAAGTTCCTGGCTGCGAGATCATAACATGGATGCAGACATTCACTCTTATGCTAGAGCGAGGCTATTGAGAAAGGACGAATACTTCTTTAAAATATGGCATTACGCCAAAAAGCTTTTTGAATAAGCTTTCTTTATCATCATAAATAATGTCCTTTCTCTACCTTAAATCTTTCCTTATTTAAAAATAAGAAACACTGCGATGAGACTAATTAATGTCGTGAAATCTACGGGTTTCTCGATTTTTCCCTTATTCCTTTTTATAGAAATCTAAAGTATATGTAGCGACTAGATCCAATTAATTAGCATGTATGCGGGTACAAATCTACTTTTGTGAGTACCAATGAGTGTAGAATCTAGTCAGCATAAACGGGAAGAAGGTTTTCCTTAATTATTTATTTATTTATTTATTTTTATGTTTATTCTTTTCTTAAACGGACCAAAGATTCCCGAAGGAATATATAGAATCACCAAAAGATAGTTACCGCTTTTCCGGATTGCGGAGAACTTTATCTGTGTTTTTCGATCAGCAGTTGATGTAAAATCTGCGCGATTACGGAAATTATTAATGGCAAGAGTGCGAATCTCTTGGTTGTGCGAAACCCCGTTGAGAAGTTTGTTTTAAAGAAATATATTATATATATGTAAAGAGAACCTAAACTTGAAAGACGGATGTCGGTGCGACTATTTCCGATTTGCTAAAAATATATATGAATATCAAGAAATAGTAGCACGGAGAAATGTGATAGCCGAACATCCTTAAAACAAGTTTAATATTTATAAGGGAAAGTATTGAACCCTGTTGTGTATTTATATATTGCTTGCAACGAGACTACCGTATTTATTATATTATATTATGTTATTATTTACTATTAACGTTATCCTAATATTGTTAATTTTTAATTGTTATCGACAAGTCTGTAAATCCAAAATACCTACGAAATAGAGAAATGCCACGCAGTGTTGGTACCCCGAGACGTAAAAATATAGGTGCAAAACAACAGCATTCACAACCAACGCTGCGTCGCATACTCTAAAATTTATTGTAACACGTAAGTTAAGAAAGATTAAATTATTGAAAATGAATTTCGCTTTCATATTTATTTTTATCTATAGACGATTATAATCCTGATATAGCCTTAATAATTATTAATTTTCTGTTGTGAAGAAACTTTTTATTCAATTTATCGATTTTTATCTTCAGAAACATGAAATTGAATCAAAATCGACTGCGATCATTAAAAAAAAGCACTATTCCTGTATCTGGAATATTTACAACCTTCTGGGAACAATAATGAATGTTTTAGAGAATTTTGAATTTCGGGGTGGAGTTAAAGCACAAATTTTCCTCACTAAAATTCACTCTTTCTAAAAATGTTTCTCTAACTTCCTAGGGCCAATGACGAATATTTTAGAAAATTTTGAATTTCGGGGTGGAAGAAAAAGTCCAACTTTCTTATATGGAGCTATAATTTTTAATGGCTCTGGTAAAAAAATCGCTCAAACTATTTCTTTAGTTTGGTCTACTTCCGAATTCCACATCTGGAAGATTTGCAACTTCCTAGGCCCAACAGAAAATGTTTATTGGGCTAAGAATCTCTATGGCTCTGGAATAAATTAAATAAATCAAATGAATTAAATAAATTGAATACATTAAATAAATGTAATCAATTTAATAAATTAAATAAATAAAACAAATTAAATAAATTAAATAACTCAAATAAATTAAATAAATTAAATGATTCAATTAAATGAAATAAATAAAATAAATGATAAATCAATTTTACGAAAATTTTTCAATTGATATTACAATAATCATAAAAATATGTCAATTTTTCAAACAGAAGATATTAAAATTTAAAAAAAAATCGAAAAAAATGACTCATAATAATTCCATAATCTTCGGCTGGTAAGCTAGAAATTCGAAACACTGAGACTTACCGCGAAAGCAGTTGCTAGTTGGTCACGTGGTTCCCGTGACGTCAGACACATGGTGATGCTATAATGGCGAACGTTGGTGCGTGTTTACGTGTTTATATTAATCTCCCGCGCAAAATACTACAAGTACTTTCGAAGTGAACAACAGAAAAGCTTCTCACGCAAACATTTTTACTGCTTTCTTTGAATTCAATCTTGTGGGAAGCAATGGCTACAACAGAAGTGTTATTTCCTTTCGAAAAGCCAGCGAAAATTTTGAGATGGAAAGTTTCAGCTGGGACCATGATATCTCCTGGAAAGGTGCTGCTTTTGTATAAAACAGTAACATCCGATAACGATGATAAAACGAATCCAGAGGAAAAACTTCGTGCAAAAACAGAACGAGGACGAGTCACGAAGTTTTTGGCAAAAGCAAATGAAATTATTCAGCCAGGGTATGAGTCTTAACCTTAAAATTTATTTGTTATTAATGCCGGGATGGTGGGGATAATGCCTGTAAATTAACGAATTAATTAAAATTAATGCAAAAAAGTCTAAAAAATATTCAATATGTTATCATTGTTTTGTTATTTAGAAAGAAATGTATTAAATAAACATACCCGTTTGGTCTGACAGCTTGCCATCAAGTCAGTTTCGGAAAATTTCATTACTTTCCACTTGTTATTTTCCTGTTTACATTTTCCGGATTTGACAAAATTGCACTTAATTTCAATTTTTTTAATTTAATATTTAAGTTTTAGAGTGAAAAATTTTCAATTTTGTTTTCAACAAGTAGGAACTTTAAAGTAAGACTTATAATTTGACAATTGTATTCAAAAGTAATGTTATTTCTAGAAACAATCGCTTTTTTAAATTTAGAATACCGCTATCAGGCCTGTTAACATTTTATTGCAATCTTACAGTCTAAATATCTTCCATTTTCAACTACAAATTTTCTTTTTTTCTCGACCTCTCGATTTTCGGGGTGTCTACCTGACCGGGAAACCGGGATATTATTTTTTTTTTGCAAATAAAAATTTGCCCGGATTTGAAACTGTCCTCATCTAAATTTTACAAAAAGGGTGTTACTATATTTCTGAGTTATAATAGAACATAATTCCAATTGATGCTAGTAGTTTTTCTCTACATGGTCTTAAAACAATTTTTTTCAAATAGTAATTTGAGACCATGTAGAGAGAAAAAAACTATAAATTATAATTACCTATAAAGATCTGGTCAACACCTTTATGTCAAAAAATAAATATAGTAATAGAAAATGTTGTTAATAAACATAATTCTGACTTGGAACAGGGAATTTTTAGAAATAAATGTAATTGTGACTTGGAGAAGGGAGTTTTCGTGAAGAATTATAATTTAGACTTTGGGATAATAATTATAATTTTCATTTTAGGTTCACTCTAGAATAGTAAATTTCGTTAAGAATTATAATTTTTACTTTAGGACCGGAAAATTCCGTAAAGAATTATAATTTAACAATAATTGAACAATTAATAATTTGAAAAGACCTACAGTTAAAATAATTAAATTTCCAATTTTAAAAATGTTCGGTTTAAAGAAATTTTTAATCCATCAATTTTTAATGTTACTAACTTGAAATTGTTTAAAATAATATAATTTTGGAAATTTACATTGATTCGTTCTTCAATTGAGAGCATTGAAAATGATGGCGTGGATTTATATTTTTTATCCAGAACTCTGAACTATTCAATTTATAAAGTTTGCAATTTTTAATTTTTGTAGTTTAACGGAATTTTATTTTAAATTGTTTAAATAACCCATATTAAAAGCTTCCATTCTATATGTGTACATTATTGAACGTTTGAATAACAAATTTCAGAATGAAAACATTAAGCTTTAATTTTAAAAGTATAAAGTTTAAGAGAGTTCCACTTTGAGTGCTTTAATTTGCGGTTCAATTCTGATTACTCCGAGTTAGGATTTTTGAATTTCAATGACCGTGAAAATTTGTTGCGAAGCGGGAAATATCCGGGAAATTTTTCCCTCGATTAAAACGGCCACCTTGATTTTTCAAGAAAGTTTAAATTCTGATTTAGAAGAAGGAAATTTAAAAAAAATCTCTGTTCAAAGTCAAAATTTGATGGAAGTTTAAACTTACCTCTTTCAAATTCTTGATAAAAGGAGTTAGTTAATATATTTATGTATATATACTGACTATGAAAAAGGAATGTTGGAAATAAATTTATTTGTGCCTTGAAATTTCCATAAGGAATTTTAATTTTCACTTTGGAACAGGGGATTTCCGTAAAGAATTATAATTTATAATTTAGGGCAAGGAATTTTTGTAAAAAATTATTATTTGACATAGAGCGGGAATTTTGGAAAGTAGTTCTAATTGTTTCAGAAGAAGGGAATTTAAAAAAATTCATGTTCAAGTTCAGGATTATAATTCTATTGCAAAATTCCCTGTTGCAAATTACAGATCTCATAGACCGGTCCCTATATTCCTTAGTGTACCCTATCTTCAGTTAAGGTCCCTAAAATACCCTATTTTCAAGATTTGATCCTTATGGTACCCTATTTGCAGCCCATAATGGAACATTAAAAAAATTTATCCAAGATTCAGGCTATACCTATTTCTGAATTGTCTTGAATTCTTTTGAAATATTTCAGAGTATTTTTAAAGATTCCGAGAAATTTTCAATAGATTTCAATAATTTGGAGGGATTTCTTAAATTTTAGGGTATTTTTAAAAGTTCTAAGACATTTTCAAGAGCTTTTAATTTGAAATATATTTGGGAATTTTTTATTACTTTCAATAATTTGAAGGGACTTCAAAGAGTTTGAAATATTTTAGAGTGAATAATTTCCTAGAATTTCGGAAGATATGGCACGATTTTACAGGACCTATAAGATTTTAAGGTATTTAAAAAAATTTCACTATATTTTATAGGATTACCGAGGATTTCAACTATTTTAAGGGATTTTAAAAGCTTTCAAGGTATTTTAATCAGTTTTCCAGGGTTTCTGTAAATAACATCATAAAATTTCACGGGATTTTATAATATTTTAGTGGATTTAAAAGAATTTATTCAAGAGAAGTGAGTTATTTCGTAGGGTTTCAAAGATTTGAAGAGATTTAAAACTATTTTTAGAATTCACCTGAATTCTTTTAATTCTTTGGAATTAATCAAAAAATGTAATTCACTTGAATTCTTCTAAATTTACTTATGGATTTTTTTGAATTTTTAAAAGTTTTTATTTAAGTGATCCTAAGGATCCATTGATAACATGATCAAAGGATTTGAAAGATTTTATTGTATTTTGAAAGATTCCTACGCGTTTTCAAGAGATTTAAACAATTTTAAGAGTGTTAATCATTTTAAGGGATTTAAAAAAATTTGCATTTGGTTTTAAAGAATTTCGGAAGATGGGAAGTATTTTATAGGATCTATACAGTTTTAAGATATTTTAAAAGGGTTTTTATTAAGATTTCCTAAGGATTTCAATGATTTTAAGGAATTTTAAAAGCTCCCAAGCTATTTTAAGAAATTTTTCAGGACTTCTGGAAATATCATTAAATTTCATAGAACTTCGCGGGATTTTCTAATATTTTAATGCATTTTGATGAATTTATTCACAAGAAGTGAGAGATTTCGTAGAGTTTCAAAGATTTCAAGAAGTTTTCAAATATTTTTTGCAATCCATATGGAATTCTCATTAAATTCGTATTAATTTATCCTGAATTCTTTTAAATTATTTTCAATTTTTCTGAATGCAGTGATTTTTTTCATATTTTTTAATTGTTTTGAACTCATTTAAATTTATCCTAAATTTGTTGCTCTTTGAACGCGAAAAAAGTACCCTATGAGCGTGACAGGAAGCAAGTACCCTTTGATCCCTATATTTTATCCCGTAGGGACTGTGAGGCCTGAAAAAATTTGATATCACTTAAATCTTTTGAACTCTTTTAATTGACCATGGAAAATTAACAGTTGACCTGGAGAAAGCGACACAGGAGTTTAAAATCAAACATCGAGTAAACGCCCTGGTCTGGTAGACACCTGTCTCTATTTTCAAATATTAAAATTATTGTTCAGTATTAGCATAAATCGTTAGTTTTACAGGCAAAGGATACTTCTATTGGAGGGATGCACTCATCCTACAGTAATGAAAGACCTTTGCGCAGAATGTGGCGTAGATTTGAGGGAAGGAGGTCCAGGTGGAGACTCAGCTTTGGTTTCTCAAGCTAGTGTACCAATGGTGCACAGTATTCCGGAACTTAAAGTTTGTCCCGAATTGGCAGTACAGATTGGAAAGGCAGATGAACAGCGATTACTGCGTGATCAAAAATTAGCTCTCTTAGTGGATCTGGATCAAACTATAGTTCACACCACTAATGATGATGTTCCGCCTAACATAAAGGTATTCCACAGCACCATCAAATCTTTAACATACAGTTTACATCCTTTTCATAATTAAATGTATTATTATCCATTATGTATCCTTCGTCATTTTTCACCATTCCCCTCTTTTCAAGAAACTTCACCTTTTTCTCATTTTTTTTCGGTTAAATGCGAACTGAATTAAAAGAACCCAATAGAAAAATGTAAGTATTTTCGGTTGAAAGTTCGTTATTTTGTCTTTTTGTGTAGAAAATTCGTCCTGATTTATCTAAAATTCATCTTTTAGTAGAAAAGTTATCTTTTTTGGTTGAAGGTTATTTTTTTTTAATTTAAAATTCTACTATTATATTTTTGATTCAGAATTAATTTCTTGGTTAATAATTTTATTATTTTATGTTGTATTCAGTTATTTTGTTGAAACTTCAACTTGTTCGTTGAAAATTCGTCCTTTTGGCTTGAAAATTCATCTTTTCGTAGAAAATTTATCTTTTGGTTAAAAATTCTCCTATTGGGTTAAAAATTCAAATATTTTATTAAAAACTTTTCTTTTTCGGTCGAAAATTCCGCTGTTTTATTGAACGTTCCTCTTTTTGGATTCAAAATCTGTCCCTTTCGATTGATAATTCATCTTTGGGTAGAAGAGTTATTTCGTTTGGTTAAAAATTCTACTATTTGGTTGAAAATTCAAATATTTACTTAAGAAGCTATCTTTTTCGATCGAAAATTTAACTGTTTTGTTGAACATTCGTCTGGTTCGATAGAAAATTTGTCCCTTCGGATTGATAATTCATGTTTTGGTAGAAAAGTAATATTTTCTGTGTGAAGATTAATTCTTTCTAATTTAAAAGTCTACTATTATATTTTTGGTTCAGAATGCATCTCCTGGTTAATAATTTTATTATTTTTTTGAAAAGTCAATTATTTTGGTCGAAACTTCATCTGTTTTGTTGAAGATTCGTCCTTTTGGATTGAAAATTCATCTGTTGGTAGAAAAGTGATCGCTTGGTAGAAAATTCACCTTTTTCGTTTGAAATTTCATTCTTTTTAATTGAAAAGTCTACTATTATATTTTTGGTTGAGAATTGAACCTCGTGGTTGAAAATTGATCTACTTTGTAAAAAATGTATTTTGTTGAAAATGAACTTTTTTGTAAAACTGCATATTTTTGAGTGAAATATTCAATTCTTTTGTCGAAAATACGCTTTTTTTGGTTGAAAATTTCACGACTTGGTTGAAATTTTTTTTCTTTCCTAAAAAATCCTTCTTAGTTTCACATGTGTCTTTTTAGTTTGAAAATTCATTTCTTTTGTTTAAAAATGATACTATTTTGTTGACAATTCGTCTTTTTGGTTTAAATTAATTTTTTTTATTTAAAAATCAAATCTTTTATGGTTGAACAATTACATTTTTTGTTCGGAATTCATCTTTGTTGGTTGAAAATTAATTTTTTTAACTGCAAATTAGCTATTCCACCTTTGCTTTAAAATTTATGTTTTTTGTTTGAAAATGCAACTATTTGATAGTATTTTGTTGAAAATTCGGCATTTTTTGTAGAAAAATAATCTTTGTTGAAAATTCATCTTTGTTAGTTGAAAATTTAACTTTTTTGGAAGAACATTCAATTATTTGGTAGAAAATAATCTATTTGTTGAAAATTCATATTTTCGGATTGAAAATGCATCTGTTTTATAGAAAATTCATCTTTTTGGCTTGAAAATTAATTTCTTTTGGTAGAAACTTCCATCTTCAATGGTTGAAAATGCAACTTTTCGGTTGAAACTTAATCTGTTTTAGTAGAGGATTGAACTGTCTGGTTAAATTTTGTATCTTTCTGGTTTGAAAATTCCACATTTTTTTCAAATTCGTCTTTATAGTTTGAAAATTCATCTATGTGATTAAAAATTCAATTTTTTGTTGTTAAAAAGTCGCTTTTTTTGCATGAAAGTTCAACTATTTGGTTTTAAATGGAACTGTTTGGTTGAAAATTAACTCTTTTTTATTTAATTCATCTTTTTGGTTAGAAAAATCTCTTTCGGTAGAAAGTACAAATTTCCTAAAAAAAAGTTCAGTTATTTTATTGAAAATATAACATTTTTTACATTAAATCTCAGGGATATGGTATCTGCTACCTACCTTCATTTTAGTTAAAAGAATTTATTGCCCTATTATTCCCCTGTCTCTGTGAAAAATCAACCTTTTTCTCCAGTTTTGATGGCATTTTGGGTTGTGAAGTCTGGTTATATTCAATTTTATTTTATTTTACAGGACGTGCATCACTATAAGCTTCTTGGGCAAAGGACGCACTGGTACCATACTCGTTTAAGGCCTCATACTCGTCACTTCCTTTCGGAAATGAGTAGATTATACGAATTACACATTTGTACATTTGGAGTTCGAGAATACGCTCACACCGTAGCTGGACTTCTAGATAAAGATGGAGAGCTCTTTTCTCATAGGATACTTTCCAGAGACGAGTGTTTTGATCCTGGCTCAAAATACCCTAATCTTAAGTATGTTGCTTGAGTGACCTTCAGGGTTGCTACAGAAGTCCGACCTCCAAATTCCATTAGCCCTCCAGGTTTTCCAGGTCTACTTTTGAAAAAATGCCAGGTCTACTATTGAAAAAATCCAGTCAATTCTACTCAATTTCAACTCGTTTTACTGGTCGCAGACTAATTTTCCAATAATTTCTTGTACAAATATTAATCAATGAACATTTAAAGGCAGTGTCCAGCTACCTTAAAAACCTAGAATACGTAGAATTCTCCTTCAATTTTTCATGAGAACCTTGAATTTTATTTTATTCTTGGCTTATAAAACATTTCTTTTATTGGAATCCGAAGAGTAATTTAATTCTTCTAATCTTTTAGTATTTGTATATCAAAAATGTGGCTAAGAGTGTTAAAGGATACATTTTTTGTGATATTCAATTACAAATTACAAAAATTATTAGTTGAAAATGTCGATGTTAATTCAGTTTCAGCCTTAGCATTTTCGGGTGGTTGACCTCTTAAGGTAGTTTTTGTACCAAAATTAGGTTTCTGAGAAAATAAAGTTTTCTATGATTTTAGGAATTGAATAAAACCCCAGTAAGTTCCTATGAAACAAAAAACATTTATTACCAAAAAGTTTCAAATTTACAAAAAATAATTATTTTAACAACAGTTTTTGTAATTTAATTTTTTTATACTGTCGCTTCTTACCAGTTTTGAAAAAATGGTTTGATTGTAATAAATCATGGCTCTTTTTGGAGGTTAGCATTCCCTACAAATATACTGTTTCCAGTTTAGACAATAAGTGAATAACCTTCAAATACAGTTATTTGTTTTTAAAAAATTGCTTTAACAATTTCAGCCATAGAAGAATTTACTTTCAAAATTGGGAACAGTAGAGTTGTAGAAAAATTTTCTGCCAAAAAAATCCATCATATCTTACAATTCAACCAAAATTTTTTCATTAAAAATAATGTTTTTTTTTAATTTTATTTGAAATGAAATCATCAGTAATATTATTTTGATTGTTAAAATCACAGAAAAACTATTTTTTTCAGAGATCTGATTTTTGGCACAACTACCTGAGAACTTTTTAGTGTGTACCAGATTTCTAAATTTCAAAATATTTCCCAATAATGTTAAAGATTTAAAAATATTTCAAGATTTCAAACGGTTTTTAAGGACACCACAAAGATATCAGAAAGATTTTAGAGATTTAAAAAATTTCACAAAGGTTTCAAACATTTCACAGCGATTTCGAAGCTTCCAAAATATTCTCAAAGTTTCAAAACTTTCACAAAGATTTCAAACATTTCACAGCGATTTCGAAGCTTCCAAAATATTCTCAAAATTTCAAAAATTTCATAAAGATTTCGAGCATTTCAATAGGTTTCACCAAGGTTTCAAGGATTTTAAAAGCTTCACATGGATTTCAACAGATTTCCAAGATTCAAAATACTTTAGAAGATTTCACAGAAGTTTCAAAGATTTTACTGAGATTTCAAGGAATTCAAAAAAATTTACAAGGCGTTTACACGAGATTTCAAACAGTTTTAAAATACTTCACGAAGATTTCAAGGATTTTAACGATTCAAAACATTTCACAAAGGCGTTTTACATCAGGCTTCAAAAGTTTTCAAAATATTTCAAAGATTTCAAAAGGTTTCAAGGATTTTAAAAGTTTCACATGGATTAAAACAGTTTTCCAAGATTTCATCAAAATTCCAAAAGATTTTGCAAAGATTGTTCAAAGGATTAAAAAATTTTACAAATGTTTTATTGCATATTCCAAAAGATTTCAAGGCTTTCAAAGATTACAAAAGATTTCAATGATCTCATTAAGATTGCAAGGAATTTAAAGATTTTGCATGGGTTTCAGAGATTTCATAAAAATTTCAAAAGATTTCACAAAGGGTTGAAAAATTTCAAAATATTGTAGGAGTATTCAAAGATATCACAAAGACTTTAAACATTTCAATAGATTTCACAAAGGTTTCAAAAATTTCAAAATATTTCAGAAGCTATCTCAAAAAAATTAAATATTTTAATAGATTTCACAAAGGTTTAAAGAAGTTCAGAAATTCCAAATGGTTTCAAAATATTTCAGAAAATTTTAAATGTTTCAATAGACTTCACAAATATTTCAAAAGATTTCAAGGCTTTCAAAGATTTCACAAAGGCGTTGTCCATCAGATTTCTAACAATTTCAAAAGATTTTTGAAGATTTAAAAAATTTCAAAAAGTCTCACATTCACTACCGTGCAAAAGTTTAAGACCACCTCTTTTTTGATGACTGATAAAGTTCTCTTAATTTTAATTATGCCAGAGCTAAGATTTGTTCTCTCTAAAGGGTTGAATGCTCTCAAAATTGTGTATAGAATGAACCCAGGATGAAGCCAATCTGTCTATTTTTTAAGTAGATATTGCAAAAACAGTGTAAATTTCAAGGTTTACTTAAATTTTCAATAACTTCCGTAATTATCAATATTTTTTAATGTTATTGTGCTCATCTTAAAGCTATTTTTCTACAGTATCGCAGCAGCGGATGAGCATAAATTAAAAAAATTTCCTATCACAGTATATTTTTTTTTTTTTAAAGGGACTTTTATAGAAACTTTATGATTATATGTTTCATATATTTATAAATGAGAAACATAGATTTAAAATGAGCCCAAGAACATTAAAAAATATTTATTATTATGGAAGTTATTGAAAATTTAAGAAAACATTGTAATGTACACTATTTTTGCAATATCTATTTAAAAAATATATAAATTGGCTTTATCCTGGGCTCATTTTATACAGAATTTTGAGAGCATTCAACCCTTTACAGAGAAAATTTTTTAGCTCTGACACAATTGAAATTAAGATAACTTTATCAGTCATCAAAAAAGAGGTGGTCGTAAACTTTTGCACGGTAGTGTAGATTCTAAAAAATTTCAAAATTAATTACCTAACATTTTTTAGTGACTTGCAAATTTTATTTTGAAGCATGACATCAGCAATTGGGGTTAAGTTACAATTTGAAAAATATTATCTAATTCTAAAAGAACTTCTAAAGTAGCATTTTTAATATTTCTAAAAAGTCAATAATTTCTCAATAATTAATATTACTAAAGTTTAAATTACTAAAATTTATTGCCAATAATATTATTGAATTCGAAACAATTCACATCAATATTATAGAATTTTTTACACTCTGTAATTATAATCGTATTATTTTTATTAGTAACAAATGAACTCATGACGATTCGCAAATTTATAATTCGCTGTTAAGTGCTGAAATAGTTTTTGAGACTTTGAAAGAGGTGCGACTAAAAAAATTCCAGTAATTTTTTCAAAATTCCTGGACTTTTCCAGGTCTTCCAGGTCTTGTAGCAACTCGGAACCTTAAAAACATTTAAATTAAAACTAATTGCTATTTAAATTCCAGAGCTTTGTTTCCTTGTGGAGACGATATGGTATGCATAATAGATGATAGAGAGGACGTGTGGCAAGGATGTGGAAATTTGGTTCAAGTTAAGCCTTACTATTTTTTCCGACACACTGCAAACATTAACGCGCCACCTGGAATGAACAAATTAGACGATCCAAATAAACCGGGGTCATCTGGAACCAGTGAATCGCCAGGGTCTGAAAAGGAAGATAAAAATGGGGTGTCAGAAGAGGCTTCTCAACTCAAAGCTGAAAAAGACCCGGAGAAAATAGAAACTGAAAATGTCCAGGCGGAAGTTGAAAAAGAGGGAGCGGCATCTGATGAAAAAGCTGCTGATTTGAAAGCACCTAAAACGAAGGAAACTACAGATGAAAAAGTAGTAGATGAAAAAGTGATAGATGAAAAAGTGGTAGATAAAACTGTGAATCAGAAATCAGAAAGTGAGACTACTAATAAAAAAGTAGAAGAAATAGCAGATGAAAAAGTAGAAGAAATAACGGTTAAAAAGGCAGAAGTTGAAAATATCGAGCAAAAAGAGGAAGAAAAGAGTAGTAAAGAAACTACTGAAGTAAAGAAGAATAATTCGGAACCAGTGGAACAAACGAAAGAAGAAGAGAAAAAGGAAGGCGAGGTTGAATACGAAGACCAAGATGATTATTTATTGTACTTAGAAGATATTTTACGCAGAATTCATAAGGAATATTACACTGACCTTGAAAAGGAAACAGGTCGTAGGTCACTGAGAGATATTATTCCTAGAGTAAGAGCCAGAGTTTTAAAGGGTTTGACCCTAACTTTTAGTGGAATTATACCGACTCATCAGAAACTCCATCAAAGTCGAGCCTACAAAGTAGCTCGGGCATTTGGTGCACAAGTTACTCAGGTAATATAAATCCAGAATTAAAATTAAAAAAAAAATTTTTAATCTAGCGATCCAATTTGAACACTCTTGAATGACCTGATTCAAATTAAAGAACCCTGAACAAAAAAAGGCAACAACCAAGCCCCCTTTCTTCTTTTTTTCCCGTCTTTTTTTTTTTTAATCACAATGAAAAACATTTACAAAAAATCTACCAGCGTTTCGGTGTTCCTTCCATATTTATGCATTCATTCGAATGGAGACATTTCAGAGTGTATTGTTTTAATTCAATCGTTAGATTGACCGGGAATGTCCGAAATATGATTCAGTGACTGAGATTTTTTTCTCGAATGTACTAATATGTAAATTAAAAGTGGTTCCATTTATTCTAGTACTCGACTTCTGATTTTGAACAGGAAATTTGTGGCGGAAAAAATCATAAATCTCACTTGGAAAAGGGAATTTCCCCAAATAATTACAAGTCTTACTTGGAACAGTGAATTTTCGGAAGAAAGTCTAATTCTGAATTAGGACAGGGAATTTTCGACAAGAATTATAATTCTGAGAAAAAAATGGGAATTTCCTTAAAGAATCATAATTTTTACTTTAGGACAGGGAGTTTCTTGAACGAGTTGTAATTTGACTTGAAACAGGGAATTTGTGAAAAAATCATCTCACTTGGAATAAAAAGTGTTCTAAATAAATATAATTCTGAATTATAATAAGTGTCACAAATAAATATAATTCTGACTGGAAACAGGGAATTAACTTGAGACAGGGAATTTTCTAAACATCGTATAATTTTTATTTTGGGACAAGAAATTTTAGTGAAAAATTAAAATTTTTACTTTGGGACAGACAATTTTCATATAGAATTATAATTTAACTTGGAACAGGGAATTTTTAACATGGATCAGGAATTTTGGAAAAATAATTGTAGTTCTGGTCTAGAATGAAAATTAAACCAAAAGTCCCTGTTCCAAATCAAAATTCGTCATAATTTGAAACTTCCCACTTCCAAATTTCTGAAAAAGGGAGTTATTATATATCTGAATAATAATAGAAAATGATCTAAATAAATATAATTCCGACTCGGAACAGGGAACTTTTGGAAATAAATGTAATTGTGACTTGGAACAGGCAATTTCAGTAAATATAGTTTTTAATTTCGGACAGGAAATTTCCGTCAAGAATGATAATTTTCACTTTGGAGCAGGAAATTTCCACAAAGAATTATAATTTAGATTAGAATAGCGATTTTTCCTAAAGAATTATTATTTTACTTGGTACGGAGAATATTTGACATGGAACGGGGAATTTTGGGGAAATAATTTTAGTTCTAATGTAGAAGGAAATTTAAACAAAAAATCTCTGTTCAAATTCAGATTTTTAATTCTTTTCCAAAATTCTTTATCCAAAAGCAGAAATCTTTGAAATTCTGTACAGTGTTTATAAATCTCTTGAACTTTTTTAAGTTGACCATGAAAAATTAGCAATGACTTAGTACATTTCTGAATTATAGTAGAAAGTGTTATAAATAAATATAATTCTGACATGGAACAGGGAATTTTTGAAAATAAATGTAATTGTGAATTGGGACAGGGAATTTCCATAAATTATAATTTAGACTTTAGGAAAGAGAATTGTCGTAAAGAATTATTATTTGGCGTGGTAAAGAGAATTTTTTACATGAAACGAAAGTTTTGGAAAATAATTTTAATTGTGATTTAGAAAAAAGGAATTTTTTAAAATCCCTATTCAAATTCAGAATTATAATTCTTTTACAAAATCTGATGTTCCAACTTAGAATTATAATTCTTTTCCAAAATTCCCTGTTCCAAATTAGAAATATTTGAAATTTTGTAGTAATCTCTCGAAATCTTTAATAATCGTTTGCAATCATTCAAATACTTTGAAGTCTTTTAAATTGACCGGAAAATATTAATAATTAACCGGGCGAAAACCGGGAATTTAAAATCATACATCAGGTAGACACCCTGATTATTGAATTCTTAACAATTGGTACAGGGGCATTATCTAAAAGATTTATGATTCTGAGTTGGGACAGGGAATAAATAAAAAATATTCACCTGACGAATTATAATTATCCTGACTTGGAACACGGAATTTGAGTAAAGAATTTGAATCTTGAGTTTTGGATAGGGAATTTCAGTATAAAAATATATAATGTTGACAATTAGGACAGTGACTTCCAGTGAAGAAATATAATTTTGACTTTTGAACAGAAGTTTTTATTTTAGTAAAAAATTATAATTTTGAGTTTAAGATAGAGAATTTCAGTAAAGAAATATAATTTTGACTTTTAGAAAGAGAATTTTTTGCAAGAATTATAACTCTGAGATAGAACTAGGAATTTCCGTAAAGAATTATAGTTTTCATTTTAGGTTCACTTTAGAATGGGAAACGGGAATTTTGAAAAAGAATTTTAATTTTAATTTAAAAGAAGTGAATTTAACAAAAATTCGTGTTCCAGGTCAGAATACGTCACAATTTGAAACTTCCCTCTTCCATAAATATAAAAAGGAAACTTACAAAAACAATTCCTGTTTCAAGTCAGAATTCATCAGAGTTTGAAAATTCCTTGTTCCAAATCAGAGTCTGTTTGAACTTAAACATTCTTTTTTTTTCCAAATGAAAAATTTGCCAGAATTGAAAACTTTTCTCTTCCAAATTTTAGAAAAAGGAAGTTCATACATTTCTGAATTATAATAGAAAATGTTGTAAATAAATATAATTCTGACTTTGGACAGAGAATTTTTTGAAATAAATGTAATTGTGACTTTGGACAGGGAATTTCCGTAAAGAATTATAATTTACACTTTAGGAGAGAGAATTTTCTTAAAGAATTATTATTTTACTTGGTAAAGAGAATTTTTTTTACATAAAACGGAAATTTTTGAAAAGCATTATAATTCTGATTTGGAAAAAGGCATTTTTAAATCCAAATTCAGAATTATAATGCTTTTCAAAAATTTCCTGTTTCAAATCTATTATTATTATTATTATATCATTAAGCCGTTTCCCTTTCGGGGTAGGCGTGAATTGCTCGGTTGGAAAGCAGTGATGTGTGGATGGGTATATAGGTGAAGGGTAGATAGGTATATAGGTTTAAGGTATAGATATTTTAGATTGATCTTGAGACGTGGTTACAGCTGAAATTTTACCGCGATTTCGCTGGGAGCAAGTGCAATTTTTAAGATTAGCACCTGCTCCTGACGAAATCCTGCGGTTGTCCTTATGACAAACTTTTAACTATATATATATCATATATATGTGAAATGTCATATATATGTGAAATGTTTTTTTTAACTTTTGAATATAATGTTTTTAAATACATTATGTCTCTTTTATTTCCTATATGATTAATGTTTTGGAAATATTTTTAAATTTGACGAGAAGCATAAAGCTCGCTTTTCATCGTCATGCGTTCGACCTTCACGACGTGCGAGCGATACGCGTCGCAAATGATGACGCATCTGCGTGGCGCGGTGAACACATGCGTGCAGGATAATCCACACGCGTGCGAGCGATACCGCTCGCTCTGTGCGCGCACTTTGTTATCTAGGTTATAGGCCCGAGTGGGGAGCTTTACATAATGACTTTGTGAGGCTCTTCACTTGGGTGGATCACTAGAGAGATTGATCAGTAACCTGGGTCGGCGAAGCGTTGTGGAACGAACGTGTTATTTAAATAAGTTACACGGGAAATGGCCTGATGATATAACATGACCCTTGATTTGACACTCTTCCATTAAGAAAAAGAAAAAACATAATTTGGATCATCCTATGCGTTTTTACTGACCATTTTTCGTTTGAATAGGTAGTTTCAAGCTTGCTTAACTGAGTGCGTGATCTTCCGTTTGAAATATTTCCAAATTTCACTAATAGAGCAGTATTTGCCTAAATGGCATGGTGAATAAGTGACATGGCTCTCATCTCAATTACTGTTGAAATTAGTGTTTAATTGGTGACCTATTATTTCGTACGGTGTGGTATTATATTTATCGTTTTGATGATAAATGAAAAGAAAAGTTGAAAAGAGTGGGATACTTGCATATTTTTAAATATTTTGTTTTTCTTGTGAAATCAAAAGAGCTCTAAAAATTGAATTTCGTACTTAAGGAAAGTTTTTTTCAAACAGCTTGAATAATGTTTTTAGCTTTAAAAAGTATCCTTTTGGAATTTTTCGCTGGAAAATAAGAAATTACTGATTGGCTGACACGCTGATAATAGTAGTTCCTAGCCAATCATATAAGCAGTGCTTTAAAAGTATTTCAGTGGATTTCAAGGGATATTTAGATATTTCAAAGATTCTCGTAGGAATTCGACATAATGTAGGAAATTTTAAAGATTTTAACCTATTTCCATAAATTTTAAAAGATTATAAGGGATTTTAATAGTATTTAGAAGGTTTGAAAGGATTTCAAAGTATTTTTAGAGATTTCAAAGGATTGTACAGGTTTTTAGCGGATTTTAAAAGATAAAAGCTGTTTCAATGATTTCACGGGATTTCGAAGGATTTTAAATGATTTCAAAAGATTCCAAAGTATATCCACGGATTTTAGGGGATTTCGTAAGATTTCAAAAATTTTTAAAAAGAAGAACGGAATTTGAAGGGATTTCAAAGGATTTCATATGGTCCCAAAGTTTTTCCGTGATTTTCTTGAGAATATCATGTCTTTTAATGAGATTTCGAAGATTTGAAATGATTTACAGAGATTCTAGAAGATCTGAGGGTATTTTGAAATATTTGAAAAGATTTCATTGAATTTTGAAAGATTTTAACGCATTTAAAGATATAAAGAGTTTTAATGATTTCGCGAAATTTCAAAGGATTTTAAGAGATTTCAAAAGACTCCAAAGTCAAGGATTTTAACCGCTTTTTAGAGATTTTGAAAAATTTTCATGAATTTTAAAGGATTGTAAAAGATGTTCATGAGAGTCTAAAGTCTTCAAGCGATTTTAAGAATTCTCACAGTTTTTAAATTGTTTTAGAGTTTTCCAGAGAAATGATTAAAAACTTCAAAGAGTTGTCACATTATTTGAGAAATTTTTCTTACTTTCAAGAATGGTTCAACTCATGGATTCTTAATTTATTATACATATAAGCCCCTCAGAGCAAAAGCAAGACAAGTCCTATGTTAAACATAGAAGTTGTCCCGCTTTTTCTCTGGGGGTTCATATGTTGTGTGAAATATTACACAATAAAAAAAAATAAAAATAAAGTAATGATATAATGTGTACTTTGTGACTTTTGTAACTAAATTTCATATAATGTGTATAGAAAGTAATTTCAACAACCAAAACAGGTGTTTATTAGCATATTGAGACTCCCCCCCCCCTCTAATTAAGGATTCGGAAGATTTTTCGAACCTCCTCCCCTCCGAAAAAGCTATAAGTTATTCGTGGATGCTCCCTCATTTCATGTTTGAGCGGAAGAGATTCACAAAAGTCTACAAAAAATTAGAGATTTAATTTTTTTTCAATAAGCAATATTAGACAAGTGGTTCACTCATAACAGTAATTTCGATCTTTCGCCGAATAATGACAGTCAATGTTTACAAGTGTAAAATTGCACATTCCTCTTCTAGTTCCAAATATATAAAAGTGATCTATAAACTGAGTGAATAACAGCTGTAAACTGGTAAAGTATTTCATTATACACAACATTATTCACATTAATTGGATAAATTCATTCCATAATATTTTTACAATATATGCTGGATTTTTTATATTAGTTTTAACAATAATAAAGTTTCTCCGTCATTCTAATATATAATTCTAATAATAATTATGATCACAGCTTACTACCAGTAAAATAAAAACCGTTGATTATTGTAAGATAGCTACCCTATTTTATCAAAATATTATACTGGGTGATTTTTTAAACTTGAGACATCAAAATATCTCAAAAAATACGCATCCTGTGAAAAAATATCCATAATAAAAACAGTTTATTTTCGAGGGAGAAAATCGACTTTTAATACCCCCCCCCCCTGAAGGCAGGGGGTCGGGTTTTTTTTTCTTTTGCGAATGGAAAAAATTTCATAAAGGAGAATCTTAGTCTGTGCTAAAAAATTAACGTTCCTATTTGAAATTACAAAGGTCCCCCCGCCGGCATCCTGGGCAGGTGGGTCGAGGTACACTTGTTCAAAGTCGCTTATCCCCCTCGAGAATAAAACGTTTTTATAACGTAAATTTCTTACTTAGGATTCGTATTCTTTGAAACATTTTGATGTATCAAGTTAAATAAAACACCCTGTATAATGGATCTACCTAATTCATATACATAATTTTTTATGTTATGAAATACTTTACCACAATAAATCTGCTATTCACTTATTGTAAAGATCACTTTTTTATGTTTGGCACTAGAAAACAAATATATGATGGAGAAATTATCACAAAATCAACTTCGTGACGAACAATTAATCCTTTTATTGAGTTTCATTATTCTGTAGAAAATAAAAATTATTGTTAAAAATGAACGTGTCTAACTTGGTTCATTTTTGCATAATTGAATCTCTAATTTTTTATAGACTCTTGTAAACCCCTTTGCATATCCCTAAAAAGCCCGAATTTTCTTTTTTTTCAACTTCCTACTATTATACATAACGAATTGAAGAATTACTGAGAAAAAGGGTTGCGTGACTTCGATATTTGAATATTGATAATAGGAATCCTGTAATCGTCTTTAGCTGCTGATGAAAGACATTATCTCCATCACGACGACAGGCTACATAGTCTGTTGTAAATCCCTCTGGATCTTAGCTTCGCTTGTCGACCGTGTCATGATGCAATGAATAGTCCGAACCCAGTGAGTCCTTCTGAATTAATAGAGCGTAGTTCAAGACTCAGGAGGATTCGGATCTGGAGAACGCGGTCGCTATCAGGACGAACAGTCAATATATATACCAAGCGTGTGCACTGTGCACATTAGTTCAGAATATTCCAGGCCTCAAGGGACTTAGAATTCATACGCCATATGATAGGTTGCCTTTGGTTCACGATTGAGGTTTATGTACAGCTCAGGCTTCACGTGAAAATCGTTTTGGTACCTATATAGTATATATAGATCATAGACATATGCACAGTATAGATGATTGAGTGACTGATTCTATTATTTTAAAGCTAAAGTCTACCAATAAGCAAAAATTAGAAAGTCTGCCGGAAAAGTGTATTCATAAGAATTGAATAATTGAAAAGAATTTTGTAATAGAATTTCGATCAAGCATAATATTTCAATTTGGTACAGTAATTCTAAGCCTTAATACATATTCAAGTTATAAAATGTATAAAAAATGCTAATTTGACATATATATAAGAAGATCTGTACGTATTTTTAAATATACTGGAACTTGGAATTAAGAAGTCCGAGTTTACGGTGTTCCTAGAAATGATGGCCTCCGCAGTTTCATGATGAGATGACCATCGGGGGAGAAAGATAGGCTTGCTCAATCAAGCGTGACAAACAGCTCGAAGGCCGCACTCTCAGTGCGCTGATTGTATCAGGTTGCGTCATGCCTCCAAATCCAACAGGAATCGTTCATGCATCCCTGCCTGTTTACGTTTGGAGCATCTCGATGTACTGTGAAGACCACTGCAAGCAATGCCCGAAACCGTGTGTAATTCCAAGTACCAGTGTATGTACATTTGTACACTACTGGTGGATATTAACTGAGTCACCTATTAAAAATTATCCTTAAGTTTGAAGGGCGATAGCGCCATCCAGAATATAGATAAAAAAATGTTAAGCCATTGGAAAGCTTATTGAATTTGGTGTTATATGAGTCTTAATTTAGTAATTTGGCCTTTTTGGTATTGAACTATCACTTGAAAAAGACAAAAATGAAATTCCAATTTTCAAGGAATTTTGTACTTCAACTTCAACTCTTGACAGGAGCTAGGAAAATTAATTTATAAAGTTGATATGTTACAAAAGTGGTCTTCAGGATTTCGCTTTTGATTTTAGTTATCAAACATTAAAAAATCTTCAGGGGTTCATGAAATAATTTTTTTTTTTACCGTGGGTAATGGATTTCAAATTTAGCATACTCGCACAAAAAAAATTATTATTGTGTGAACCCATGAAGATTTTCCAATGTTTAATATAAAACGTAAAATCCCAAATATCACTTTTGTAAAATATCAAGTTATTGAAATTAATTTTCTTAGTTTACATCACGAGTAGAAGGGGAAGTAATAAATTTCTTCGAAATCGGAATTTTATTTTTAACATTCTCACGTCATACTTCAATATCCACGAGGTCAAATTACTTTAGCTATAATCTATTTAACGCAAAATTTAATAAGCTGTCGAACTTGTTTTACTGATATTTTTATCTAAATTCTGAAACGAGCGATCACCTTTGAAAGTCGAGGCTAATTTTTAATATGTCACTTGGTTAGTAATTCGGTACTATCCATCGGTAATGTATACTTTCTAAAAAAATGTGATTGAAAGTTTGTTTCATTACCCTCAACATTTTTTTGAAAATTGTATTCATTCTCTCGTTTAAGTATTCTTCGATTTAAAAGTACTCACAAATATAACTACTAATTGATAGTGTCCATCATTGCCATTATGAATGAAGTGAAACCATAATAATTGGTCACATTATCTGAAAATAAAATGACTAACATTTTTGCAAAACATCATTCAAAATTGTTTAAATTGTTTATAGACTATGTAAATAATTATTTTTCGCTTCATCTTATACGAGTAATGAGCAAAAATAATCTCGAAAAACAATCATTGTGCACTTGCCAATCACTATGCTTTTAAATTCGAAAACTATGATCTCATGTGGCCAATGACTATATTTCACAACATTTTATAGTGGAAAAGAGGACGTAGTAATTACCATAGACCAATTATGTAATTATTAGCCTATGCTAATCGCTATTTCGTCATTGCCAATCATTTTGTTGACATTATTAATTATTTCTTTAAATATAAAGTATCCAGTATATTGACGCTTAAGTTACTATAACTATTTTAATTTATAATGAATTTATAATCGATGTGTATATTTTAGATTTTTTTACGCTTTTAGTGGTTTTTATTAATTAACAAACTTGAAAACATTTTTAAGGTGCCAACTACTGCCCTATTACGGTGAATCTTAACCAAGTTTAATTTAAATGTCAAGTCACTGGTATTTTCGAAATACAATTCTCTGATGATATACAGACAATTTGAGCGAAAAATTAAAATAATCGTTGGGGGGCTTTTAAATAAGGCTCTAACTAGCTCTAACTTCTCTTACTCTAAGTTCACTTAATTTAAACTTGAAACTTCATTTAAACTTGAAACTACTTGGGTTACGTTAAAAATTATTTTGCAATTATTCAGTCCATTTTACAATTTTGTCTAATAATAATTTGATAAAATGTACACTATTTCTCAACAGAGAAAATTGCAAACAGTAATATCTGATTCATCGACAAATACCAGATTTCGAAATGTTTATTTCCATTGGGTGTGTTAAAACAATAAGTCCGAACCTTAACTTGCATTTTCGATTTATTTATTCCATGATATAGAATATGAGAGATGTGGCTTATTTAAATGATTATTTTTGTCGATATTTTCCTATTGAATTATGTTAACTCAGGGAGATATGCAAAGAAAATTGTTATAAAGAAGCATTAATCATTTGTTCCACTGACTGGGATGTCTTTAATAAGTATTTGAATTATTCTTAGGTTCTTGAAACACAAATCATATAAACATGTGAAATGACTCTTTTTGAAAAATTGGTTTATTTGCATAGTTTTTTTGAGGAACTTAAGAATAATGTAAATATATATTAAAGACCTCTCACTTAGTAACATAGATGATTAAGACTTTCTTATAATAATTTTCTTCGCATATCCCCTTAAGTATAAATAATTTTTTTTAAACGTATTATATAGAATTACTCTTTTTAATGAGATTTGGACTCCATTTTTCAACAGAATATAGGAATATATAAATAAAAAAAATAATAAAAATAAAATATATAATATAGAAATATATAAATTTATCGATTATAACCGCATATTTGAAGGATTTGCTGGACGACCTCGGAGGAAAAAGGAAGCTGCATAAAATCAGTTTAAAAAAACAAGGTTACAGTAAATGTATTTTGAATGCTGCAGTAATAATAAAAATAAAATTCCTTCTGGATGCATTTTCCGAGCAATAAAGAAGCTATGGTCTAGTGACAAAGACTCTTATATGATAAACAGTTCGGATCTAAAGTTGAAAATAACTTTCTCGTAGGAATTGATCCAATATTGCTGGGTGGATCACATGTTTATCGCAATATCATAACGGTAGATCGGTAACGTAACGAGAACTCTTCGAGCTCCCATAAAGGGTGGATTCTTGGGTGATGACGCTAAGCGTTTTATGGACCTTTAAACCTACCATGAGCGTGTGCGCAGGAGATTATCTTTATAAAACCGTTAAAAACGATGTGTTTATGTCTAGTGCTGTTTCATAACCTATACCCCGGTTTTGTCCCGACAGCAGAACATCCCCTCGAAGCTTGAATCTTGGGTAAATGCCAAACTGCGAGCGAGCAGGCCTCGATTTTCCCATAATTGAAGGGCTCAATAAATGATACCCAACGGTATATATATCCTGCTAAATAGTCACTCCATTCAGTTCTCTCTTCCTGGATTTAAATTGTGCTCCATGCTGCCTCTTCCTCTAAGGAATTTACCCTTCACTCCAGCCTAGCCTAGCCTAGCCTGCACCATCCGCAACTTCGCGGTAAACGAAAACGATCGATGATTCCCGCCGACTTTATTATTTTATCTTCGCTGAAGCCTGCCAAGACGCAAAATCCATGAAGCTTCACTTTCAGCAATTACGCCAAGCGTCTAAATCACTTTTCTAAAGGCTGTTTACGACTCGAAACCTTTTCACGCGAAAGTTCACGTTGTATTCAACAATTTATGCGATGCACCAGCAGATGAAAATTTTAACTGCATTCTAGAAACTACTATCCGGCTGGGGGTCTTTATTTTGCACCTTGATACATGATTTCTTTCACTATTTACCATCCGTTCATTAGATAGCTGATTAGCTGATTAGTTGCGTTTAGAAATTTTAAATAGTGGGTTCATGACTTTTTTCAAACTAATTTTACAGAAAACTTTTTCACTGACAATCAGTGAAAAAATTGAATCAACCCATTTTGTACGAGTGATGTGTATTTCATTCAATCAATCAATATTTCAAAACAAGTTTAATTGAATATTGATTTAACAATTTAATATACATTAATTGATTACAGTTAATTCAAAGAGAATTCATTTTCATATCAATATTAGTATTAGTTCGATATGGAATGCAGCTTAAAATCTGCTGTAAATGAACCTTATATAGTACGATGAACCCTATCCGAGTATAACCAAGCCGAGCGGTGCTTAACTTCGGTTAAAATTAAGAAAAAGACGGTAATCCTTCAATATTACCTGGCGTACAGAAAGGTTAAGGCGACAAATGTTATTGTTAGACTTTTTATGGTATTTTTCGTTTCTTAGCTTAAAATTTAAGTTTTTTATTTTTTATAGCTGTTTTCACTATAAATATTGATGGTAGAAGGCTGCATAATGAACTTGGCCTGCATTTTTGGACCATAACAAGTGTGCATAACGAAATTCCGATTGTAAAATTTCTTTCAAATTTATCGTGACGTCAGACCACAAACAGACACGCAAACCGACAGATATTTTTGTAAAAATCATTTTTTCTGAATGAGGGGATCTCAAAACGTCAGGAATCGATGAAACCTGGATAGGTCGAAATTCAGATGTATATTCTATGATAAATGGTGAGAATGTAATAAATCTTGAAATCCCTAAAAATTGCTCTAGAATCTTCAATGAAAAATTACATAGTAATTTTGTACGATTCTGACGAAAATTTCCGTTCACTATTAAAAATTCATTGAAACTAGGTATAAATTGCATCCCAATTTCATAATAATTTTACGAAGTTCTTTTCGAATTTCAAAAGCCTGTCATTTAATACCTAGTCTTTTCAATCTGGAATGTCCTTTTTGGGACGACTTCTAAATTATTTTTGAGGAAATAATACCTTGATTTTCGTGTCTAAATTCAAAAAATGAATAAAATTACCTATGAGCATCAATAGTTTTCCATAAAGCTCTTCTCAATTGTAGATTAAACAAAAAACAAATTTGCACGATAAGGAAAACTTCGTAAATGGATTATTGGGTAAAAGTTAAAATGAGAATAATATATCTATGGATGATAAGCTAAGAATTTCAGCAACAGAGTTTAACTTTTCTTTCTCCACACTGGGATTCGAAACCCTCGACAGTATAACTGCTTCCCTCTCTTACCTAAACATTACACGAAACTTCCAAATACTTATATACATAATTATATAAATGACAGCTCCAGTTTTTAAACTAGCAACACAACTTTAAAAAGCTGTAACTTAAGAAAAACCTGTTTTAATATATTCATAGAAGGAAACAGTCTTAGTATCTCATGAGATGCATTAATTTTATTAAAATTGAAACTAATAGCATAGAAATAATTTGTTATAAAAATTAATATAATCTCTAAATTTAGTATAATTTGTAGCTCAACACTTTACATTGTTTCTATCACATTTTTTAATCAAGACATTTATTTCTGTCCTGAATAAAGAGGCGTTACGAAAATCAAAGTGTCTGCGTAATCCTCAAAAGACTTGGTCTATGCATATTGAACTGTCTGTCTGTATGCTGTTAATTAATTTTTGTTTCTATTTTTATATGACTAATATCTTGTTGATAGAAAAGAATAAAAGTAGAAGAAGAGTCCGATGTTTCATTACCCGACCCACGTGGAAATTTGTCGGACATTTTGTACAATGTACAGCTATAAAAGTAGCACCAACGCAACCCAGCGCTTTTACTTTCGAGAACAAAAAATCCGTTGCGCTCCAAGTTGCGAAAACTTGGCAACTTTTTCAATATCTATGTTCAGTCGACTCACACTCAGCTCCATTGCCGGCTCGCATATCCTCGTTGACGATTGTTGAGCTCGTTGGTTCACACAGTAAACTTATATATATAAATTAGGTTGAGCTCAAGTAAATGGTTGCAATACTACCATACCATTTAGTCGTCTTCACTAAAGTCACGGTAATAAAACCCTTTCTACATAGTGGGCAATACCAAAAATAAAGATAACAAGGAAGGGAAATAGGAATCCAAAGGAAAAAAGAGTATGAGAAAGATAAAAAATATGACAATTGAGAAGAAAATAAATTAATGTCAACAAAGGAAGTAAAAAAGGAAGAATGATTTTGAGATGTTCAAATTCGGGGCTGAGTCATGCCAAGCCCCGGCAAGTCACATTTGTGGCAAATCATATTGCGGCATGTCTCATTCGTGAAAGATGTGAAATGCAGAAAAAATTACTTAAAGTGTGGGAAGACAACCCCAGTGATTAGTCACAAAAATAATATTCCAACTTCTCGTGGGATGGAGGTGGAAAGACACCGCTGTTATTGATTACAGAAATAATTTATGTTACCCTACTACTATTTGCTAATTTTATGTGCACTCCACATTTTTTTCTAGGTGCGACATGCCCCAATGTGACTTACTATAATGTGACTTGCTGCATTCTTGCGAATTTGATGTGGACTTCATATTTTTCAAAATGAATGTTTCCGCTATATGACTTACCACAACGGAACTTGCCGAGGGTTGGCATGATCTGGACCCTTGACTTTTTAAAAGAAAAGAGTCAATTTCAACGATTTGTAACCTAAAACCACTCAAGTCCTGTCATAATTTCACAATCTGCAGAACAAAATAAATACCCATCTAAAAAGACCATTTCTTTTGTGTTTTAAGGGAGCGGCGCTTAATGTGGCGTACCTAAAACTATCGCTTAATTTAAAGAATAATATAATCGATTTTGTTGTAGCAAAATGAAAAAAAATGTAATATCCTAGGTATACTCTATATATAGCGAAAAATATATTGGTGTTAATTAAACATGTCAATTTTAGGTTTTCCTATAAAGTGCACCTGCGTCAACTTAGATGCCATGTCGCCTAATATAGCGCAGTGCTCATCTGTCATGTAACAGCTAATCAAAAAGGATTTTTTAATATTGGAAAAAACGTATTATTATTCAAGTATGTAGTTCTATAACTGTTCATAAATTTAGGTAATCTGCGCATATTAGGTGCTCTTATATGGTGTACGAGTAAACAGGTTTTATACTATATTTAATTAATTTTATTTAAGGTAAAAGCATTAAAGCATCCACAAGACTAAAAATATAGATAAAAGAAAACAATTTGTGAATGTATTGCCAAATACTTTATTTTCATTGCTTTCATACATAAATAGATTCAACTATGTATCCAAAGTTCTTTCAGAATGCTTCAATCCTATCTAAAAAACGTGATGTAACGATAGGTATCGAAAATCTTCTTATAATTGTTATTGAAAACTTAATTGGCTTTTCATTACTTGATTTTGTTAATATGCAAAAAAAAATTCAAAGTACGTCTCCAAATAATCTATTTGATAAGAAAAATCATAGAAAACTTTATGCGAATGGAGAAAAATTCGTGTTTTTTAAATACCCTTGCATGATTAAATTAAAATATTAAAATTATCTAATAAATTATTCAAAATATTGTACACGTTTCATGTATAATAACTTTTTCGCGATCATAGAAAGAATTATAAGAAAATAATTACAGAAACAAATAATATTAAAATACTGAAACAATTAGGGCAAAAACTAAAAAAATGTATAAATTAATAATTTATTCTGAACTACTCACACAAAGGTACATAGAAATTGAAATAATTAAAGGAAGCTTCGTTTAACATTATGGGTATGATAAAACTTAAAACCTACGAGTATCTTATATTTTTTTCAATAATTATTTCAATATTTAAATATTATTAATTTGTATCATTATTTTCCTATAATTATACCTATAATCCCAAAAAAATGTAGAATATTCATCATAAGAGAATCATTGTAAGCCTATAATGAGTTTCCTATAATACTTTAAGAAAAGGGAGGACATAAAATTTATAAAAATTATAGCTACTTTTATTTTTTTCACCGGAAGTCCGTATTTGTAACCAAGAATTATCAGGTTTGAAAAATTCAACATTTTTTAACAATCTACGTTTATTACTTTTTATTAGCATCATCATTTTTTAACAATTTTATGTAACGTTGGCGTTTCATACCGGAAATTGGTATCTTCCAATAAAAATAATGACTTTATTAAATATCCAAATTTATTAAATACTGGCCAAATAACCGAAACTCGAACCATATTTTATCCAATCTCATTATGATTCGAATAAGATTTAGAATCTTTCAACAATTTTGAATTATGTTACGGGTTTTCGCCGAAAATTGGTATTTGTATACAATTGAGCTGCCGGATCGAATAAGGGCACATACATTTTTTCAGCTCGAGCGGGAGGAGTTCTCGCAGTTTTAAAAATTTGTTTAAAACATTAATTTTTGGAAATTCAGTTAATGTAAGAAATGTGCTTGCATGCAGTGACAAAATATTTTCAGTATTCTTCTTTTTGTTTGTCAACGTTCATTTGCGCTCGAGCCGAAAAAATGTATATGCCCTTATTCGATCCGGCAGCCTCGGAATTTCGAGGTTTTAATTTCAAAATTTGCAATAAGACACTATTTAAACCACATTATTTTTATCTTTCTATAAAACAAAAAAACATCTAAATTGGGTTCACGCCAAAAAAAGATGAGTTTTTTTCTATTGGAAAAATGACCAAAAATTGAAATGTCTTGGATGATATAATTTATATCGATACAGGTTATATATTACCTTGAAGAAGGCCTGCAACAAGGTCGAAACGTACGTTGGGTTTTAATAAAATTGACGAATAAAACATGATTCTTGACAACTGAATCCACTATTAATTTTAATGGACCGTATGACCAAAATAACACATTCATATATGAATTGACTTCTTTCCTTTTAAGCATCATTATAATTTGAACAAGATTTAGAATCTTTTAACAATTTTGGATACGCTAGTGTTTCTTGTGGGAAATTGATATTTGTTATATTGATATTTTATAGATATTATTGAATTACGAAAATTTTATATCAGTATTAATTTTATATTTTAATTAAAAAATTTCGTGAGTTCGTATGTTTTCTGGTTCCTTTAAATGCGAGTGTCCCACATTAGGTGCTGCGCCACGTTAGGAGCCACTAAACTACAATCTATTCATCCAAGTTTCGCCTCTCGCACCTAAAGCACAGAATTTGTTGAACTGTCCTAATACATCACCGAAATTGACTGGGAAGATGGGAGTAAGCAAGAAAATAAAGATAAAAAAATAAATAAAAGAAAGGAAATAAATAAATGTCAGGAATGGAAATAAAAAAGGATGAGAGTAGTGAAAGAAGGCAGGATAAGGGAGGAGAGAAAAGAGGAGAAAGGCAAAAGGGGTGGAGTGGGATAAAAGTAGGATTTTGTAGTTATCGAAGACCGGAAATGAAACTAACGGTTTTCTTCCTTGCTTACAGATTTTCAACGAAGGAATCGGCCACGCACGCTATCGTGGCTGTACACAACACCGATATCAATGGCCAGACGGTGAAGTGTAGTTGGGGTAAGGAGAGCGGAGATCCCAACAATGCTCAACAGACCGGACAGGTAAATATACGAGTTGCTTTCCGTACCTATATACCCTGGGCTAGCGACCTTAATTCTTGACGTTAACTCCACTCACGAGAGCACACGATCGTACCCCATGCCCCTATCGGGGTTTACGATTATCGACCTCCATCTTTCTGTTTCCCCTTAAGGTTGAATCTCGCCCTCGTAAATCGAACTTTGTCAGGGAATCGCTTGCTTTCGAAGAAGACTTCCGCCACCTAGACGAGTCTCCTTTGCACTGTTCACTTCCAGTACCCGACATAAAAGGGCTAAGAGAGACTAGGAATTATAGACAGAAATTTATACTCTCTATTTCAAAAACAAAAACTCCAATAAAACCGATCTTATTCTATTGTAGTTTTGTATATAGTTGAACCTTAAAACATTTTCAATTTGAAAAAATGTAAAACATTTATGACAACTGGGTCCAAATGCGTTAGTGAGAAAGGAATTCTTCTTGATCATTGATGTTTTAATGTTTTATTAACTCGATGGGTAGATATAAGATTATGCCATCATTTGGTTATGACCCAAGTAAAAAAACGTCCTATTGAGATCCCGTTAGAATCCCGGCTAAACTAGAAAAGTTTTACTTTTTTTTTTTTGAATTTTTACAAGTGCTGATGCGAGTTATATCCCTTTTAGAGGTCTTTCACGGTACTTTTGTCCTAAAAAATTCCTAGTGAAATGGGACATATTTTGAACATTGTTGATACTTTTGTTCAAGGACATAGGTACTACGACCTGCCTAGTCTAGGCAGGTCGTAGTGGGGTCGACGCAACGAGCGGGGCGATCTACCATTTTGATGTGCTAAACCGGCGTTACGAGAGAAAGAGCAGATAGTTCTCCTTCTCTCACTTACTCTTCATGCTTTTGCAGGCCGACATGGTTGACTCTTCATTGTAACTTGACATCAATCCCCGCGCCCAAGTTAGGAAGCATGCACCTAGTCCCCTCTTATTCCTATGTCCATGACTTTTGTCCCAAAAATTATTTAGGACTTATAAAAACTTAAAAAAGAATTAAATGGGACTTTTCCGAAACTTGCGTTCTAAGAAAGTCCTTAAAAAAATAGTAGAGATTTCTCTAGTGCTTTTGTCCTAAGAAATTCCTGGTGAAACGGGACATATTTTCATCTTTTTTGGTACATTAGTCCTATTTCAGCAGTACTTTCTTGGCACATGAGTCCCATCAGCACTTGTGAATACTTCGAAAAAAATTAAGTGAAACTGTTTTTTTACTTTTATTCTTATTTGGAGTTTAAAAATTTTGTAAGAAAAGTTGGTACTGAAGTACTTATTTGTTTCATACCCAATACTTTAGCGGGACTTGAGCCCGGATCCCAATGGAATCCTAAGGGGACTTTTTTGGGACTGTTAACTGTAACTGCATTGTTGTACACTCAATATTCCATGTTACATAAAAATTGTTGGGGCTTCTGAATTAGAATTATTAAATAGTAAAGGCTTTAATTGTATGTTGTAGCACCTACGCCTGTTTGGGACCCTACTGAGTTTAGTAACAACTTTTTCTTCGTAGAAGGATAATATTATATTATGCATCAAGGGGCAGAAGAAGGACTTTATTGATGAGTACTGAAATCATACCCATGTCAAAAAAGTCCCTCGCCCCCATGCTTCATACAATATTTTATATAACAAATGCATAAATATAACTCTGTTTTTTATGTGTGCGGAGCCAAACAAAAGTGCCGCTTTTCAAGGTAATAGGTATCGAATGGCCATGTATATTTATGCTTTCAAAAATTGTTACGTCCTAGATATATAATGACCGTTACATATCAGCTCATAGGCATGTAATGGCCATTATATATCTACGACGTCATAATTTTTGACATCATGGATCTATAACGACCAATACATCCCTATGAGCTGAAAAGAAGAACTACAGGTTCACTCCGCAGGCATAAGAAACAGCCACATTCATGCATGTGTTATATAAAAACATTTTTCGTGGAAATAGATTATTAATATTTTTGCGAGGGGCTGAGAAAAGTGTTTGTAGGGGATCCCAAAAAAAATTAATTTTGCGGCTGAATCTGAATATCATATAAAGAAAGAAATTGTATTTTCCAAACGATTAACCAATAAGGAGTAACGACCTAAAAAAAGCGTAGAAATTTTTTTCTGAGTGAATACTCGCTTCCGGGTATTCGTAACTTCCTGACTTCAGCACTCGTGTAAACCGCAAGGAGCGAAATATCTGCCCCGCTGAGATCCACGGAAGTTGGAAAGTTCTTGAAATTCGGGAAGCGGTAGTTACCGGATTTTCGAGGCCGGGATGCGGGTGGTTGTTAGAGGTCTTAGCTTGAGCGGCTGACTTTGACTGGGATAAGTCGTAACGGTCGAAGGGACGAAGTCAGAATAGGAGGTGCAATAGGGAATCGAACAAGATTTCGGTCTATTCACGAGCCTCTCTTCGGGGTGAACTCATCGGGTCTCTTAGCAATTAGCGCCGTTAGGAGGAGCGGGTACGTCCGATCTGGGAATAGCGTAGGTAACGCAGGTTCCCAACCTTCCCTTTTCTCAACTCCATGGGTACTTCCAACGATCCATCCCCCGTTATTCAGCCCGTGACATCGACCTAATTGATCCCTATTCTCATAACGGATCCTTCCCTTAGCACCACCAAAAGCTTGCCAATAACATTTCCTTACAAACATCAATTTTTAATTTTTGCTACTCTTTTATTTCAGTTTTAATCCAAATTCAATTAAACTTGACTTTCTCCATACTTTATTTGTTAAAACTATCAAAATAATTAATCCTAGTTCTTGAAGCCTTATGCTAAAGTTAGAAGCTTATTCCTCATTATCAGAACCACCTTTGTTAGCAAGCTTAAGTATTGAAAGCCATTAATGTCATGAGTGAATATGGTCAAGGAATTCCACTTAGGCCAACTTTCTCTCGGGTGGAGCCGATCTTGAGGCGTTAACTCTATTCTGTCTAAGAAGCTTCAGACAGCTTATATAAAGTAGGGTTGTTGAATATTGAAGTATTAAGCTCCCTTTGAGAAGACGAAGAAAAATGAAGAAAAATATAATTTATGAAAATGAAGAATGCAATTTATAAAATCATGAAATAAGGTCGGAATTTTAATAAATGCGATTAATTGTTTGCAGGCTTTGTCTTCAGCGACGTATCCATATTATGCAGCCGCAGCTGCAGCTGCAGCGGCTGCAGCGGGCGTCACGGGCGTCGGTGGCGTCGGAGGCGTTGGGGGTGCTGGTCAACTCGGATATTGGTACCCTCCACAATCTTATCCAACAACAGCAACACAAATGCAAGCAGGAGGTTTCCTTCAGGGAATGCAAGGTTACACCTATGGACAATTTGCTGGATACCAACAAGCCCAGTATTTAGGGTAAATTTTTTGGAATATTAATATAGATTTTTCAATTCAAACATGAGGAACAAACGTTTTGCACTTCAAGAATGATTTAAAATTGTCATCAGCATGAGTATTTTTACCGACAGTCTTTTTTCATTCAAATGGGTATTTCAAAGCTTTCTCGGTTGAGTATGTAAATGTTGGTTCGAAGAAGTTCCAATTTTCACGTTTAAAGCAGTCTTTTTTGAAGTGGCGTAGGGAAGATGAACATATTCGTCAAAGTCATATTTGTTAACTAAATTAATCCAAAAACATCTGCGATGAAAAAGTCTGCCTAGTACAACTACATGCATTCGTGCAACCCAAGTTGTCCAAGTAATTTTGGAAGAAATATTCATAACAAAATATATTAAGAAACTTTTTTTTCAAAGTACACTATAGAAATTTGAAAAAAAAAACATTTTTTTTTAGACATTATAAATTTTATAGTGCCTAATATGGCGTTTAAAAATGTATTATAAAAGCTTCTATAAGGTATTTTATAAAAAATGGTCCAAAATATATTTTATTATGAATATCTTTTTTCCAAATTACTTGGCAAACTTTAATTTCGCAAATCAATGTAGTTGTACTTGGCAGATTTTTTTCATCACATACGTTTTAGGTAGGATTTTATATTTTTTGTACAAAAAATGAGATAGGTACGCTGAATTAAATTAGATTTACTTAAATTGCTAATTTGCTAAATTCAATAAACTAAATTAATTACTTGCATGATTGAAGTTAAAAATTAATTTAATAAATTAAATCTATTTATTGTTAAATTCACATTAATGGTTGCATATTATTAAATTAAAATTTGGATTGGATTTTTTTTATTTCAATTCAAAATGGAAAGGGTGGCTAGGTTCATCGAACTTAACCGATACTTCATTTTCTATCAGATTTTGCAGAAATATAATTGATTTTCTTGATCCCTTTTTCCTTTATCACAATGAAACAATGATTAAAGAATACATCATTTTACTTTTTTTTCTTAAAATGTGTTGTCAATCGGTTGAGTAGGCTAGGATGTGGAGATAAACACATTTGATAAATTCCATTTGTGGATATAATACATGAATAACTCATTCAAATTAATAATACTAGGCAAAAAGTTGCAATAAAAAATGTTTTATAGTTTAACGGTTCTAAAAAATAGTCAAAGTAGAAGCCGCACGCCCGCAAAAAGGGTTTCGTAGCCCATTAGGACGTTAATTAAATCGTTCAAATATGCCCCTCCCATACTTTCCCTTCCCCACTAACTTTTCGTTAAAATTTTATATCAATCGGTTCGATAAATTAAGATGAAGAGGCGAGCACAGGTGAAAATATTGGGGTTTTAACATAAGATATAAATAACTAAAGTTTTAGATTCATAAGGATATCTTATTTTTCTAAAATACATATCGAGAATATGTTTCTATAGATTTGTAGGCAAACAATTTAATGAAAATGTTGGATAACAAATGTTAAATGACTGAAAAGAAAAAATGTCTCCGATGCTTCCTATCTACTGCTACTGACTTCTCCTTAAAATTTGATGTCAATCAGTTCAATGAATTAGGTTATATAGGTTAGCACAAGTCGAAAATTTGTTTTTTTTATGAGGGTTTCTGTTCTGTTTTAAACTCCTAGTTTTTAAAGCATTTGTATAAAATCACGCCTTAACTTATTTTTTAATGCGTTGTCAGTCAACTGCCAAGTTTCAGTGAAATTGTTCGAGATGACGTTTTTTCCTTAGTCTTTATTTACAAAAAAAAATTATATTTTAACTTGTGTGAATGTACCATAAGTTTTAGAACAACGCAATGTAATAATTTAAGTCAAATGTAGGAAAAAATTTCGAAAATTTTCTTGTATATATTGAAATCGTTCAAAGTATCTTATTATTATGCACCATCAGTTTATTGTCAATAGTTTTTAAAAGTAATTTTGGCTACCTGAATCAAAGTAGAGTATTATAGCATTTCTCAAACACTCTCATTTTTGAATATTCACATTTCGCAGTCTAACATACAACCTTGGCTAGTCAGATATGGACTTATAAAACTCCACTTATCCTATTTTCCCACAAAATTTTTTCTCGTACAAACTTTTTTCCTACCTAAATATCTAGCTTCCCTTTAAATATCGCGCATAAAGACTCAGGGTTATAAACTAAACCCCTGAGTTCCCTGGAATAAAAAATAAAAGAAGAATGAACCGCGAGAGTGCTCCCCTTAAAAGTGTTACTAAAGCTAAAAATTTTAAGAGAAAAGCCGTAAAACTTCTTTTAAAATTGGGCAATTTCGAGTCATAGACATTGAGAGAAGGCGTGGTAGCTGAAGTAGTAGCACGCAAGCTTCATTAGTAATTAATTCGCCGACATGCCATGTCAGATGTGCAGAACGTTTGTGACCCATGTGTGGATGGGAGAGGATAGGAAGGGAAGCGAATCGTTAATCTCATTTGCAATTTTCTCACCTGTGTCTGTGCATCGAAACAACAGAATGGGAATGGGAGTGCACGCAGCAGGAACGGCCGCTGGCTGGGGTCAGGGCTTACCTGGTGGACCTCAACTCCCACCGCACCACGCCACGACAGTGACAGCACCTCCTGGTGTGCAGGCAGCGCCACCTCCACCCCCACCCCCTGCGCAAATGATGGCCTATCCTATGCAACAGTTCCAGGTAAACGTTATCTCTTTCATTATACGCTTATTCACCGGAATGTATACACTGCACTGCTTGTCCGTTCAGTTGAACCTTGTTACGCAATTCTTTATAGTCTCTTCTTTATCGCACGTAATGTGTTCGTTCATACTAGAGTTCTACTCTACTTTTTCATTTCATTATTTTAATTACTTCTCTTATTTAGAATACATGCATTCATTTATGCTATTTGGCTTGCTTTAATATTAACACGACGGTTTTTAATTACCTTTTCGATCTACTTCAAGTTTATTCACGAAAATTTTTTTAATGGGTTCTTTCATATTTTGAGATTTTTGTTTCATTATTTCCTATTCGTAGATAACTTAGATGTTTTTACTTCCGTTCATCTAATCTGATGGAATTTATTTTAATTTTTGAAAATTTTATACACCAGGTTAAACGAATAAAATATTGTTTTGATTTACTTAGGGGCCGTCCATAAACTACGTTACCAATTTTAGTTGGCTAAACACGGATTTCACATTTATTCTACATTTTTTTCGCTTTAAATTCCTAAGATTTTAAATCTAAATATATTGCATTTTCAACCAAGAAAGATGGATTTTCTGCCATAAAATATGAATTCTCAATACATAGTGACGAATTTTTAATAGAAAAAGTAATTTAATCTCTAACCAAACAGTTGAATTTACAACAAAAATGTTCCTTGTCAACCAAGAAAGATGAAAAACGAATTCTCAACCATGAAAGACGAATTTTCGACAAAATACATGAATTTTCTTCGGAATAGTTGTATATTCAACTTATAAAGGATAGACTTTTAACAAAAAATGGAATAGTTAAATTTTGAGATCAAAAAACTAAGTTTCAACAACAAAAAAACATATTTTAAACAAAATACATGAATTTCCAACCAAATTGTTAAATTTTGAAGGCAGAATGACGAATTTTTAACATAACAGTTAAACTTTTAATAAAATTATGAATCTTCGACACAAAAGAAATGCGTTTTTTCAAAGTTGTTCAACTCTAAGCCAAGTAGTTTACTTTTCAACTAAAAAAGACGAATTTTCAACAAAATAGTTTAATCCTCAACCAATACAAATTATTTTGCAAACCAAAAAGAGGATGTTTCAAGAAAACGAATGAATTTTCAACAAGAAAAGATCAATTTTCAATTTAAAACAATTAATTTCAAGCAACAATGGAATATTTTATTTTTGTTTTAAAAATTCCTCCTCGACCTAAAAAACGCTTTTTAAACAAAATAGTTCAAGATTTAACCAGAGATGACTTTTAACTAAAATGATGAATCTTCAATTAAAAAAATGAATTTCCAACAAAACAGTTCAACATCCAACCAAAGACTTGAATTTGAAACCAAAAACATTAAATTTGTACCTAAAGACGAATTTTCAACAAAAAATGCATAAATTTTCAACCAAATAGTTGAATTTTCTTCTACAAAAGATCCATTTTGAATTTAATTATATCAATTTTTAACCATGAAAGAAATAGTTAGATTTTCTGTTAAAAAATTAATTTTTAACTAAATAAAACTATTTTTTATGAAAACAGTCCAATTTTCAACCATATATGAAGTTTCAAATGAAATTATGAATTTTTAACGAATAAGATGAATTTTGAACATTCAACCAGATAGTTGAATTTTTGACCAAAAAGATGATTTTTAAACAAAGTAAATTAATTTTCTACCAACAGGAAGGAATTTTTAACAAAATATCAGAATTTCAAACTAAAAAAGGTCAGTTTTCAACCAAATTATTGAATTTTTAATCAAAAAGAATAAGTTTTTAACCAAAAATTGAATAATGAAATGATGGTCACATGGAGTGGTTCAATTTTCTTTGAAAGTGATAAATCTTTAAGAAAAAAATGAATTTTCAACAAAGTAGATCAATTTTCATCCAAGTAAATTAATTCGTTCACAAAAAGGATAACTTTTCAACAAGTTATTGAAATAGTAGAATTTTTAACCAAACGAGATGAATTCCGAGCCAAAAATATAATAGTAGACTTTTCAACCAAATAGAATTAACTTTTATCCAAAAGTAGTTGAAAAGAAGAGAAAGGGGAAGTTTTCCTCAAAATTCGTTAAAATTTATCATCGGGAAACGTACTAAATTTTATCTAGGTTCGGAATACTACTTCATCTGATCCCCCACCCCCGTCCCTTGTTACCAAACTTAATTTTTGGCACGAACCCCATAAATTGGTAACGTCGTTTATGGCCGGCCCCTTACTAATCATTCAGTCATAATATTGATAAATGTGTATAAATTCATGAAATAATAAACCAAAGCTGTCATTCGAAAAACATTTTTCAATTTATGCAGTGATTATTATTCAATAATGTATTATAAAAATTATGCGAACTCTAAGCTGTGTCGTATTTAACAAGCAATTATGATAGAGATTGCTACCAACTATCATAGACAAAAAAATACAAATAATTTTATTTGTTTATGTTGGGCAAAGGCATGAACTTGCTTGTTTATTTAAAAGTAGTTTGATTTGTAAAATATACTTGTTTATGCTCGCAATCTAAAAGCAGAAAAATGACTTTGATACCCAAGTCTAACCTGCTAACAATTTATGCACCCCATACCGAATGGCACTTCTCATAAAAATACTTCAAATATATTGTCAATAAAAATTAAAATAAATAGTCATCAGGTAGTTTTTTAAAACAAAGTGTTTGAAAAATCGAAGGAACCAGCAAAATAATTGTGAAAGCAATTCAATTCCTTAAATGATGTTACTCTGTCACTGAAAAAAATTTCATCTCTATGTCAAAAAGACATTTGCAATTCAAAAATAGCAACTAAATGGTTGAAAGCCTAGTTATAAAATGCGTTTTTAATATTGCTACTCATCAAAAAATTCTACATAACTTTTGCTTTGAAACTCAGTCACCTTTTTCCAGTATACTGTTCCTGCTGGTATCCACTTCGTACTGGTTTCCCCTAATCCAAAGGGCTGCTTTTTTAGGGGTGTGAAATTACATCTAACAAGAGATAATGCTGGACCGACATAAGTTTTATGTCCATGGAGTTCTATAGATTTATTATTTTTTAACTGTTTTTCTATTTCGTGAAAGCGCTGCATATCGCTAAACTGTCAACAAAAAATTGAAAATTAATTTTTTTCTGAAACGTCAAAATATTCTAGTTTATCTACTTCGTATTCAAAAATGCACGTTTCTAAATCTAATTAAAAATTCTTAAACAGGGTTCTAAAAGAATAGTGCATTTTTTAGAATAGTAAACAGAAAATCATGAAAGAACTAGCAAGCTTACGTTAGTAAAAAGAAAAAAGAAGAGCTGGTAGTAAAACGTTCAGAGCCGGTAATACCAAACATAATATTTCTAAAAGAAAGAAGAATCATTAAAAAATGAACAATCAAACAATTTTCTGGTTTTATCCCTGTTTAAAAGTTCTGACGTTAGATATGGAAAAATACACTTTTGAGCTTGAGATTGATGTTAGAGATCGATGTTTGAGATTGATGTTCTACTTCACCATTTTAACATTTCTTCGCGAACTCAATTTTCAAATTTTCGTTGACCTTGTAACTATTGCAGCGCTTCCGCTGAATAAAAAAAAACAGTTTTTAAATACAAATAACTCTGTAGAATTTCAGAGATACAAAACTTGTGTTGATCCAACGTTAATTCTTCCGGGGCTTCAATTTAAAACGTTTTTCGTCATTTTGAATTTTTATATTTAGACCAAATCCAGCTACCTCAAAATCCATACGAGATGTTTGAAGTAGTACTCAAAATATGAATCATTGTTGTTGGTGGAAAAATAATCATTTAAAAAAAATATATCTTTTTCATTTGTTAATAAAACATTTGGATAAAATTTAAAATTTTGATAGGTATGTGAAAAGATTCATTTTTGTAGCAAGAAACGTAATTCGAAGTAAAATTAATTTCCTAATTCCAATGCTTTTAAATATTTTATAAGGATTCTCTAACTCATGAATGCTTCCACGAATACATATATTATCAGGAACCAAATTGTCAAGCAGTTAATAATAATGATTTTTTATTATTTCCATATCAATGACAAGCCGTTTCCAATTTTGTGTACTGAGTTTGAAAACAAAATTATTCAAAAAGTAAAAATGGATAATTGTGAGCGCAAGTAGGTAACTCCATACGAAAAATATGCGGCCTTTCTTTGCGGAAAGTCACAATAATTCTATAAAATTATGAAATAATAACTTCTTTGGAATTTTAAATAACTAATATAATTCAAAAATAGAATCTCGAAATAGCAAGGATAGATGTTTTCTTTCTATATATAAATGAATCTTAAAAAAATTAAAATGCTGGATGAATTATCACTCTCGCGACCTAAAATTCAACTGGTGATCCCCTTAACAGTTTTTGGATTGCACTTTTAAAGCATAACAGTAGTTTAGAATTGAGTGAATTATGAAATATCGTTTTTCGATATTGTAAATCCATATTTTTATATTTTAAATACTTGAATATTTTCCCTAATCAATAAATATATGTTAATGTCAAACCTTCCATATGAATTATTTATAATTTAACTGTATCTTTCTTTTTTTCTGAATTTGGAAAATTTTTTGATTTTTTATTAACTTTATAAATTGACATACCTAAGCCATTTTCCAAATATGTTTCCTAATGTTAAAAAAATAGATTATAAGAAAAAATCATAAGAAAAAATTTACACGTCAAGATTCTAGAAAATTAAAAAAAGGGGATTTCGTAATTCAACCTTTTATATTATTATAATGTGCATGTTAAATTTACTGAAAGTTAGATCATCATTTAAAAATTTTATCGCTTTTATAAAGATAAGAAGTTTAACTGAATTTAATTTTGAATTATAAAATTCATATTATTCAAATTTCGATATTATAATTGACATTATGATGCAGTGTGTAGAAGTAATTTTATAACTATCAATTCATTTCTAACTTTAAAATTGACCTTTTCTACTCGATAAAAACAAAGCTTTTCAATGTAATTATTTTAGTAGCACAAGTAACCCCTTGAAGAATGTTTTGGTATGAAGTTGAATCGCCGACTTTCTGAATTTCAAAAACTCTGATTCCACATATTTTTAATAAATTCAGTCAGAAAATCAAGTTCGCTTTAGACTGCACTATGGTACGTTATTTTATTCTCATAAATGGATTTATAACTTAATTTGAAGTTTCGATTGTATGCATGTTCAAAATTCACTAAAGGAAAAGCGTTTGCACAAGTTTTTTCACTTTTCTGGAAATTTTTCTGAACGAATATTATATTATCCAACAATATAGTTTTCGAAGAATGTTCTATTTTTTGTGACAAAAATAATTGCTTCAATTACATTACGAACAATAATTTTCAAAATATATCACATTTAAACTTTATAAACGGATATTCGTCAATCAGAACGGTTAAAATTGTTATTTACGTGCTTCGGTTTGCAGGCACAATGATCATGATCACTACCAAATACCAGAACACAGCATCGCTTGTCCTTCATTTAATTTCTTCGTTAAAACGAAAATTTTGAAGATATGGCCAGACCTAATATCAAATTTGATTTTCTGTTCGACTAAATGAATGCTGTAAATATTGTAGATAACAAAAAACAGGGTTTCAAATATAGCTTGTAAAATAAAATAGAAAATTAAAAAAGAAAATTAGAGATGGGTGTCAATGACTGGTGTAATGCCAACAACTGATACTTTACCCTATATTTTCCTCAGAGTTAAATATATTTCATACTATTGTAAAATTGAAAAAGTTATTTCGATTCACATGTAACCGATATTGACAGTATCTACTTTCCTCTCAATTGTTTATAAATGACGTCGAAAAGGGAAGCTGAATATCAATTTGGATCTGACACTATACATCAGAAATTGAAATTCCTTTCTGTATGAATCTCAGAATCTCAGAATATCAGAATATGTTTGTGAAAATAGCGTCTTGTTTTTTAAATTGAAACTGCGAATTTTAAAATATAATATCTCTAGTATCTTTACATATCGCAAAAGCTTTCAATAAATATAAGGATTTCAGAGAACTCTAGGAAGACTTAAAAAGCAAAATCAAATCTATCAATCTAAATTCTAAAAGATTCATCATGAGGAATCTAACAATCAAGCCTTAATTTGACATTAGGTTGGGCCTTCTTTGTATAAATAAAGTAGAAATTAGCACATTAGTGTGAGAAAGTGTGAGTAAGTTGTAAGGAGAGCTCGTACGTGTAATAGAGGGAGAGACTGGCTAGTGTATATTTCACCCCTCTTGAATTTTGGACATCATGACTTAACCAGCGTTTGTGTGTTCAAATGGTAAAGTGTGTTCTTGGTTGCGGTCCAGCTAGCGGATGAGGACTGGCTGACGCCTAGCCTCCTAGTGTGATGGTAAGCAAGCACAACCCATCGACAGGAATAACTTCTACAGCTGGAGCAACGACAACAGCAACAACAATCATTAACATCGCCTCAACCAACATCAATGTCATTAGCGCTACAACAGTCACAGCATTGTCGAGAAGAAACGTGCCACTTCCCGCTTAACTAACGATGTACAATTCCGATAAGGGCATCGATTTTGATGCGATATAGAAAGAATCATTCCGTTAACAATTCTAGTTTGCCAATTGGCACTTCGATAAAACGGGTTTCAATACTAAACACCAAACTCTCTAAACCCGTTTCACCATTCATAAAACGGTGGTTCGTTTAGCGATTAATGATCAATTTCGATGTTTCATGAAAATCCTAATGAAATCATGATTTTTTCGTAGAACTATCGTCCAATGAACCACCGTCTTGATTCGTGCCGTTTCCGTTCTGAGGGTTACACAATCTATAATCATTTGTGATGTCGACATGATAAGAGAGTAGATAATAAGTAAAAACAAAAAAAAGAGGTCGTTCGCAAGTGGTATAGCGACTCCGATGAAGCTCGCCCGATTTCTCGAGGTCCTCTTAAAAATTCCGCATAGGTGATAAATTCATCGGTCCTAGAAGGACACGAGACTGGATCTTCCGCAAGTGGCACGATTGCGCCAAAGACATGATCCGTTATTTTTGTAGATTTCAATCGCGGCGATTTTTTGAGGGCCACTAACGAACGCAGGTTGTCGTATATTAACCGAAAAATGTATAAACGTAGAGCAAATGTGAGAAGCGTATTTAGACCAAAAAAATACTAAATAAAAACAAGTAGGTAGTTAGTTAGGTATATTATAATGTGGTGGTACTCGAGAACGAGCCGAAATTCGGCGATGACGCTGGAGATTTTCGGGAAACAAAAAGCCAAAGATACCAAAGAAACTGTGACTATCAAGGGCGAAAATGTCGTTCATCTGTAATGCTAGTAACGTGACAATGGTGACGCAATTACGCGAAAAGAAATAAAAATCGAATCAATCAGTCGCAGAATCAAAAACCTAGAGAAACGATTTTTCATCGCATCTCCATTTATTCAGATTTTAAAATTTTTCTAAGACACTAACCAAACGGGTACTATCAAGATCTAACAACAGATCTCTGTCGAATGATCACCAGATAAAGTTTTTAAACAAAGACTAGATTTTTTATACACAATTGTATACTGGATGTATACATAGAGGACGTGATATATCGAGATTTAAGTGATAAAATAGTAAGTCGCCAAGACTGAAGATTAACAATTAGAGTACCCTTGCACTTCTAACTTTTCCAAATTCTCTTGGACAGCTTTCAACTTTTTTTTCTGAATGAGAACTTGGAAAAGCGAAAGTAGATGTGCCTAGGCATTTCCAGATTTGAGTCTAGACCATTTTAATTGAAAATACAATTAATCATAAATCCACTATTGTATTTAGATTGATTTTTAAGGTCTATAGCTTAGATTTGGATTCGTGAGTAGGATACTTTGTCAAAAAAACGAAGTCTCCCACGGATGCCCCGAATTTCGACTCGACCGCCCCGCAGAACTGTCAGATGTTAAGACATTCGCTAATGCACACAGTGTGAAAGATAATCGAACCAGAAGAGAGAGGCGAGAGGAGGGGATAAAAAAAGAACTCGTAGGTAGTCATATTGCACCCACAGCACGAAAGTTAGATTAGAAGTGAAGTGTTTCTTGCGATCGCGTGTCCTGTCCTCCCGATAAACTTCTGAAAGGCTGGTCGTACCGCTGAAAACACAACCTTTTATTGGACTCCCGCACAGACTAGAGTGAAAAGAAAGGACGAGAGATATAAAGCTCTGTAGAAAATCGGTATACGCTCGGAACTTCTGTATTTTTTATTTAAAATCCCTTGTAAACATTATTTTTTTCTCCCTTTAGTTACAGTAATGCAATTGCAAATATGCGAACAACTGTTTAGTATTGCAGTAACTGAAATATCTTCCCTCTTTCATCAAAGTGAAAGAATCTCTGCCCCTTCATCCCTTGTTTTCTCCATCCAGACGTAGCGAACCCTCGTGGGAGATTAAACGCACAAATCCACACCCGTGACGTACCATTTCAAACAGAATCGAATCAGAGAAATAGTACCATTGCGCTTTAGATGATATAAAATTCTTAATTGATACTTTCACTTTCGGAGAAATGTTGTAACTGATATCAGAAACTCGGAATGAATAGCTTTAAAACGTTGACAAAGCCACACTCGGAATATGCGTGAAATAATTAATTGCGTGATATAATTGATTGTAATAAGTCATGACGATTAGTTCTCGAGAAATAAGTTCATTCTAATTTTTAATGGGCTGAAAATATAAGGATTATTTTTACAACTGATACCAAATTAGTTGATTCTGGCTGTGAATTCTGGTTGAAGAAGTACACTTGTATATATATTCTAGGAATGAAACAAAGAAAGAGAGAGAGAGAGAGTGGGGGAAAAGATCAAGAGAGAAAGCTAGAACAATGAAAAAGTGATTTCAAGTCGTGTAAGGAAAAATATACGTGCGATGAAGTGGGAACGTCCTTACTATTAATCAAAAGGACAGATAGATCGTTCTTTATGCAAATCAAAAAAGAGGTTCCCGCTATTTTTAAATCAAAAATATAAAGATCAAAACAGGCGCTGAACGAAAAACGTGGGTCTGATATATCGATTAATTTAATCCAAAAGGATTACCTGTCGTGGTTTAAATATGTATAAGAGTGTCGTGTAAGCAATGTCTTTAAGCTTCAGAGCGAGATTCCGAATGACGATTCAAATCGAGAAAAAAATAGTCGTAACAATAATGATAACTGTAAAACCTTTCGAAGAATAAATAAAACGTGTGCTTGTGCTTTGGCAGCATTGCTCCAGAGAATTACTAATACTTGGATGGTATTTTCGAAATAATCTCTAATTTTTTAAAAACTTTCGAAACATCAGAGTATTGTCTTTATTCGCAAATCAACATATTTTCGAAACATATTTTAGACTTCATAATTTCATAGAAATAATAAACACACTCACATCTGCATATCGTCGCAATTATAAAATTAAAACAGGGAGTTGCCAGCTATGAATAAATTGGCACAAAACGCGACAATATGCGATGATTTCTGATCGATAGGGCTTTAAAAAATATACAAAGCATACAGTCCAATCTTTGAAAATTATAGAACTTTAAATCCCTATCAATCGTCAAAGAATTTCGTGAGGTGCAATTATAAAGTGCAATTAAACATAACTAAGTATGAATATTTTGAAAAAACAGAAAAACATCTAGTACCTCAAACGAAGTGCGTTTTCGTTTCGCGCAGCAATCTATAAAAATAATTCGATTGCCAATTAAATTAAATCTACCCTACTTCCTTAAGAATCGTCATCGGAAAAAAAGGAGTTCTCGATATTTTTAATCTGAGTCTTAGATGAGCAGGCAGTAATTTTGATATTTTTGCGAGACGCTTATCAAACGAGGTACAAGGTTAGTTCATAAGTAGCTTGGCTTAACGCCTCTAGTTTATTACAAAAAATAGTACTTAATCGAAAAAAATCCACGAAGCGTCGAATTATGTCCAATAATTATTCTCCTAGCATCGGACCCACGTTTTTCTTGATTACGATTACAAGTAGCCTTACAAAGGACACGACACGAGCGATGTAGGGACAATGCAAGAGGAGAACGTTATACATATATAAATAAATAGATATATAATACAACTATACATATACATACGTATACATAGTCAAGAAGGGAACTGTTACTCCGAGAGCGTCGTATATACATATTATACATACATAAAGCAAAGAGTGCTGATCGTGTTGTAGCTTCAAAGAAAAGGCGAACAAACGAGACAAAAAAAAGTCAGGCGGTGCAATCGCATACAAAGGGAACTGACAAATGCGAGAGCGATACAAAGAAACGTGTACATTATTAGCTAGGCAAAAAAAAACAAGACAGTGAAGAGCAGGCTCTATTCTGGACATAGATTTCTGCTACCGAGATCGACAATTTCCGAGAGTTTGCGTCCGTGGCGAACTAAAGAATTCCTAGATTAATGTGGAAGGAAATTATCAATATAGATGAATAATGAATCTCAAGATTAATCGCAATGTATAATTTGAAAAATGATTTTGTTTTTGTTCGTAGTTTATACGGATATTCATTAAACACAGAAAATAATGATATCAAAGACTGTGAGCATCATCATCTTGCATGTTATTGTCGTGGTACAACTGATTGTAGTTACAATTTCAATTGCAGAAGTTGTGTAGTTTTTTATGATTCATCAGGATATTGAATGCATACATTTCAATAAAAATTAAATTTGCTTATCTTCCAAAATTTTGAGAATTATTCTATCGATTTAGTCATTTCGAAATTATTGTCGGTAACAGGAATCTTAGAGTAGAACACAGCCTACACTTTTACTCAAAACATAACAAATATAGGTAATTTTTGCGAAAAAAGTGACGAGAAGCGAGAGTATCGACTACTTTGGAAAAGAAGACTGGAAAAAGGGAGAAAGGATTTTCGAAATTATTTTAAGTTTTTATCCAAGAATAGATTTTCTCCCTTTCTCTGACGTATATTCGATGAATGTCTCTCGTGGCTACTCAATATAATTGAAAATGTTGCCGAATTTTCGATGATACTCTCGGATCTTGAGCACTGTGAAGCCAGTGAGGAAGGTTCTCTAATCCTTGAGGATATTCAGGGACCTAACTCACGCTGTAAAAAGTTTGGGGAAAAGACGCCTTAGGAATTAAGGCATAGATTTGTAAGACATAGGTATGTACTGCGCCTAGCGACGCGTGAGAAGAAGTAGTTAGAGTCGTAATTTTAAGGGGAACGTAAGAGAGCATCGAAGTTTTGAGGATGATAGATAAAGATAAGGACGGGATAGACTGTAAGGTGATAAGTAGATAAATAATTGAAGTAGCGTGTAGCTGGCTAAAGAGGGGGGGGGATTAAGAAAACACAGGAGAATACGAGGAGCAGAACAAAATATACAACCCTGTTGTGAGATAAGCCTACAGTGGTAAGAGCCAATTATCGTCAGACACGCACGCACACCACACGGGAAATGTACACACATCTCATACACAGAAATTCACCCGACACAACGATACGCGAGTACACAGTACCAGCGTCTAAAGTAATAGTGGCGCAAAAACTTAAGAAATGCTCTAGACATAGTCTAGTCTAGTCTAGCCAGTTGTTTATTAGGTTAACGTGTAACGAAAAAAAAAAACAAAGTGTAAACGTTACTAGAGAATGTGACAATGTACTAGGAAAATGTAACTCACTACTCAGATAGGACTTGGGTAATAGAGAAATATGATCGAGTTCTGTTTAAAAAATTCTGGTTACTCACTGGCCAGAATCTTTCATAAGGATATTTTTACTCTGTGATTCTAAATCAGCTTTAAATTGAGGAATGAATTTAAAGTTTATAAGTCTTAATTAGTGCCCCCTTAGACATCTCTTCAGGAAATTAATTGAAACCATGTTCAGTAGACCGATTCTTGCGATTTCCCTACATTGAGTAGTGAATTTAATTGTACATAGATTCCACTCAAAGCTTACCAGTTTGTTTATTACGCAATCCTGATAGGATTTGACTCGAGAAATGAAAGATTGTTTGAGATTTATTAATGTTTAACTGTCTTTGTTAAAATTTGTTGTTTGCAATTGTTTACAAATTGTTTGTTACTTTGAGAAGGTTGTTGTGTTTAATGTTTCTGAGTTTCTAACTTCAAAACTTTTTCTATTATTTCGTATAAGAAAAACCGAGGGAGTTGTGAAAAAACACAGGCAAATGTGGTGTGGCTGCTACGTACACCTGCTGGCGAGTTAAATTTTAGTTTCCTAGAATTCCATGAGATTCTATGATCACATAACATGACCATTGGCTCGATATAGCTGCCTTATATCGAGGACTTTTGCCGCAATAGTGTGTAAGAAGCGACACGTCGTTTTGAACTCGGCAAGCTGGCGCTTTCAACCTTCAACATCAACCTCCGACCACCTTCCATCGGCCTTTTATCGAATCATGGCATTCGCGAGCTACGACGAAATCCAATTCCTTCTCTCTTTTTTCTTTTTCTCTTCATTCCTCGACATCTTCTTCTAGACCGGATTTTTCTCCATATTTGACTACTCTCTTTAACCTTCTGGTGTCAGATTCAAATTCTATGTTTGTTTTACGCGTAGAGGTATAAAGTGCTAATGTCAAGAAGTCACCGAATTACCGATTCTCACGCTTCCTTATCGCTTCCTCTGACAAGAATTCTTATCGCGTGAGAGCTGACAATCACTCGAAAAACATGCCCTTTCGAGCAGTCGGAGCCGCATATCATAGACCCTGGTCTCCCGCAGATTTGAGAATGTAAAATTATGGATGTCGGTCATTTGCAAGCCACCAATTCAAGCAAAAAGAGGACTTGGAATATCTCATGCAACTTGAGTGAAACCTTTATGCCGCGAATTTTAGTTTCACGGAATCAATATTGTTTAGGCAAAAGTCAAGTCCGAATAAACTAGTATTAAAAATTGTTTCCCTTTTCAAAATTTTTTATTATCTCGATTGCATTCAAGTGCCCCATTAGCAAATGTTTTTGAAGAAAAATATTAACAGCATAGTCGATGAGGAAAATTAAAATGTAGCCTTTTAGCGAATTTAGAAAAAATTTAATCGTAATGGCACCAGTGGAGTTGAATTTTTCGAAAAGGTACTATGCAAATCCTCTCGACCTCAATACTCCCTTTACTTTATTTTGTACTCCGCTTTTTATAATTTCACCCCATCTCACTTTGACTCTATTCGAATTGACCCCATTCCAGTTAATGCATTGTGCTTCATGCGTCTGCTTATTGAACCCTTTATATTTTATCTTCGTTACGCTAACCAGGAGCTTCATACCCTTATTCAACATTTAATTAACTCTAATAATTTATTTTCTGTCTGCTTTATACTCTATTTACCCTAGACTCGATGTGTATTCTCTTCTATAATTCTGTTGAACTTTTATTTAATTTTCCTCGACCCATTTTGATTGAGCCCTTTAACACTTTGACACTATGACATTTCCGTGATCTTTTAATGGTTTTGTGGAATTTTCGGGACTACGCTCTACAATCGGGATTTATTCATTTCTAAACCGTTTGCTACTTTTAATCATGGTTTTACTTCGATAAAATTTTATTAACTCTGATCTATCTTCAGGACACTAACAAAGTAGATTTTTTATAGTGCTCTCCATAAGAATTTTTTTGTTATAATTGTCCATCTAATTGGAAGGTATTTAAATGGATCATGTATGAAAGTGCTGGAGTTTCTGATGAAGATGTTGAAATTTAAATTTGAAAGGGTTTGCTATTTAAGTATGCTAATTGGTAACTTCTGCAGATGATAAAAGGTTTTCAAATTCTGCTGTTTGAAAAACAAACATTACCAAATTTGGAAGAACCTGATTCAATCATGTTTAGATGTATTAAGTTAAAAGTTGAAAAATATACTTCTCATGTAAACAAAATAAATAGGGTGAATTTTATATGATTTAGATTTTAGTTTGTTTAACAAAAATACTCAAGTTTCGGTCATTGTTTACTTTGATGATTTTCCCGAATTTTAGAATATATGGTTTGAAACGTTTTCGAAAAACTTTTTTCAAGTCTAAAAGTAATATATCATTCTGTAAAAATCCAAAAAGTTCATTAATTTAAGTTTATTAATTATTAATTGAGTTTATTAATTTATTAATTTTTCCAGAATGATTTCTGGAAAAATCCAAAAAGTTTTATATTTTCCCCCCGAAAAAATTAAAAAAATTAAAAATCTGTAGAAATTTCAATATTCTAATAGTTTAAATTATTCAACAATTAAAATAATTAATATTCAACATTAATGAAATCCCTAATCGATTTACATTTCTTTAAATATATATTTCATTTTATATGGTTGCGTTCTGAAACTTGATTATAATTCCGTGGAAAACCAAAACGTTGAAAAAATCAATTGTTCCAAACTTTTTTCTGATGTTTTCTGTATTTTTGACAAAAATACAAATGTTTTTCATCTCTCCCGACCGATCTCGTATTTTACTTTCGGTCTAGAAACAATGATTTTAAAAATGTTTCAAACTATTTAGAAAGAAATAATTAATCATTCAAAACAATTTGTAATGATTATGTATTAAAAGAATGAAAATTACCTTTTTCAAATTAAAAAAGCTAAATTAAATTAAAATAATCTCAATTAGATAATTTTTTGTTCAAATATGTTTGAGATTCATGTTCAGAAATTTTAATTTAAATTCAATTCTTAAATTTTTATGGATCCAATTTTTTACGATTTGCAAATCAACTTTTCACAAAAATGGACGTTTCCCATTTCAACTTTAAATCATACCTATTTCAAAAGATTGAAATATTGATTAAATATTTTGTATATCTGTTCTATCATGGAAATTAAAATTTTATAATATTTCTTCATTTCATAAGATTCTGAAGTGGTGAAATTAAAAATTGTGAAAAATTTAAGTTGAACAAACCAACTCATTTCACTATCCATAAAATAAAAATCACATCCATCATATAAGTTACTACCTAACACGAGATTTCTTCACGAAATGTTTAAAAACCCTCTATTAAATCTTCTTGTTTAATTGGAGGGAACTAAAGTGGAAATAATTCATCAAAGTAAAGTTGTTTCGGTTGACATATGCATGACCAGTAGCTCGATGAGGCAAGTTTGAACGATTAAAAGTTAGAAAAGGGATTAGGACGATTCGTGGGAATGTCCTTAGCGTCTTGATTTATAGGGTTGACGCGACATGTCCTCGGCTGGTTGCGTGAGAATCGGCAATTATTCGGGGTAGCAGCCAGACCAATTATTACTTACCGATATACAGAGCACCGCAGAGAATACTTAGTTAGTGCATCTTGGGAGTAAAAGGGGTTTAGAAAAAGCATGTATGCACATCGCGCAGTGAGATTGAAGTAAACAGCAAATGAAAAATGCACGTATATATGAAAATATGTATATTATATATACATATGCTTACAGGTGTAAGAATAACTGTAGATGACAATTAGAGAAATATATATATATATATAAATAAAAAGACGAGTACTTTATTGAGGAAGGTAGAGAAAAAAAACAACCAAGACGCCTCTATGAATTGGCGTGAGAGATATACTGTGTTAAAAATCGTAGTGATAAGTAATTAAACGAGCCGTAATTATTAAGGAAGTGTTGTGGCTAGCCTATCGGACCCCCTGCGCCCCTGAGTTATATACATACAAATAACCTAGAGTATGAGTGTGGCATGAATGTGTGAGTTTGAGTATATGAGCGAGAGAAAGGACACAAAAGAGGAGAACATAATTAAAAGTTAAATACTATCGCGTCCTATTATTCACACAGACACCCGACGTTCCTTGATTTCTCGTAGGTATTTCGCGCGCATCTGTGGTCTCAAAAATTGGGACCCCGTCGCGATACGGCATATCACTTACGACCGTACGCTAAGGAGTTAGGTGCCTTTTTCCAGTTCACATATTTCGAAAGGGCGAGTAAAATATTACAAAGATAGCGAAATCGTGAAGAAGTTTTAAAAAAGAGTGAAGTTTAAAAAAAAGATGTTTTAAAGAACAAGTCAGTTTTAAAGAAACTCATGCAGTAAACAAAGATAGAATGAGCGTGTCTCTCTGGAAGATGTAAGAAGTGAAGCGTAGGAAATACTGATAAGGCCATAGAAGCGAGGGAGGCAGCAATCACACGTCCAAACATAATTTTCGTCAGATTTTTTTTCGAAATTAAGAGATACAGTGTGAGCGTGAGAGCGACAGAGGCGGTGAAATCAATAGTCAGAAAGAATCAAGCGAAAAAGTTGTACGTATAACTTGCAACGACGCGAAACCTTTGCATATGTGTACACAAAAGCGGCACGAACACACCTACAAATTAAACACACATAAACACACGGACACTTCTAATGACACGCGCGATCGAACGCGTGGACGCACACACAAGAAGTCTTGGACATGCGTGAAAAAACGTGTATGATATTATACATAATATAGCATATGAAGTATATTATAAATAATGACGACGATGACGCAGATGATGAATATAAATATATATATAAATATATAAATATTATGAAAAAGTAAACAAATTATAAATATGAAAAAAGTATATAAACGAGAATACAGAATAAAACCCGTTTAGGTGTAAGGATATAAGATATTATTATTATGATGTATGGTTGGTTTATAATGTAAAATATATTATAGAAAATGTACCACATCTGGTTTGAACTTTATTGCGTTTCCCTTCCCATTTTTTCAATATTTTGAGATTAGCAATCTGATAAAATATTTTTGTGGATGATCATAAATCACTACTAATCAAATATTAGTTTTCTTGCTTGATACAGATATAATATTTCTTGAAATTGAAAAAAGTATTTAATGGTAACGACATTCAAAATTTATTTTCAGAATTATTACTTAGCATCACGTCACCTTGATAGACTATTCACTTCTGAAATTCAACTTCGTTCAGCGACATAAAAACAGTTGAAAAAAAGTTTTAAATCTCGCCGGAAATCTCGGATGCCTTTCAAATCTTCAACAATTTTCGCGAATATTGAAAGGACCCTTAAAAGATCCTGTGAAATCCATCGGGTCACAGAGAGAGATTTGGAATTCTCAATCGCTAAGTCCGATTTTTAAAGATTTTGGGGTCGCGGACTTTAAATTATTTCAGAACCCCTTGCGTAACTTTTCATATTTTTACATTCTTATCTACAATTTTTATTTCAAATGAAATGCGACGACGTTATATTTCATTTCACAAGGAAGATATTGAATTTATCGTTTCAATCTTCTTTCGATTCCCTTGGAAACGATCTTCGTTGTAGTCGGAAAAGGTGAGTAATAAGTAAGTAAGGGATTGTAATAATCATAATTTCTTAATCAATTAAAATATCATAACTGATTTACTATTGTCGATAGCAAACTCCTAAATATGCAAGATGATAGATTTGAATATACGTTTAGTTTATGCTTTCTGTTCGTTTTTTAATTTTTTTGTAACTTGAATAGATAAATAATTAATTCGGTGAAATTTCATCATTACTAGAATTCTCAACACAATTCTACACAAAATATTTGTTAATTTTCAAAAAATGTGTCTGTTTAGACAATGTAATTATTTAATGATACGTGAAGTATTTAGATATGTTATTAATAAATCTGATAACTATAAGAAGTAACTTACTATAATTGATGAAAAGCTTATACTCCCTTTGTAGGATATAACATCACTTTCTTAATAAAAACCTGAGAAAAAATAAAATTCATATGTCAACGAATTCTAGTTCTTAATGTCTCTGTGTTTCCTATTTTTTCTCCGTCTTTTTTAAACTACTGGGAACCAATATGTTTCGAGGGTAATTTCAACCTCACCAGGAAAAATTTTACACGATATTATGCTTAATATTAGTCATAAAAAATTAGTTGTAAAACTAAAAATAATCATTCTTAAAGTTATACTTTACATTGTATATTGTTATTTTCTTTTTCTAATTTTCTGAAAAATCCAAATAATTTCTAAAATTCTAACGAACTACCATTTTTAGTATAAAACTTGATAAAGATATCCCATGAAATTCATTATGAAAAAAATGTTTGCAAAAAGTATTTTTTTATTGAAAATAAAAACATTTTTTTTTTGTTACTTGAGATGCATGTTCGCGGAAATCAATCAATTGAAAAGGTATTTCTTTCAATTCCCTTTACTAAAAGACAATTTACACTAGTCACAAGGGACCTTCAAAAAATTATTTTTTCGAAGTACCAGTATTTTAAATTTCATTTTTTTGTCCATGAGTTATTTTGACCTTTCTAAATAATAATAATTATTGTTAAAATATACATGGAGTAATGCTTGAAAACCACGTGATTTCTACAAGTTGTGATTAGCTGATATATCGCGTGACGTCCGAAGCTTATAAATATCCTACTATGCATACTAACATGATAAAGAATAGTACAATTATTATTAGAAACGACGGGTATCCAGCAATTATTCATTTACATTTTCTTTTGTCAAAAGTATTTCAGAACAAGTACAACTTTTTTTTAAATCAAATTAATCAAACTAAGTGTTAGAATAATAATAAGCGATATAAATACCAAGGTAATTATCATTTTTATTTAAAAAAAATTTTTTTTCAACTTGTTCTTGGAAATAACCCCGGTTTTTCATCATCAGTCGCGGACTAAGTCAAGTGCCTGATAAGATGAGGATGTTTTACATTAATTTAGTACGATATTTAAAATCTTTAGCAATGAGGTTGTAGGTACAATATGAGGAACATGGTGTAGTTTGAAGTTCGTCTTTTACCGCTCTTTTACGCTCTTCTACAGTGGCCGCAAGCGTTAGAGGTGACAACAGTCGCCTCTGGATGATTTCTTAGAGCCACCATCTGTCACTCGATAGATTTTTATTCGCTTGATTCCTGATGGTCTAGAAAGTTTCTTACATTGCCTGTAGCCGAAATCACAATAGGATGAAGAGAGGCATGTTTCACATTGCTCCATATTGTGTTCACTTCATGCCTTAGCTCACTGTACTTACGGATCTTAGTTGTAAAGGTTGCCTGCAGATTTCGGTTAAGTGAACCAGGAATATCGATGATGTATCTGGAGGGATGATGTATCTGGAGAGGCTCTGTAGAAAGTCAAGAATGTTGTGCAATAGGGCAAATAGAACTACTAAAAACTGAAAGTAAATTGCCTTCAGACTGGGACATCTATAAGACGGCCCAGTATGAATACAATAAAAGTATAAACAGGGGGATTTGAGGGGCTTTTGTGAGGAATCTAAAGACATTCTGGAAACGGCGAGGCTCCAAAAGATCCTAGCGAAAAATCCGGAAGCTCACCATGGGCCCATAAGGCTCGATAATGCTGAGTTTACCGAAGACGAAGAAGCAACTCTGAATCACCTGATGGAAGTTTACTTCTCGGCTTTTCATCAGATCCGAACCGACTAAGAGGAGGGAGGCTGGGGCCAGGAGGTGGAGAGAGCCGACTGGAATTTCGCAGCTAAGGTCGTTAATTACAAAAAAGTGGAATGGGCCGTATGGTCCTTCTGTCCCTTTAAATCACCAGAAGTGGATGGTAATTATCCAGCGCTTTTACAAAAAGGCATAAATATAGACGTCCCTCCTCGAACAAAATTATTTAGGGAAAGTATTGCCCTTAAACACGTGTCATCAGCATAAAACGATGGCAAAGTGGCCTTCATTTACAAAACTTGTAGGTACAGTTACACTGGTGCAAAAGATTTTCGACCAATCAGCCTAACGTCTTTTATTCTGAAGACATTGGAGAAGCTGATCAAGAGGTACACAAGGGATGAGGTGATCTTGGCCTCCCCGCTGCATAGAGGGCAGCATGCTTTTCAGACAGGTTGCTTGGTAGAAACTGCGCTTTATGCTCTTGCGGCATGAATGGAGCAGCAGTTGGAACAAAAGGGGTATTCTGTGGGCACTTCCTTGGATATAGAGGGTGCTTTCAGCAATACTTCTCCAGATATCATCTGTAGAGAGGCTTCGAGATGTGGCGTCCCGGACCAGCTAGTATGCTGGATAGGATGCATGCTGCGCTGGAACAGATTCGAAACCAGATGGGGTGATGGCCTAGTAAGGAGAATAGACCAAACAGGTCACTTTCACTAGAAATTATAAAGTGCCGTAAGCTAAGGCTCCTGTATTCTGTGGTGGTATGCTGACGTTTCCAGATTCAGTTGAATATCTGGGAGTAATCCTAGATATCAAGCTAAACTGAGCAAAGCACCTGGAGACCCAATGCAGGAAGTTTGTCATGACTTTTTGGATGTGCACGAGAGCCTTTGTATTGACGTGGGTTCTAGGGCCTAAAATGCTTGCATGGCTCTACTCTGCTGTCCTGACACCATAACTCTTACATGCGGCTGTGGTCTGGTGGCCACGGGTAGAACTTAAAACAATGCAGGACAGACTGCGAAGATTACAAATGCTATCATTCAGAATTTTGACTGGAATAATGAGGAATAAGCCCACAGCGGTGATAGGATTAATGCTCTGTGAAGAACCCCAACATGTTGCAATTACTGCTAGAGTGGCACACGCTATGGGCCGCCTGGCGAAAGAAAATATATAGACTCGGGGGACTAGGCACACAAGGCTCCCGAGTGACATCAGCGCACTGCCGATTCTAATGATGAGGCAAGATAAAATAAAAATACGTTTCAACTTTGCCAAAGCTTTCCGCGTCTGCATTCCAAACAGCCATTTGTGGAAAGCAAATGGTAACCCGCTCCTCTAAGGAAAGTCTCGCCTACGGATGACTCCAGGGGAGAGTGAGGGTCAGGAGGAGGAATCTATGACAGCGTGAGAGGAAGGGGGATAGGGATCCCACTTGGGCCACATGCTACTGTCTTTCGGGTGGAGGTCCTGGCCGTCCTTCGCTGTCCTGAAGCACTAATAGAAGCAAATGCTACTGGCACACAGATTACGATCTGCTCGGATAGCCAAGCGACACTAACTGCAATAGGGAAACCAGACATAACATCAGAACTGGTTCGGGAATGCAAAAAAGCATTAAATTTCACAGAGTACCAATAATAATTCTACAAAGTGAACATTAAATTTTTAGCATTAACATATGTTAATATTGTAAACTATGAAAATAGTAAATTTCAATTGAATTTCATTTTTATTGACATTTATAATGATTATTAAAAATTGAAATAAACGCTTAATTGAACTAAATTATAAAACTTTATATATATTTTTTTAAAGCTAGAAAACAAATTATTTCGTTTCGTTATATATATTTTGAAATGATTTTCAATTTTATCTTAAAATTAATTTTTCAAAATAAACAATTATTTCAATTTTCTCAGTAATCTTTAAAGAAAAACTTCAAGTTAAGTTCGTTTTTCTCGAAACTTCCAAAATCTACATTTTATTTTAAATTTCTTGAAATCTTTCCAGGTTTTGAATTATTTTTAAAAATTTTTCAGAAATTCTCATTATCTTTTTAAATAAGTAGAATTTTTCCTAAATTTTTTATAAAAATTCTGCAAAATGAAAAAAATTGTCTTAAAATCTTCCAGAAACTTTTCTGACAATTTTGGAAATCATTTGAAATGTTTAACATTTTTTTTTCAATTTCATCTTAAAATGAATTTATCAAAATAAAAAATCATTTAAAGTTTGCCAGGAATCTTAACATAACTTGTCTATTCTCTTGAAACCTTTCAATATTCTTAAGACCCTACTTTTTTCGAAATTTTCATAACCTACATTTCGTTTTAAATTTTTTGAAATCTTTTTAAATTGTTTTAAATCTTTTCTCAATTATTTTTGAACCTTTTCAAAACTTCTTCATATTTCTTGAATAAACTCGATTTTTTTTAAATTTGATAATTGTGCAAAAAATCTTCTACTTTCTTTTTCGAAATTTTAGAAAATCATTTAAAATCCTACAAAATAAAAACAATACCCCTCAATCTTTCAGATTCTTGAAAATAATTTTGGATATCTTTTGGAATATTCTCTCAAAATAATTTTTGAAAATAAAAAATAAATAAATAAATTTCCTATGAATCTTTAAAAAATTTTTTCTTCAAAATCTTCAAAAATCGATTTTTTTTAAATTTCATGAAATCTTTGCAAAACTTCTTGAAATTTCCATTAATAACACGAATTTGTTCTAAAATGTTGTAATCTTGCAAAATTGAACAATTTTCCTTTAGAATTGTCTACACTATTTTTCGAAATTTTAGAAAATCATTTTATATCCTGCAGAATAAAAACATTTTACCAAAAATTCTTCCAGATTATTGTTCGTCAGTTTTCGAAATCTTATGAAATCATTGAAATCTTTTTAAATGTCCTCTTAAAATTAATTTACCAAACAAAACATTACTCAAATCTTCACAGGAATTTTAGGAAGATTTCTTTATTCTCTTGGAACCCTTCAAAAGTTTAAAAAACCTTTTTGTTAATTTTCAAAATTCGTCATTTTTCTTAATTTTCTTGAAATTGTTTCAAGTTTGAAATTATTTTTGAAATCTTTTGAAAATAATTTTGTTTTAAATCCAGCAAAAAATTTGCTTTAATATCTTCCAGATATTTTTTCGACAATGTTGGAAATCTTTTGAAATTTGTAAAACTCTTTTTCAATTTCCCCTTGAAATTAATATTTTTAAATAAAAAATCATATACAGTTTTTCAAGGAATATTTAAAAGAAAACTTTTTTATTGTCTTGAAAGCTTTTAAAACTCTTCAAAGGCATATTTTTGGAAGTTTTCAAAAATCTAAATTTTGTTTTAAATTTCTTGAAATTATTTTGAAAATTGTTCAAAATGTCTAAATATGGTTTAAAATGTGTTAGATTTTCCCTGAAATGTTTCCAAAAATCTGCAAAATACAAAAAATTGCCTTAAAATCTTCCGGATTCCACTTTTGAAATATTTTGAAATAATTTACAATTTTATCTTAAAATTAATTTTTCAAAGTGAAAAATCATTTTTTGAAAAATTTTTTAAATTTTGTAATCTTGCAAAATTCAAAATTTTTGCTTTAAAATCTTCTACATTCTTTTTCAAAATCATTTTTTGAATTTTTTCAAAACTTCTTAATCGAATTTTTCATAATTTTTTTTAACTGAAAAATTAAAAAAATTGCTTTAAAATCTTCCAGATTCTTTTTCGACGAGTTTGGAAATATTTTGAAATCTTTTAAAGAAAACTGTTATTCTCTTGAAGCCTTTCAAAATTACTAAAAAGCATCTTTTTTCGAAAACTTCAAAAATCTGCATTTTGTTTTAAATTTCTTGAAATCGTTCCAAGTTTTAAATTATTTTCGAACTTGTTTCTCAACTTCTCAGTAATTTTTAAAATGAGTAGCATTTTTCCTTAAAAAAAATTGTATTCTGCAAAATGAAAAAAATCGCCTTAAAATATTCCACATACTTTTCTAACAATTTTGGAAATCTTTCGAATCTATTTTTTAAAAACATTTTAAATTAGAAAGATTTTAATCCTTGATAAGGATAATTAAATTTCCAGTTAAATTAATTCATTTATAACCAAATAAAAATCGAATTTTTGACATAATAGTTAAATCTTCAACCAAAGAGATGAATTTTCAACTTTAAATATTAATTAAGCAAAAGAATTAATTTTTAACAAAATACATGAATTTTCAACCAAAGAAGATAAATCTTTAACCAAAATAGAATAATTAAATTTTCAGTTAACAAAATTAATTGCCCAATAAACAAAGAAACGAATTTACGAAAAATAGTTTAATGTTCAACCAAACAGAAGAAGTTGAATTTTTAGTCAAAAAATTATGTTTAGCCAAAAATACGAATTTTGAACACAAATTATGAATCTTTCACCACAAAAAAAAAAATAAAGAAAGAGTTTATCTTTTAACCAAGCAGTTAAAATTTAAATCAAAAATATCATTTTTCTACAAGAAAAAGTCAAATCTTCAACAAAGTATAGGAATTTTCAACTAAAAAACAGGAATTAGAACAAAAGTTGAATCTTTAACTAAAAAATATCAATTTTAAACCAAAAATGGATTAGTTAAATTTGCACTTAAAAAAATTAATTTTCAACAGCAAGAAGAAACGAAATTTTGAGAAAATATTTCAATTTTCAACCAAAAGGAATTTGTTTGAATTAAATATCACTCCTGATATTTCAGTAAAATTTGCAATTAAAAAAATTAATGTTTATCCGAAAAATGGCAATAAAGTAGTTTCATTATTAACGAAGGAGATAATTTTTCAACTAAAATTATGAATCTGAATCTTCAAATAAATAAATGAATTTTTAACAAATATAGTGCAGTATCAAACAAAAAATATTTTTATTTTAAATCAAAATCAATTGAATTCAAACGAAAAAAAAAGAATTTTCAACAAAAAAAAGTGAAGGAAAGAAGTGTAGTTAATTTTCTAAATCAAAAGATTAATTTTTAATCATACAGTTGAATTTTCTGTCAAAATAGTTCAATTTTTACCAAAACGATGAGTTTTTAACAAAATAATTGAATCTTCAAAAAGAAAAAATCAATTTTCAATTAAAAATATGAATTTTCAACCAATAATGGAACATTTGTATTTTCAGTTTAAAAAAAAACTGATTTAATTTTCCACTCTAAAGATACATTTTCAACTAAAATTATGAATCTTCACAAAAAAAATTAATTTTTAACAAAATAGTTCAACTTTCAACCAGGTAGTTCAATTTAAAAAAAAAATATTATTTCTCAACGAACAGAGCAGTTGATGATATTTTAACCCAAAAAGATTTCATTTCAAATAAAAAACAATTGTATGCAATAAAAAAAATGAATAATCAAAAAATAGTTCAAGTTTGAAACAAAAAGATGAATTTTCAATATAAATAAATTAAATAAATATTTTTTTTCACAAAAAAAAAAATGAATTTTCCACCCGAAATCAAATAGTGGAGTTTTCTACCAAAATAGTTGAATATTTAACCAAATAATTAAATTTTCTAAAAAAAAAATTCTAATCGAGAATGGAATAGCTCCTTGTTTATATTAAAAAATTAATTTTCTACTCAAAAGGACGAATTATTAACAAAATACATTAATTTTTTACAAAATAGTTCTATTTTCCACCCAATAGCAAATAGTTCAATTTTTTAATAAACTGGTTGAATTTTATACGAAAATAGTTAACCCCACAGCGAATAGGATCAATTTTTAAAAAGGAAGATTAATTTTATACAAAAAAAAAATACAAAAAAACGAATTTTCAACAAAATAAATACATTTTCCACAAAATAATTAAATTTTTCACCAAAATCTAAGTAATTGACTTTTCTACCAAAATAGTTGAATATTTAACCAAATAGTTTAATTTTCGAAAAACAACAAAATTTTAACCAAAAAGGGAATAGTTACATTTCTATATTAAAAAATTAATTTTCATTAATAAAATCAAATTTTCTAGCAGTTAAATTGAATAAAAAAATACGAATTTTGGACGAATTAGTTTAATTCACAGCCAATAAGATTTTTTTTAAAACAGTTGTATTTTCTACCAGGCAGCAAATGGTTCAATTTTCAACCAAATAGTGGAATTGAAAAAAATAGCTTTCAACCAAAAATTAAATAGTTATATTTTCAATTGAAAATTAATTTTTAATAAAAAACAATTAATTCTCTTCCAGTTAAATTGAACCAAAAAAAAAGCTTTTAACAAAATAGTTAAACCCGCAGCCAATAAAATCAAATTTCAAAAAACAAGATTGATTTCATACCCAAAAAGTCGAATTTTCAAAAAAAAAAAAAAATAATAATAAATTCTCCACAAAACAAATGAATTTTTCCACCCAAAACCAAATAGTTAAATTTCCTATCAAAATAGTTGAATATTTGACCAAATAGTTGAATTTTCAAAAAAAATTCAATCAAAATTGGAATAGTTCGTTTTTCATATTACAACATTAATTTTTTAGAAAAGAAAGCGAATTTTCTATCAGTTAAATTGAATGAAAAAAGAAAAAAAATTTAAAAAATATTTTCTACCAAAATAGTTGAATTTTTAACCAAATAGTTGAATTAAAAAGAAATTCAACCAAAAACGAAATAGTTACATTATCAGTTTGAAAAATTAATTTTTAACAAAAAAATTAATTTTTTTCCAGTTAAACTAAACGAAAAAAGGTGAGCTTTTAATAAAATAGTTAAACCCACAGCCAATAAGATTAATTTTTAAAATTAAGGATTAATTTTGTACCCAAAAAAGACGAATTTTCGAGAAAATACATAAACTTTTCTGAAAACAATTGAAATTTCCATTTATTTTTAACAAAATAGTTCGACTTTCAACCAGTTAGTTAAATAAAAAAAAATAAAGATTTTAATTTAAACAAAAAACAATTAAACGCAATGAAAAATATGAATATTCAATTTAATAGTTAAAATACGAACCAAAGAGATGAATTTTTAAATGAAAAAGATCAATTTTCAAATGTAATAATTAAATTTTCAGTGGAAAATAAAGTTAATTTTCAACCAAAAAAGAAACGAATTGTCAACGAAATATTTCAATTTTCCAGCAAATAGATAAATCTTCAACCAAAAAGATAAATTTTTAATAAACCTAAAGAACGAACATAAATAAAATATTAAAGTTTTTATTTAAATAAACGTGGAACCTTACTGAAATTAATTTAGAAAAATAAAATGTGTTAATATCAATAAGTAATTAATTTTACAAACGTACAATTTTATAATTTCTTCAGGGCCTCGAATGACTTTTCGGTTTAAAATAAACTGTTTTGTTGAAAAATAATTTTTTTGTTTGTTTAAAACTAACTTTTGTTGTTAAAAAATCACATTTTTTTAATTAAAACTCAACTTTTATGTAAATAATTCATATTTTCATATCGAAAATCTAACAATAGGGTAAAAAATCAAGAATTATTGAAAAAATTCAAGAATTTTGTTCAAAATTTAATTATTTAGTCAAAAATGCTTTTTTTTTGTTGAAAATTAATTTTATTACTGAAAAGTTTACTATTTTATTTTTGATTGAAAATTCATCTGTTTTAATTTAAAATTCATTTATTTGGTTGTCAATTTGTGTTTTTTGTTGGAAAATTATTCCTCTTGTTTGAAAATTTAATAATTGGCCTATAAAAATTAATTAAAACATCTCGTGATTTAACTTCGTCTATTAAATGCAAAAAAAAATGAATTTCAACCAATTTCCTAATTTCCATTTTCCAATTTTTAATTCCTAATTACTAATTCCTAGTTCCTAATTCCTAATTCTTAATTTTTAATTCATTAATTCATTAATTCTTAATTCAATCGAATTGCTCCTAAAATTTGTGAAAAATCTTTCAAAAATAAAAATATTGTATAAAAAACTTCCAGATTCTTTTTTATCATTTTAGAAATCTTTAAAAATGTTTTGAAACCCTTTTAAATATTCACTTAAGATTATTTTTTCAAAATAAAAAAATCATTTTTTATTTTCCGAGAAATGCTAAAATTTTTTGTAATTTTCTTGAATATTTTCAAAAATTTACATTGAGTTTGAAAATATTTTAAATCTTTTCAAAACTTCCAACTTATAACTAGCTCTGAAACTTACTCGAATTTATTTAACAATTTTTTATAATCGAGTAGCCACTAATACTTCTGTATGCAGTACAAGGTTTCCAAGATATTGTTTGTTCAAAACTTCAAAAAGTCCCCTAATTACGAATAATTTGGTTATTTTTTCGAAATATTTGCCAGTTTTTGTTTAAACAATTTCTTTTTATTTAAAAAATTTTATTTCAATAGAATATCGCGAATTAGGGATATTTGATAATTATTATGGTCTATTTAATCAAGTGTAAACATTTTAGTCTTAATTAATTTTTTTCCGAAAAAAAGATTCATTAAGCTACTAGAGAGATCGAGAGAAAAAACTTTTTCAGAAAAAAATGTTCGTCTTTTAATATACTTATAATTGTTTAAACAAGTTTTATTTGTTTGAACAATTCTCACCTTGTAATATCGCGAATTAATGAATTTTTGTAATTCTGAATGCTTTGGCTCAATTTATGAATTTGAATATGTAGCAAATTATTTCATTTTATTAGGATATTTATTGTTTAAAAAATGTATGATAATTATTCCAATAATGAATATTTTCACACAATTCGCAGTCAAATATTGCATATAAGCAACAACAAATTGTTTAAATAATGAAAAATGTATACAACCAAAAGAAAATAATTGACTCTTCACATTCATAAATTAGGCCAAAGTAATAAGAAAATACCATTAATTCGCGATATTACAAGACAATAAATTGTTTATACGAATGAAAATTGTTCAAAAAATAATAAGTATCTTTAAAAAGGAATATTGAGGCTAGATTTCAATGCATGTTAAAAAACTAACGAAAAATACGATTTTCTAGCTTTTCCCGTTAAAAAGTTGGATTCAGGCAAAAATAAATTGTTTAAACAATAAGCTAACAACTTAATCAAGAATGCAAAATTACGAACATGTATTAATGCTGTGAAATTTTTCAAAAGATTATCCTAACAATAACGGACCAGGATTTCGAAAAAATAACGAAGATATTCGCAATCACGGGACTTTTTTTGATCTCTTAAACAAAAGTTATCTCGGTGGCTTCTTAGTGCAAAAAAAAAATTGATTACACAGTCAACATTTTTCCGTGTAGAAACCTGTTTTTTAATTAATATTCCATACTAAAAAAATTCTGAGTTGTGACCAATTATATTCAGTTTTAAGATACGGTAGTGCTATTTTATAACTTAGCACAACAATTTTATTAGTTTCAGCGATTATTCAATTAGTACCAGCAACTAATAAAATGGTTATCCAAACTATTGAAATATAAGTAACAAATCTTACGAACTAAAAAAAAACAAGATAGCCGTAATCACGGGATTTTTTTAATCTTTAGAACAAAAGGTAACTCGCGGACCTCTTAGTGCATAAATCTGAAAGAAGTGTTAGTGGCGACTCGATTCTCAAGGAAACTTTTTTAGTTTCATGATGCCTGCGCATAGAATCCGTTATGATACTATTGAATTATAAATAACACATCTCACAAACTAAATAGTTAGTCCAACTAGCCATTTCTTTGTTTGTATAATGATAAAAATTGATCTTTACTATTTCCTCTTACAGAATTAAGCTTACAGTTCAATCTGAAATTCAAACCAAAGCGAATACAGCCTACTAATGAAGATTCTGTTATTACTACACTGTTAGAAATTTGTACAATTCCAGTATACATGGGCGTATTAAATTTCCTATGTGTTTACCAAATTCATTACACTTTGTAATTTTAGTATACTTGCGTATACTAAATTTCTTTTATGAAGTTGCATGTATACTAAATTTATTAGGTATACTAAATTTATTAAGTATACAGTAAGTTTCTTTCACTTATATGAATTTCATAGTTTCTGTATACTGAAATTCATGTACGTGTTTACTATATTCAGCTGCGCAAGCGCGTTTGGATTTACGCGAGTTGGGCAACGTGGTCGGTGGCATTTGTTTCAGTGCTTTGCAAAATGCTAAAAGGTTCGGCTTCTTTCTGCGAGGATATGCGAAGTCTTCTCATTAAAACGTATGTTTAATGTATTGACGTAAATGTAGATAAGCATATGATTATTTGAAAATTAAAACTTTGTTCTTCAATTTAATTTTTCATCTGATCATGTTTACAGATGATGATGACGGAACCCACGCGAAACGGAACGGCTATACCGAATCTAGTATATGCGTGTACTAAATTTCGTATAAATGTATATTGAATTTAGTATACGCGTATACTAAATTTCATCTATGCGCATTCTAAATTCAGTATATGCATATAGTATATAGTATATGCATATACTAAATTTACTGTACGCTGGTACACTAAATTTAATTTCATGTTGTGCATTCTTGCTTCCATTACATGTATACTAAATCTAGTACAGATTTTTCTAACAGTGTAGTCCGTACCAGTTTCTTACCTAATCCCTTTTTTTCTTCTTAAATTTATAAAATCCCCTAAAATATCCTTAATCGAGAATTCTGAACCTTTTACTCCATTTTTTCACAAATTTCTGAGTGATTTTTTATGAATCGTAAATAGAAATTTAATGCATCAGAAAAGAAGGTGCGTTCGAAAAGTGGTTGATTACTAAGTTGAGCTAAAAAAAATCGAATGTATTTTTGCTTTCATTTAAAAAGAAGTTAAAACCGCGGTCTTGGGGCCTGAACGGCCCCAAAATGGTTAAAACTATTTATTAACGTTAATTTCCTCAAAATTAATAAGTGCTCAGGAAAAAACACAATTGATGGTACCAGACGCTAATGGAAAAAACAGATTCAATTAGACCAAAAATACTACCCATAATCGTGAAAAATTACCCTTTATATGGGTTAAATTTTAAAATATTATATTTTACAATTCCCTATATCGTACTAAAATTTTGGGTATAAAAATATTCATGCGTAGGGGTAATTTTTTGTTCTAATTGAATTAAGTTTTTTTTGTCTGGGTCTGACACCATCAGTTGTATTTCCTGCAAAACTCTTCCAAATTTTACAGAAATTATTGTTTCATTTATAGTTACAATGATTTCTATGCTGTTTTAGGTCCCCGAACCAGTGTTTAAACTTTTTTTTAAATAAAAGAAAAAAACGCATTTATTTTTTCACTAAACGATCAAGTTTAGAGGGTGCATGATAAAAAAACATTCGTTTTTTTAGGAAACCCTATTGAGTACTCTTGTATTCTGGTGTACAAAAGCCTTCGTGAAAACTTTGAAATCCTTTGGAATCTTTAAACTCTTCGTAAAATTTTTGAAATGTTTCAAACATTTCTGAAATCTTTGGAATCCTACTGAAATTTTCGAAATCTTTGTAAAATCTCGGAAATATTTGTTAAATTCTTTGAATCTTTGTGAACTCTCAGAAATCTTTGTGAAATGTTTTAAAATCTTTGTAAAATCATTGAAATTTTTTAAATGATTCCGCAATTTTTGAAGTCTCTGTAAAATCTTTGAAATGTTTGTGAAATCTCTTGAAACCTTTGTGAACTCTTTGACATCTTGGTGAAATGTTTTGAAATCCTTGAAATATTTCTGGAATTTTTTGAAATCTTTGAAATCTTTTGAAATCTTCAAAATCTATGTAAAACCTTTGAAATTTTTTCTGAAATCTTTCGAAATATTTTGAAAACTTTGTGAACACTTTGAAATCTTTGTGCAATCTTTAAAATAATTATAAAATCTTTGCAACCTTTGTGAATTCTTTGAAAGCTTTGTGAAATCTTTTGAATCTTTCTAAAATCTTTGAAATATTTGTGAGATCTTTTTAAATCATTGTGAACTCTTTTACATTATTGTGAAATGTTTTGAAATCTTTGAAATGTTCGTGAAATCTTACAAATCCTTGAAATCTTTCTGAAATGTTTGAAATGTTTATGAAATCTATTGAAACCTTTGTAAACTCTTTGACATGTTGGCGAAATGTTTTAAAATCCTTGAAATATTTGAAATCTACAAAATCTCTATAAAACTTTTGAAATATTTGTGAAATCTTTTAAAATCTTTTGATAGCTTTGCGAACACTTTGAAATCTTTGTGAAATCTTGAAAAATCTTTGAAAAAATATTTGTTAAATCTTTGAAATCTTTGTGAACTCCTTGAAATCTTTATGAAATGTTTTGATATCTATGAAATATTTTAAATCTTTATAAAATCTGTGTGAAATCTTTTGAAACCTTTGTGAACTCTTTGACATATTTTTGAAATGTTTTGAAATCTTTTAAATGTTTGGGAAATCTTTCAAATCCTTCAAATCTTTCTGAAATATTTGAAATCTTTTGAAATCTTCAAAATCTTTGTGAAACCTTTAAAATAATTTTGAAATCTTTTGAATACTTTGCAAACACTTTGCAATGTTTGTTCAATCTTTAAAAATCTTCAGAAATCTTTGAAATCTTTCTGAAATCTTTGAAATATTTGTGAAATCTTTCAAATCCTCAAAATATTTCTGAAATATTTGAAATATTTATGAAATATTTTTAAATCTTTGTGAACTCTTTGACATTATTGTGAAATGTTTTGAAATTTTTTAAATGTTCGTGAAATCTTTCAAATCCATGAAATATTTGAAATCTTTGTGAAATCTTTGTGAAATTTCTGAAATCTTTATCAAATCTGTGATATATTTGTGAAATCTTTCAACATTTTTGTGAACTCTTTGACATTATTGTGAAATTTTTTGAAATCTTTTAAATGTGTCGTGAAATCTTTCAAATCCATGAAATCTTTCTGAAATATTTGAAATGTTTGTGAAATATTTTGAAACCTTTGTGAACTCTTTGAAATCTTGGTGATATCTTTTGGAATCACTGAAATCTTTCTGGAATCTTTTGAAATCTTCAAAATCTTTGTAAAACCTTTGAAATATTTGTGAAATATTTTTAAATCTTTCTGAAATCTTTGAAATATTTGTTAAATCTTTGGAACCTTTGTGAACGCTTTGAAATCGTTGTGAAATGCTTTTTAAATCATTGAAATCTTTGTGAAATTTCTGAAAGCTTTGTAAAATCTTTGAAATATTTATGAAATCTTTTGAAATATTTGTGAACTCTTTGAATGCATGTGAATTAATTCTGAAATCTTTTGAAACCCTGTGAAATCATTAACCAGGAATAAGTTATTCGAAACGGGAATCAAATTTAGAGTTTTCGTAACTGTGATTTTTTTTTAATCGTGATAATAAAACAAATACATGTAAATGTTCACTTCTTGAAATTGAAATAAAAATTATTTGAAAAAATTATTCAAAAATTAGAATATTTCCCAAATTTTATAACAATGATGAAATTCTACTTTGTTTCGCAACACCTTTTCAATTTGAACCTTTTAATAATTTTGTGTATGCTTTTCAAAATAATAATTTTTTATAATAATCTTTATGTTATATTTTCCAAATCATGACATATAGATTAGTGCTAGCGTTGTCAATCTTCTGGTCTTTTTTTAAAAGCTCATTTATTGAGATAATTAAAATGTTTAAGATAAAACATATAAACATTTCGCTTGTTGTGATTATCAAGCTTCATCAGTATTTTATCAATTTTTTTTCTGAAGTTTTTTACAATCAAGAAAACATAACCTCCATATTTTGTTCCTCTAAAGAAACATGTTACTTCACCTTTTCCATTTTTTAACAACATATCATGCATAAGTTTCACTCTAGTCGATACTTCGTTGTTTAACCTCTCTCACGACATGTTTCTTTAGAGGAACAGAAGATGGAGGTTATGTTTTTTTGATTGCAAAACACTTTATGCAGAAACTTTATAATATACTGATGAAGCTTGATAATCATAACAAGCGAAACGTATATATGATTTATCTTAAACATTTTGTTTAGCTCAATAAATGAGCTTTTAACAAAAGACCAGAAGATCGACAACGTTCATTTCACCTTCCATTCAACTCCTACACTGGTCGACACCCTTCAACATTTTGATATATTTTTGGCAATCACCCATATCCAAATATTATATATATCCTCTGAAGAAACATGTCGTGAATACGGTTAAACAACGAAGTATAGAGTTAAGTGAAACCAAGAGTAAAACTTATGCATATGTTGTTAAAAAATTAAAAAGGTGAAATAACCAGAAACAATGGTAATGACACCAAAAAAGGGAAGTACATATCTGTGGATTGGAACTATAAAAAAAAACTTCAGACTGGAACCTAATAATATACTGATGAAGCTTGATGATCACAACAAGAGAAACCTATATATGTTTTACCTTAAACATTTTCTTTAGCTCAATAAATGACCTTTTAACAAAATACCAGAAGATCGACAACATTTATTCAACCTTCAACTCAACTCCTACATTATTCGACACCCTTTCACATTTTTATATATTTTTGGCAATCACCCATATCCAAATATTATATATATCCTCTAAAGAAACATGTCGCAAATAAGGTTAAACAACGAAGTATAGAGTTAAGTAAAACCAAGAGTAAAACTTATGCATGATATGTTGTTGAAAAATGAGAAAGGTGAAGTACACTGTAAAAGCAACATATTATTTCAGGTCTAGTTTCAGGTATTACAATAAGACTCAGAAAAAATAGTCTCGAGTGGTACTAAAATGATACCACTGGTGGGAACCCAGATTCAATTGTTTTACATTGAAAATAACAGCATGAAGTGATTATATTCAAAAACAGAATACGGAAAAAATGATACCATAAAAAGAGAGATCTCTGGTTTTTACAGTGTAACCAGAAACAATGTTACAAACACCAACAACGGGAATTACATATCTGTGGATTGGGACTATCAAAAAAAACTTAAGACAGGAACTTAATATTATACTGATGAAGCTTGATAATCACAATAAGCGAAACTTATATATGCCCTTGACAATCATTTTTCCATCAACTCTCTCAAACCTTCCCGACATTCTAAATCACACTCGACAAGAAATGCTCTCGTTTCTTTGTTTCACCTGCAATAAATTAGGGGCATAAAAAAGACGTTACCCTCTTTCATACCCTCCTTCGGTCATAATTTGTAAAACATATGTCTCGCGTAATCATTCACGGTGTTCTCTATTATCGGTACGGGCGGGGGGTGGAAAACGGCGCGGCGGAGGAGTCTGGGGAGGCGCGAGTCTATACATATTTAATGAGGCTGTAGCACAGTTGTAAAAAGTAGCTAGCAAGTCGCCCTTCGCGTGAAGCGACTTGAGATATATATGTATTTTTATTCAAATCTCATCCAATGCGTTGAAGATGCTCTCTCCGCGGTGCCTTAAAGCAAAGGAAAGGAGATTGGGAGGGCAAACGAAAAGGGGTTGTGGAGAGGATCGAAGCGGGGATATCAAAGAAAAATAAACCGAGTGCCTTTCCTGCATGCATAAACGTAATCCCGGCGTAATGTATATTTCAAAATGTGACTGGGAATGCCACCGCTCATTATTGTCGGATCGATAACCCATGGCAGCAGCAGAATGCGGGAAGTGCTTCTTTGATTTTATTCAGCTATCAGACCTCAAAGCGGCCTTTGTTTTGATCTGGCCGATGCGATTACGCGAGTAATGAAGTCATTCAATTTGATCTTGATAAGGCGCACATTAGTCACTGAAAACCGCAATGATAATTTTAGCAGAAATTGTCTAAAAACGTGGCAAACAGTTGAAAAGTATATTGACGTACTATGTGTATTCACTTTTTACTTGGAAACAATATTTTTATAGCAGGGATCCCTATTTTTTTTAATCGGTCAACATGGCACAACATCAACATGGGAAAAGCTCGGTTAAAAAAAAAACAGAAAAAATAAGTACTTTTTATTAACTTTTTGTGAATTACATTTTTGGTCATCTCTTAAGGAATGCTCAAGGAATAATGCCACCCAATAACTTTTAATTTGGCGTCCCCAACCCTTTTGTATTTTGCCCGGAATATGAACCAAAAAATGCAAAATATCAGTTTTATGTCAAGTTCATACTGAAGACGGTATTTTTTTTCATATCATACGAATTATTTTTATTTGATAAATGAGCCTGTAAGTCTTTAAAAGCTATAATTTTTCGGGATAAATGACACCGTTGATGAATTTCAAGAATAATATTTCTAACTTAACATATTTAGTAATTATTTAAACACTTTTCATTTGGTTTAAGAATGTTTTTATCCTGAAAATCGTGAAAAGTTATTATTTTCTGAAATTAATGTCACAGGTAATGAATGTTAAAAGTGATATTGTTTGTAAAAGACTTTTTGCAATTATTTAAACAATTATTATCACTTGCTCAGTTTCATATGAAAGATGGAGGAAATTCTAGTTTGAAAAATTATTAATGCTTAAACAATTAGGTTGTAAGTTCTTAAATAAGAAAATACTACATAATAAGCGACATAGGGTAAGAGATTGAAAAAAAAACAAGAATTACCTCCACCTCTTTCACAATAAATATCGCTCTTAATATTCATTGACTGCATCATTAGTTCCATAAAATAGTAATTTTTCAAGACGTACAGATGAAGAACATTGTTTAAACAAATCAAAATTGTTAAAATAATTGTAAACTGTCTCTAACAAAAAATACCACTCTTAACATTAATTAATTGCCAAAAAGTTGAATGTTTTAGAAAACAGTTGATTTTTCGAAATAAAAGATGACTTTTTATAAAAATAGTGAAATTTTTAACAAAATAGTTAAAATTTCAACCAGGCAGTTTAACATTCGACCTATAAATATGAATTTTCAAACAAATAGTTGGATCAAAAAAAATTATTATGAACCAAATAGTTGCGTTTACAATCAAATAATTAAACTTTGAAGCGAAAGGAACGAATTTTCAACAAAATAGTTGAATTTTCAACCTAAAAAGAGGAATTTTCAACCAAATAGTTGAATTTTCAACAAAAAAACTAATTATAAACTAAACAGTTGTATTCACAATTAAATAGTTGAATTTTTAAGCGAAAGGGATGAATTTTTAACAAAATGAGGCATTATTGTGCAAAGAAGATCAAACTTGAACCAAAAAGGGTTTCCTTTTCAATAATAGTTGATATTTCAACCAAAAAAAAAAGTTAAATCTATATCAAATATCTGTCAAAACAGATGAATTTTCAATCAAAGTGTGAAGTATGTGTTAAGATGTTTTACTCGTAAATAAAAAACACTAATTTTCATGTTTTCAAGCATTTAAAAAAATTATTATTCACATTCATATCCATCTTTATATCCATATACGTCACAAAACCTGCCCCCTCCCTCTGGTATTATGGCATCTTTTTAAAATTGTGATTGTCCCTTTTTAAAGTTGAGATTGGGTTTTTACCTACCTACCTTTTCCTGTTGTTTTCTATAAAATCATTGCTTTTTTCTTTGACAGGTGAAGCGTAAAAGTGGACTCACACTCGAATTGAGGTGAGATTACTTGCGGTAAATGCATATCGTGTCGGGAGAAAACCTCGTATTTCACGAGAATTAACTATACAAACAAAGAACAGGTTATGTTCGGCGAGAAAGGTGGTCTTAAATCTAAAATATGTCTTAGTGACAAATGTTGGGAAAATTATGATCCGGTCGCCGGACCTTTTTCTCTTGAGACAAATTATCTTATCCGTTTCTGTTCGTACTAATGCTCTCTCGTGGTTTCGCGACTGATTAAGGAATTCCGAGAGATTCCAAGTGTTTCAAGAGTCACGTGCTAGATTACGTAAAAAAACATGTTTTTTTAAACATGTTTTTTATTTTGAATTTTTCAAATTTAATAATAATTTTCATTTAAAAAATTGGAACTCTAGTAGGATCAATTTTGTCTCCTATTTTAGCTTTATTTTTATGCAAAATATGTTGATGATTCAGCACTCTGTGTGCACAGAAATAATGTTGATACTCTTTTATGTAAATGCATTTGATAGTATACTCCCAAGATTATAGATTTCTTTTGAAAAAGAAACTGAAGAGAGATTAAATTTTCTAGATTTGATTTAAATTAAAACTGATGAAGGAAATGTTATCACAGATTGGCACCGAAAAACGATATGTTTAGGAACAACACTTTTCTCGCTAATCACTCTATTAAAAAAAAATAGTAGTTATAACAAATTTTATATAGCTCTTCAATTGTAATATCCGGTTTTTCATGAAAAAAAAATTGAACAGTGTAAACAAATTCTTTTTCTTAACCTTTATGCGTTTTATTTTATTGAAAAACATGTGCATATTAGAATAAATGATATAAAAAACAAAACAATAATTAAAATAAAAGAAATAAGGAAGATTATAATACAGTGAATACGATTTTTCTACTTGATTTTGGAAATATTTCGAAGATTATGCAATCAATTTTGGGTAAATTAGGTTTAGCCATTATATATAGAGTTTCATTCATGAGTAACACATGGTCATGATTTCAATTGGGATTGGGTTACTTACTATTAAAAAGAATTCTTTATAGAAAAATCATTTTCTCACTGATGAAATGGATAATAGACTAAATTACCTTCTTGATAAATGTCTATATATTTTAATTATAATGAATTTTGTTAATTTTAATTAACATCATTTTTAATTATTCATACGTGTAGTTTTCCTATAAATAATCCCTGATGAGAAGGTCTAAATTGATCTCCAAATATGTTTTTTGCCTGAATATGAACAGAATTAATATAACCCAATAAGAAAATTAAACTATTCTTGGTTAAACTTTTTTGTTAGAAAAGTTTATCATTATATTTTTGGTTCGGAATTCATCTCGTTTGGTGAAAAATTATACTATTTGTTTGAAAATTGAACTATTTTGTTGAAATTATTTTTTCATTTTTTGTTGAAAATTATTATTTTTTAACTGAAAATTTAACTGTTTCATTTTTGGTTGAAAATTTGTCTTAGTTGTTGTTGTAAATTCATGTGTTTCGTTGGTAATTGATCTTTTTTCAACAATGAAAAAATCTTCTTGGTTAAAAAATCAATTTTTTGGTTGTAAATTCAACTCGTTGGGTAAATTTTGAATTATTTTCTTAAAAATTCATTTTCCTAAAGATTCATCTTTTTAGTTGAAAATTCATCTATTTGGTTGTAAAGTTACCTATTTTGCTATAAACTCGATTTTTTTTTGGTTGAGAATTAAATTTCCACATTGAAAATGTAACTTTTCCAATTTTGGTTAAAAAATGATATTACAAATTGACAATTGATCTTTTCTTGTTGAAAATTCATGTATTTTGTTGAAAATTCATCTTTTTTGGAAGAAAATTAATGTTTTCGGTTAAAATGCAACTGCTCAATTGAATATTAATCTGTTTTTTTTTTTTAATTCAACTATTTTGTGAGGAATTCGATTTTTTTGGTTGAAAATTAGTTTTTTATCTGAAAATGAAGCTATTCCACTTTTTTGAAGATTTTTTCTTGAGAAGTTGAAAATTCAAGTATTTAGTTTGAAAATTCATCTTTTGTGTTTGAAAATACAGGCAGTAGGTTGTAAATTCATGTATAATTGATCTTTTTTTTGACAATGAAAAAATCTTCTTAGTTAAAAAATCAATATTTTGGTTGTAAATTCAACTCGTTGGTTAAATTTTGAATTATTTTCTTAAAAATTCATTTTTTTTTAAGATTCATCATTTTGGTTGAAAATTCATCTATTTGGTTGTAAAGTTACCTATTTTGCTATAAACTCGTTTTTTTCTGGTTGAGAATTAAATTTCCACACTGAAAATGTGACTTTTTCAATTTTGTTTGAAAATCGATATTTCAATTTGAAAATTGATCTTTTTTGGAAGAAAATTGATCTTTTTGGTTGAAAAAGCAACTGCACGATTGAATATTACTCTGTTTTGGTTGATTTAACTATTTTGTGAGAAATTCGTTTATTTTTGGTTAAAAATTACTTTTTTATCTGAAAATGAAGCTATTCCACTTTTGTTTGAAAATTTTTCCTTTAGAAGTTCTTGATTGAAACTTCATCTGATTGGTTAAGGATACAACTATTTTGTTAAAAATTCGTCTTTTGTCTTGAAAATTCTAGAGTTTTTGGTTGTTAAAATTTCCTACTTTTTGATTGAAAGTTCATCCTTGATGATAGAAAAGACACCTTTCTTGGTTGAAAATTTATCTTTCTTGGTTGAAAATCAATTCTTTTTTGCTTGTTAGTTCAACTATGTAGTTGTTATTGTAACTATTTGGTTGAAAATTAATTTGGTTAAAGTTGAACATTCGTCTTTTTGGGCTTAAAAATTCACCTATTTTGTTATAAGATCTTTTTTGGTTGATAGTTCAACTATTTTGTTAAAAATGCAACATATTTAGACTTGAAATCTCAGAAATTAAAAGTTTTCAATATTGAATTCAATATGCAGTATTTAAATTAATTTTATTCAAAAGAATTTACACCCCTATTATTCCCCTATTTTCGTGAAAATAGGGGAATACGAATATACGAAAATACGAAAGGCACCTTTCCCCTATTAATGGTTAATTTTCAGTAAAAGTGTATACATCTATCTCTCCATCTATAAATCTCGGTGACAGTGATATCTGAATTCGTTTATGATTCTTACCATACGCATGCTATGCTGGCGACATACAAGGAGAGAAGAAACTCGGGTTAGGTCGAGTTGAGTCGAGTTGATAAGGTTAACTGCTAGATACGGGGGCGTCGAGAGGTCAAGTGGCTATGTGGGCGGTGTACTCGTCACCAGAGACTCCGTTGATTAAACGTCTTTCGATTCATGCGTGCAAGATTATTTTGTGTTTACAAGGAAGTAACTCCTCATCCTCCTCTTATTATAACGACATTGTGGGAACTCTTTCGCGATATATTATAATGTATAAGAAACCTTCTCGCAGTTTTTCTTAACAAATATTTATTATTAGCTGATTTTATTTGTAAGAATTAAATTAGATGTAGGATTTTATTGGTATACTGGTCCAACATCTTTTAATTAAATTCTTACCTCTTCAACATCAATTAACATCAACTAATCATACAACACAGTTGGGAGAAAATGCAAGAATGGAACAAACCAACTATACAGATGGGTTCTTTCAAATAACTGTTATGGACCAGTATACCAACAAAATCCAATATCTTCTAATTAAATTGTTACCTGGTCAACATTAATTAGCGTCAGCTAATCATACAGCATGGTTGGAATAAGACACAACAATAGCACAAACCAACTATAGAGATGGGTACTTTCAAAGAATTTTTATGGACCAGTATACCAACAAAATCCAAAATCTTCTCATTCAATTCTTACCTCAACATCAATTAACATCAGCTAATCATACATCACAGTTGGGAGAAGATACAACGATGGAACAAAGCAACTATAGAGATGGGTTCTTTCAAAAGATTGTTATGGACCAGTATACCCACAAAATCCAACATCTCCAAATTAAATTCTTACCTGGACAACATCAATCAACATAAGCTAATCATATAACATGGTTTAAAGAAGATACAATAATGGAAAAAACCAAATATACAAATGCGTTCTTTCAAAGGATTGGAGATAGAGACATTAACAATAGTCAAAGAGAATGGAGTAATTTAAGCAAGTCTTTAGAGAAAAACTGCAAAATCGTCGGAGATTCCTGCTGTTTGACCAGTAAACAAACAAAACCCAACATCTTCTAATTACATTCTTATCTCGTCAACATAAATTAACATAGGATAATCATAATACATGGTTTAAAGAAGATACACCAATGGAACAAACCAACTACACAGATTGGTTCTTTTAACGGATTGAAAATAGAGAAATTGACAACAGTTGAGGAGAATGGAGTAAATTAAACAAGTCTACAGAAGAACTGCAAAATTGTCAGAAATTCCTGCTATTGGACGAGTATATCAACAAAATCCAACATTTTTTAATTGAATTCTTACTTCTTCAACAGCCATTAACATAAGTAATTATATAACATGGTTGGATAGGATACAACAACGGAACAAATCGATAAAGATGGGTTCTTTCAAAGGATTGGAAATAAAGGAATTGACAATAGTCGAAGAGAGCGGAGTAAATTAAGAAAGTATTTAGAGAACTGCAAAATCGTCGGAGATTCCTGTTGTTTTACCAGTGGAAAAACAAAACCCAACACCTTCTAATTAAATTCTTAGCTCGTCAACATCAATTAACATCAGCTGACCATATAACATGGTTGGAAAAAGATACACCAATGAAACAAAGCAACTATGTAAATGGGTTCTTTTGAAGTACTGGAAATAGAGAAATTGTCAACAGTCTAAGAGAATCGAATAAATTAAGCAAGTCTTTACAGAATAACTGCAAAATCATCGGAGATCAATTAACATCAGGTAATTATGTATCATGGTTTAAAGAAGATAAAACAATGGAACAAACCAAGTATACAGATGGGTTCTTTATAAGGATAGGAAATAGAGAACTTAACAATAGCCGAAGAGAATGCAATACATTAAGGAGGTCTTTAGAGAAGAACTCTAAAGTCGTCAGAGGTTCCTGCTATTGGACCAGTATCGCAACAAAATTCAACATCTTTTAATTCAATTCTTACCTCTTCAACATCAAATAAAATCAGCTAATCATATAACATAGTTGGATAGGATACAACAACGGAACAAATCGATCAAAATGGTTTCTTTTGAAGGATTGGAAATAGAGAAATTGTCATTAGTCGAAGAGAATGGAGCAAATTAAGTAAGTCTTCAGAGAATAACTACAAAATCGTCGGAGATTCCTGTTATTGGAGAGTATACCATCAAAATCGAACATCATTTAATTAACTTCTTACCTCGTCAAGATTGATTAACATCATCTAATAATATGACACGGTTGATAGAAGATACAAGAATGGAACAAACCAACTATACAGATGGATTCTTTTAAAGGATCAGAAACAGAGAAATTGTTAACAGTCTAAGAGAATGGAATAAATTAAGCAAGTCTCTAAAGTAGAACTGCAAAATCGTCGGAGATTTCTGCTATTGGACCAGTTTACTAACAAAATCCACCATCTTCTAACTAATTCTTACCTCGTCAATATCAATTAACATGAGCTGATCATATAACATGGTTTAAAGAATATAAAACAAGGGAACAAACCATCTATACAGATGGGTTCTTTCAAAGGATTGGAAATAGAGAAATTGACAATAGTCGAAGAGAGCGGAGTAAGTTAGGAAAGTCTTTAGAGAACTGCAAAATCGACGGAGATTCTTGCTGTTTGACCAGTGAACAAACAAAACCCATCATCTTCTAATTAAATTCTTACCTCGTCCACATCAATTAACATGAGCTAATCATATAAGATGGTTTAAAGAAGATACAACAATCAAACGAATTATACAGATGGGTTCTTTTAAAAAATTGGAAATAGGGAAATTGACAATAGTCGTAGAGAATGGAATAAGTTAAGCAAGTCTTTGAAGAAGAATTGCAAAATCGTCAGAGGTTCCTGCTATTGGACCACTATACCAACAAAATCGAACATCTTTAAATTCTTACCTCTTCAACATGAATTAACATGAGCTTATCATATAATATGTTTGGAAGAAGATACAGCAATGGAAAAAACCTATTATAAAAATGGGTTCTTTAAAGGACTGAATATAGAGAAATTGTGAACAATCTAAGAGAATGAAGTGAATTGAACAAATCTTTAGAATAACTGCATATCTTTGGAAATTTTTGTTATTTGACCAGTAGACCAACAAAATCTAACATCTTCTAATTAAATTCTTGCCTTGTCAACATCAGTTAACATCAGCTAATCATATAACATGGTTGGATATGATGCAACAATGGAACAAACCAACTATACAAATGGGTTCTTTCAAAGGATTGGATATAGAGAAATTGTCAACAATCTAAGAAAGCGGAGTAAATTAAACCAGTATACCAACAAAATCTAACATATTTTAATATTCATTATTAAATGATGATTGCGTCAAAGCCAGAGATCACAGCGGTTTAGTGATTCAATTTTAGGTGAAAAGAGGGATTTTTTCAAAGAAAGGGGATTTCATTATTTACTAAAATATTTTCATATTGTATGGGTATCTCGCGAATATTGAACGAAAGTGCCCTTTCAACTGTAGCGCCAATGCGTACTCTTTTTCAGATAAGTCTTTTATTTCGAAGATAATTTACGACTTTTTTGAGAAGGTAATTAGATAAAATGATATATAATTTAAATTTGTAAAGTTTGTGATATCAACACCTCGTAATTATCGCGAGGTGGCCACTTTAAAGTCATAACGGACCGACCTAAAATGTCCTTGCGTTTGTATCTGATGTGAAATACGAGGCTTGTCATCCGAGTAGAGGGTGTTCTGCATTTGCATTCGCGTCGACCGGCGAGGCGGGCAAGTCATCTTATTATTATCTACCGCACTTGTAATGTGTCTTAATATTTATACGATTTTTTTCTCACTGGGTGATTCACGATCTTCTCTCACGCTGCTCTTCTATGCGAGGTTATTCAAACTTAAAAAGGTTGACATTTTTTTTAAAAATGGGCTGTGAAATTTCGAATGATTATAAATTGCATTATGTTTTGCACCTGAAAGATTGTTACTCTGTTGTTAAAAAAACAAGTCTGATTATGTGCAATGCGCATTAGGTTATTAGAAAAAATAATATTTCGTCTTCTATCGCAAATACTGGGTATGCAACATCTTCCAAATGTATTGTTGATAAATTCTCAACAAAAACGATGAATTTTCAACAAAGCAGTTCATTTTCAAACCAAGTCGTCAAATTTTTAATAAAAAAAGATAACTTCTCAACAAAAAATGTAATTTCAAACAAGAGCATTAATTTTAAAAAAATACGAATTTTGAAGCAAAGAAATTAATTTTCAACTTAAGAAACGAATCTTTAACCAAGAAGATACATGTTAATAAACGAACATAAAATAAAAATTTTCAACAAAATAGTTGAATCGTTAACCACAACCGATTAATTTTCAATCAAATAATTGCATTTAATTGTCTTTTTGGTAGGAAAGGAATATTCTTGATTGAAAAATTAACTAATCGGTTAAAAAGTCGAACTACTTTGTTACAATTTTTTTATAAGTTGAAGAGCGATTTGGTTAAAAATTAAACTACATTTATTGAAAATTCATCTCTTGCTTGAAAGTCCAACTATTTGGTTAAAAATTAATTCTTATTGTTGAAAATTCAACTATTCAGTTGAAAACTGATTGAGCTTGGTTCACAAATTTGGAGGTGTTGTGGTCCCAAATTATGCCCATTATTGATGAGGTTTAGAGCCGGATCAGATATGAATGCATTTTTCTTTCGATTTTATACTTTTCTCAAAAATTGTTTTTGATGTGAATTTTTTTGCAATTTTGATTATATTTAGGAAAAGAAACGTTTATACCAAATTTTCTTAATCACTGAGTGGTATTTAATTGATATAATTTCATAGAATGTTTATAGTTATCCCCATACAAAATTTTACATCTTTAACCATTTTCGAATTTTTCGTTTAAAGGTAATTTTTTTAAATATTAGGAATATAGCAACATAAGTTCTAAATTTTTTCATCTTGATAAGATGAATCGATTGATGTATTTAGAAACATTCTATAATCACAGGAAGTTGTTTGGCAGTCAATTTGTTTGACGTTTATAAAAGAATACCTAATTTTTAAAATACACCAATATTAAGAATGTTTAAGTATCAAACTTATTCTTCCTAATGAAATAAATCTATTGAACTATATAAAAACCTTATGTGGCCAATGAACAATAAACAATAAATAATAATAAGAAGCAATAATAAACAATAAATAATTAAGCGACCGATTCTTGTCAAAGTCTTTTTTCGTTTTAACTGTACTTACACTTAAATCAACAATAAATACAAAACAATCTTGTATGGGAAGCACAGTGTTCATGCGTCCAAATTACATACTTTGCAGCAGTTTTTTGTGTTTGATTACCTCGAAATGAAACTAGTTCACTTTGTTTTGTTTAATTTTAAATGTTTTATTTACAATTTCGTTAATTTCGTTAATTTTGATATTCTGTTTTAAAAAGGGGAACCAGTACGAGGTGGATACCAGTACGTACTGAATAATGGGGAAAATTGACTGGGTTTTAAAGTAAAAGTTCGGTAGAATTTTTTTATCAGTAGCAATATTTTACGATATTTTACATATTTTCATAAGAGTGTCAATCGGTACGAGGTGAATAAATTGTTCACAGGTTATCCTTTAGCATCAAAGTAAGCTTTTTGCTGTTAGGTTGCGAGCACAAATAAGTAAGTGCTACTGACCAAACAACTTTTTAATATACAAGCAAGTTCATGCCTTTTACCAACATAACCAAATAAAATTAATCGTAGTTTTTTTGTCTTTTATAGTTGGTAAATAATTACCGTATGAATGAAAAAATGTTTTTGAACAACAGTTTAGGATTATTGTTTTATGAATTTATACACAATGTCCTTTGACAGCTGATCTAAAAAGATTAAAATTTGAATATTCACTTTGTACCCCATTTTTTAATCATTTATCACAACAAAAGTTTTTCTATCCTATAGGTTTACTCTACCTAAAATCATAAACTCTCTAGTTTTGAAGGCTAGAATTTTAAAACGTGAAAAACCGAAAAAATTTCCGTGGAAATTTTCCTTTGAGCTTTGAATGTGTAACAAATTTATTTCGTTTGTCACATTCAAATTGATCTTTACTTTATATTTTTATTTTTGTTCAGAAAACATTCAATTTTAGAGAAGAGAATCCTTTGATTTTAAATTTAAATTCATTGATGCTTCAGAGATTCAAGAATTAAGAGTTAAAAAAAAGTGAGCGGATGGTCCATTTAATTCTTACGAATGTTGAGATCCTGGTGTAACATCAGTGCAGAACATTCTCATTTTAAGTTTCTTCATCCAGAGAAACAATTCATCTTCTGAAAATGACGAATCGACTAAAAACGTTATCATCCGTTGTCGAACCAAACTCAAAAATCCAACCATTAGATAAGTGATGACCAAGAGACCTTATCGGAAACATCGAAAAATTATTTGGATAGTGAAATCATAGCAAAACGCCACGCTCTCAATAAATCCAAATTTCTCCATTTAATGCCCGAGAATCATCAGATCAGCAAATTAACTGTTCATGGATAAAATATACACCGAGCCGTAAACAAATATACAAACCGGTGATGCAAAAACTTTTTACAAACGGTTGAAAGTTGCAACTCTTACGGTTTATAAAATTATCGCATTAAATACAAATTCACCTGTTAGAGTCATAGTCGTCAGAGTGTATGATTATTGATTGTTGACAAAGTTTCATCGACGCCATTCATATTATAGACAAATTGAATCCTTACAAGTGGCCACCCTGATGATGAAGCATCAGGATTTATAAGTATGAGTACAATTAAAATGCGAGGTTGCATCTCATGAAGACAGCACCTATCCCAACATGGCGCAGACTCGGAACTTCTTGCGGGTGGGTACCAACTATGTCTCTCCGATCGGAACAAGATCCTCATCCTCGCTGTTAATTCGTCCCTCCTCGCGAAGAGTGAGTATCCGCAGTACTCGTGTACTCGCGGAATGGTACACGTGTACGCGGACATGTACCTCCTCGACTAAGGAATGAGGAAAGGGGGAGACCATGAGTTCTCGGGTCCCGGCCTGGCGGATCCTATGAATAATACACGCGCTGCACAATTAGCTCCGCCGTTTCCAATTTAATCGACGAATTATCAACCCTTCAGGGAACGGGGACTACTCGATTCCTCGAAAAAAACCACACATATACACACGAACTCCCTTTTCCATGAGCCATAAGCAACATCTCAGCAGGTAGCGCATAATATCTTATGGGAGAGGGTATTTTTGTATTTTTTCTGAGTAGGAGGGAAGGTGACTATCAAGGAAAACTGATAAAGAGAGACTGTATTTTCTGATATTGAAAACGTCTGGATTATGCTCTGAATAACTGGTTATTTTGCCATGAAGAATCAAAGTATGCGTTGTGAAAATAAAAATAAATTCAAGGCATAGGATGCACTTTTCAACTCTATAGAATAGCAAAATACCAGAACAAAATTCTGCTAAACTTACAGGATTTTCAGTTAAAATAGGGACAGCATAGCTTTTGTGTAAAGATTACCGAATTTTCTGTAGTTGACATCTTCAAACTGTAAATTTTAACATTCTAACAAAACTTGGGGGCGAGACAAAAGAAATTCAAAAAGTGAAAAATAAGGGCCACCTTATTGTACAATGTACAGGGTTTATCATACCCTAAAAATTATCCGATTTTCGTCATAGACGACCCAAATTGAAGATCTTGGCAAAATGTTATGTGTTCTAGTGATCTTTTTTGTTATCAGTGGGTAAAGAAAAAAGAAAAATGGAAAAATCTCGTTTTTTAGACCATTACATAGGTTAGAAGCTTTTCTGTTAGTCCATTTTTTACGGGATGGCTCCAATTGAAGGTCTTGACATATAGATGTACACTAAAAAATAAATGTTGCTATGTCACAGTATTGTTTTTTATTATCAGTGGGTAAAAAATGAGACAAATGAAGAAACTTAGTCTTTTTTATGCTGGAATATTTTCTATTGGTTCGATAGTCTTTGAAGATGGCTGAAATTAAAGATTTTGGCATGTCGATCTTTTTTAAAAAATACAATGTTCTGTGTGAAAGTGATTTCTTTATTATCAGAGGTTAAAAAATAAGAAAAATGAAGAAATTTCGTTTTTTAGATCACTATATCTTGGAAGCTTTTTTTTATTAGTCCGATTTGTTTGGGGATGGCTCAAATTGAAGGTCTTGACATGTAGATGTGCATTGCAAAATAAAAGTTTGTTATATCAAATGCAGTAATGTCCTTGATTCACCAAACTAATTGGATCATTTTTCATGAATAAGTTTTGTCTATGGTTTATTATATTTTTTATATTTTTAGAAACCATCTCAGAAACGCTACTCGACTCAACTCGGTTCCCTCGGAACGACTATTATTGTAGTATTATTTTTTTGTTATCACTGTGTAAAAAGTGTAAAAAATAAGGAAACTTCATTTTTTTAGAACACTATATAGATGTCCATTAAAGTCACTATATGTAAATGTTTATTAAACATTAAATTTTGGTTTGTTAGAGTGATGGTGTTTTGTTATCAATGGGTAAAAAAATGAGAAAAATGAAGAAATTCCGTTTTTTGGACCACTATGCTACATTCTTTTTCAGTGGTTCGATTGTCTTCGAAAATGGCTGCAATTGAAGATCTTGGCATGTAGTTATGCACTGAAAACAAAATTTGCTGTGTTGTATGTTGTTAGCAGTTGTTAAAAATCCGGAATGTTCGTGTTTAGACTATTATGAAGGAAGCTTCTCTTTCAGTCTTATTTTCTTGGGATTAGTCCTTTCATCAGCCACATAAAAATATCTCTTATGCATGTACCCTCTCCCTTTAATAATAATTTATTTTCCTAATTTTCTAATTAGGCCGACAAATTATTTCAAAATATAAAAGAAAAGTTTTATCAAAAGAAAAATATTCTTGAAGGACACTGTGCTTGGCTGACCATCTCAAATTATAAAGGAAACAAAGACGAATCCAGAAACCTATTTTGAATCTCCAATTCTGACAAACATATTTAGAAAGTAATATTTTCTCGTGATGTAAAAAAAATCAAGATGCACCGTAATTTTGTTTAAGTAGTTATTTTTTGATCATCCTACTAGAGGTCCCTACTTATGAACACAAAAGGTGCATAATACTTGGAGGAATTCAATTTTTAGAAAATGAACTTTTATCGCATGTTTTAAGAGGATCATGAGATCGCCCTGGGTTGATTTATTTCAACACTTTTCTGTTATTAATTTAAGAAAAAAGCTGAGCTTTGTGCAGCTCATAGGAGATGATCTCTGTAGTGAAAGAAATACTGTCTTTGCTCTCGAGAAGTAATAAACATTAACGCTTCGGGAAGAAATGTAATGAAGATCGAATAACGTAAATTATTAGCGGTCAGCTGCTTTGCGGACAACTTGAAAGAGTCTCTTAACGATGCAGCCACAAGTAATCATAAAATTGTCTACATTTGTGCACTTTATGTTTACATTCTGCATTCTTCTGGCAACAGAAGGTCAAGAAACTTGATAAAATCAGGGATCAGGGTCCTTCATTTGTACCTAATCCCCTTTTTTACCCTTAAATTTAGAAAATCTCCTGAAAGACATATAATTAATTTTGACCAATTGCCCTGTTTTTTAAGAAGGTTTCGATTCATTTAAGAATCATAAACAGAAATTCATTATATTCAAAAATAAGACGCTTTGAAAGAGATTCTTCTTGAATTTTTGGTAATGCTAATTTCAAATATTCCTTAACGATTGATTTGCTAATCAATCAATATTAAACAATCTAAGCATGAAAAATTGATTAATGCTGTAGATGCAAATCTAAAATGTCTTTATAGAGGTACAGGCTTCACAGGCCAAAATGCTCTAAAAATAGGAGAAATAAGGCGATTTTCACGAATATAAGACAAAAAAATTTTTCAGAAAGAATCAATGTATGTACTATTATTAAATTATAATTCGAACGCTTCACATTTCTAATATTTCAAGTAAAAATATTGCATTTTTTCAACAAAATAGATGAATTTTTAACCAGTTAGTTAAATTTTCAACAAAAAAGATGTTTTTAATTTTAAAATACAAAGAGTTTAATCCAACCGAAGAAATAAATTTTCAATCCAAGAGATGAAACTTCAAACAAAAAATGAATTTTTTCACAGAATAGAAGAAGCTTCGAGAAAATATTTAACTTTTTACCAAAAAAGAAGAATTTTTAACCAACAAGATTAATTTTCTACCAAAAAAGAAGAATTTTTAGCAAAGAAATTAATTTTTAACCCAAGAGCTGAATCTTCAATCGAGAAGAGAAATTTTTGACAAACGAGTTCAACTTTCAACCAAAATGGATGAATTATCAAACCAAAACGTCTAAGTTTTAACAAAAGAGTATAATTTTCAACAAAGAAAAGTTTTTCAGTGAAAACAAAAATTCAACCAAATTGTTAAATTTTCAAACCAAAAAGACGAATTTTCAACAAAATGGTTGAATCCTCAACAAAAACCGATTCTTTTTTATCTGAATAATTGCATTTTCAACAATTTGGTTGAAAAGTTGAAATACTTTCTTAGAAATTCATTTTATTAATTGAAGACCTATCTATTTGGTTGAAAATTTAACTATGTTGCGAAAATTTGTCCTTTTGCTTTAAAATTTTATTGTTTTATCGAAAATTTTGCTTTTTGAAATGAAAATTCTATTATTTTCGTAGAAAAATCACTCTTTGATGGTAAACTAACTTGTGGGTTGAAAATTCAACTGTTTTTGATTAAAAATTAAAATCCTTTTTTCGTGAAATTTCAACTATTACATTTTTCTTTGAGAATTAATATTTTTTGATTAAATTCGATTATTTCTGATTTAGACTTGAAACCTTTTTTGGTTGAAATATCAACTACTTTAATTTATCTTTCTTGGTTGACAATTTAACCTTTTCGCTGAAAATTAATTTTGGTTTTGGTTGGAAATGAATTTTTTGTAACCGAAAATTTAATTTTTCCATTTTTTATTGAAAATGTTTCCTTTTTAGTTAAAAATTCAAACTATTTGGATGAAAATTCACCTTTTATGGTTAAAAATTCAAGAACTTATTTGAAAATTGGTTGAAGCTTGAACTCTATTCTTGAAAATTCATTTTTTCGGTTAAAGATTCATTTTTGTAGGTGATAATTAATCTCTTTTGTTGAAAATTTAACTATTTTGTAGAAAATTTGGTCTTTTCGCTTTAAAATTTAATTGTTTCATCGAAAATTTTGCTTTTTAGGATAAAAATTCTATTATTTTCGTAGAAAATTCAACTGTTTTTTATTAAAAATTAAAATCCTTCTTTGGTGAAATTTCAACTATTTCATTTTTCTTTGAGAATAAATATTTTTTGGTTAAATTCGAATGTTTCTGATTTAGACTTGAAACCTTTTTTGAGTTGAAATATCAAATACTTTAATTTATCTTTCTTGGTTGACAATTTAACTATTTTGTTGAAAATTAATTTTGGGTTTGGTTGGAAATGAATTTTTTGTAACCGAAAATTTAAGTATTCCATTTTTTGTTGAAAATGTTTAATTTTTAGCTAAAAATTCAAAGTATTTGGATAAAAATTCACCTTTTATGGTTGAAAATTCAAGAACTTAGTTGAAAATTTGGTTGAAGTTTGAACTTTTTTCTTGAAAATTCATTTTTTTTCTTGAAGATTCATTATTGTAGATGATAATTCATCTCTTTTGTTGAAAATTTAACTATTTAACTGAAAATTTTTTTCTCGTTCGTTAAAAATTAATTCTCTTCACTGGAAATGTAACTAATCCATTTTTGGTTGAAAATTGATCTTTTATGATTGAAGATTCATAAAAAACTTGCTGGTTGAACATTCATATTTTCGGGTTAAGAATTAAACTGTTTGGTAGAAAATTAATCTTTTTTGATTGAAAATTAAACTATTTTCTTGAAAATTCCAATTTTCTTCGACTTGAAATCCCAAGCGTTTTATATTGTCTTCAGTGTATTACTTATAGATTAATTTTATTTATAGGAATTCATTCCCTTATTTTTGTGAAAAATCACCCTGATTTCCCTGTTCTGAGAGTATTTTGTGCTATGCTTCCTCTTAAAATATTACGTTTTTTGTTTTATATCAGGCGTTTATCAAATGAAATCAAAGAAAAATTTTGTTTAAATAAGGGTTGGGGGGGGTGAACTGCCCATAAACTGAGTCAATCGGATGAATCGATGAAGTAGTCAGATGTTTGAAACAAGCCTTTAATTATCGTTTGATAGAATTATGAGCATTAAGCAATAACAATAACAGTAACAATATTAACAGCAGTAATAACCTGAGCGTTTGATAGGAACAGTATGATCCCTTAATTTTGTAATTAAAGCACATTGCTATTATTGCAATTTCTAGTGCCTTTTAGAATACTAGAACACATGTGTGTATTTATAGATTAACTATAGGACAACTGGTTCAATAAATAGGGATTTCAATTCTTTCAATTTTTCAATTTTTTTCAATTTTTTCAGGAACTTAAGTTTACTATTTTATTTACAATTTAAAGTGGAAAAGAAAAGGCAAAAAGTACTGAAAAGAAAGAAAAGACAATATGTCTACAACACTTTTTTAAGGTGAAAAAAAATATTTCCAGAGCTATAGAAGTTTATAGCTCAATATAGGAAAATTGACATTTTTCTCACAAGCTGTAAGGAAAAAAATTTAAAAACATTCCTTATTGGTTCTAGAAAGTTGAGTATTCGATTTTTTAAATTGAAATTAATTTCTTTGAAAATTTAATTATTTCAGCTGAAGATTCATCATTTTAGTTGGAAATTCATCTCTTTGGTTAAATCCAACTATTTTCGGTTGAAAATTGTATTATTAGATTGAAAATTTAATTCTTTTGTTAAAAGTTCAAAAATGTTGTTAGAAAGTCATCATTTTTTATACAAAATGTAACTCTTTTTTTTTAATTCGTCTTTTTGGGTTCAAAATTTAACCATGTGTTGAAAATTCGTTTCTTTTGTGAAAATTATTTTTTCAAATTAAAATTCAACTATTCCATTTTTGGTTAAAAATGTATACTTTTTAGTCGAAAATGCAACTATTGGGATGAAAATTCAATTACTCATTTGAAATTGGAACTTCTTTGAATAAAAATTCATACTCTTTGTTGAAAACGTAACTATATTATTAAAAATTCTTTTTTTTTTGTAGAAAATTAATGTTTTTAACTGAAATTTTAACTGTTCCATTTTTGGTTAAAAATTGCACTACTGGTTTGAAAATTGAATTTGTTAAAACTTCATCTTCCTTGGTAGAAATTCAGTTTTCTTGGGTGAAAATGCAACTGTTTGGTTAAAAATTTGTATTTTTTTTTTTAATTCAAAAAAATCTTTTCGGTTGAAATATCTACTATTACATTATTCGTTGAAAATCATCATTTAGGTTAAAAATTCATTTTTTTTGTTTGTTGAAATTTAATTTTTCTAACTGAAAATTTAACTATTCCAATTCAAGACTTATCATTTTAGTGGAAAATTGAACTATTTTCTTGGTTCCACATTAATTTTCGAAACCGAAAATGTAACTTTTCCATTTTTTGTTGAAAATAGATCCTTTTTTAGTTGAAATTTTTATTTTTTGTAGAAAACTAATCTTCTTGGTCTGAAATTTCCTGTTTTTGTTGAAAATGAAGCTGCTTGGTTAAAAAAACTTTTTTTTTTAAATTTATATTTTCTGGTTGAAAATTCAATTGTTTTACAGAAAATTAGTCTTTTGGCTTGCAAGTTCAACAATTTTGGAAGAAATTTTGTTATTTATTGTTTTTGGTTGAAGTTTAATCTTTTTTGATGAAACATTCGACCTTTTAAATGAAAATCAATTTTTGTAGGTCTAAAATTCAAGTATTTATTTAAAAATTAATTATTTTGATGATAATCCAACCTTGATTGAAATTTTAATTATTTGTTTGAAAATATTTTTCGCTTCAACAATAATTTGGTAAAAAATTCATCTTTTTGGTTTGAAAATTCGTCTTTTTGATTTAAAAATTAACCTCTTTTGGTAGAAATTTAATTTCTTTGGTGATTTTTTGTGTATTGAGACTTCATCTTTGTAGGTTAAAAATTCGACTGTTTTGTTAAAAATTCTACCACTTTGTTGAAAATTTGCTGTTTTTCTTCAAATATCAACCACTACATTTTTGATTGAGAATTCATCTTTTTCTCAAAAATTCAACTTTTCGGGTTGAATATTCAACTGTCTTCTAAAAATTGGTCCTTTTGGCTTGAAAATTTAACTACTTTGTTGAAAATTCTTTTTTTTTTGGTTTGTAATTAATTTTTAAACTAAAAATGTAACTTTTCCATTGGTTGTTGGAAATTGGTCTTTTTTAGTTGAAAAATTGATCTCTTTGGTTGAAATTGAACTATTTTGTTGAAAACAATTTTTTTTAATACATTTTTTTACTGAAAATTGATTTTTTCCATTTATGATTGCATTTTTTTTAGTTGAAAATTGAAGAAGTATTAGGTTAAAAATTTAATTTTCTTGTTAAAAATTTAATTATGATGTTGAAAATGCAACTCTTTGGCCACGACCAGAATAACATTTCTAAAGCATGAAGGAATATTTAAAAAAACATTTCTTTCAACAAAATACATGAATTTTCAACTAAAAGTGATCAATTTTCAACCAAATAGTTGGATTTTCAAACAAAAGAAATGAATTTTTATCGAGAAAGTTCCATTTTCAAATGAGTAGTTGAATTATATCTACCCAAAAAGACGAATTTTCAACAATACAGTTGAATTTTCCACTAAAAAAATCGCTTTCTAACAAAATGGTTGAATTTTTAACGAAATAAATACATTTTTAACGAAAAAAGATCAATTTTCAACCAGACATTTGGATTTGCATTAAAAAATGTGATGGTTCAATTTTTAGGTAAATTTGAGCAAGAGGTGAATTTCCAAGAAAATATAAAAATTTTCAACCAAAGAGATGAATTGTCAAACCAAAAAGATGAAATTTCATCCTAAAAATTTTGTTTAGTTAAATTTGTAATCCGAAAATAAGAACAGAGACGAATTTTCAACACCAAAAGACGAACTTAAAAAACTACAGTTGAATGTTCTCGCAAAAAGAATAAACTTTTAACAAAATTGTTGAATTTTCAACAAAGAAATTAAATTTTCAATCAAAAAATAAAATTATCAACCAAAAGAGATGAATTCTCATTTAAATTTTCAGTTAAGAAAATTAATTAACTTTCAACAAAAGAGCAAAATGTTCAAATTAATAGGTGAACCTTCAACTAAACTAATGAATCTTCAAAAAAAAAAAAAAAAAGAATTTCCAACAAAAGAGCTAAACTTTCAACCAAGTAATTGAATTTTCAACCAAGAACACTTGAAAAAAAAACACGAATTTTCAAGCAAAGAAATTAATTTTCAACACAAGAGATGAATTTTTAACCATAAATTTTCAAAAACCGAGTTCAACTTTCAACCAAATAGTGGAATTTTCAACCAGAAAGGAATGAATGAATGAATTTTTAGACCAAAAAATTGAATTTTCAAAAAAATAGTTGAATTTTCAACCAAACAGTAAAATTCTCAACCAAAAAGGAAACCGTTTAAATATCAGTTGAAAAAATGAATTTCAAGCTAAAAAAGAAACAATTTTTCAACAAAATAGTTCATTCTCAATGAAATTTTCAGTTAAAGAAATTAGATTTCTACCAAAAAAAGAATTTTCAACAAAATGGTTCAATTTTCAACCAATGAGATGAATTTCCAACTAAAATAGTGAAAATTCAACCAAAAAATGAATTTTCAACGATAGAGCTCAACTTTCAATCAAGTAGTTCAATTTGTAACCAAAAACATTAATTTTAAACCAAGAAGATTCATTTTTTACCAAAAAGACGAATTAAAAAAAATGTTACCAAATAGTGGAATTTTCCACTAAGATGAATTTTAATCCAAAAATGAAATAGTTGAAATTTCAGTTGAAAAAATGTATTTTCAACAAAAGAGTTCAACTTTCAAACAAATAGTGGAATTTCCAACCAAAAAGGATGAATTTTCAAACTAAAAAAGGTAAATTTTCAACCAAAAATGGAATAGTAAAATTTGCATTCAAAAAATTAATGTGTAATAAAAAAGAAAATACAAATTTGCAATGAAAGAGTTCACCTTACAAGTAAGAAGTTGAATTTTGAACCAAAAAGATTAATTTCCAACCAAGAAAATTAATTTTCTACCAAAAAATACATATTTTTAACAAAATACATACATTTTCAGCCAACTAAAAAAAAAGTTGAATTTTCAACAAAAGAAGATCTATTTTCAACAAAATAGTGCAATTTTCAACCAAAAATGAAACCGTTTAAATATCAGTTAAAACCATTAATTTCAAACTAAAAAAGAAACGAATTTTTAATAAAATAGTTCATTCTTAATGAAATTTTCAGTGGAAGAAGTTAGATTTCTACCAACATAGCGAATTTTCAACAAAATAGTTAAATTTTCAACCAATGCGATCAATTTTTAACTAAAATAGTGAAAATTCAACAACAACAAAATTAATTTTCAACGGAAGAGCTCAACTTTCCATCAAGTAGTTGAATTTGTAACAAAAAAGATTAATTTGCAACGAAAAATCGAATTAAAAAAAAAAGTTCACTAAACAGTGGAATTTTCCATTAAGATGAATTTTCAATCAAAAATGAAATAGTTAAAATTTCCGTTAAAAAAATTTATTTTCAACAAAAGAGTTTAATTTTCAAGCAATTAGTTGGATTTTCAACCCAAAAGATTAATTTTCACTCAAGAAAATTGAATTTCTACCAAGGAAGATGAAGTTGTAAGAATTCACATCAATTTTCATCCAAATAGTGCAATTTTCAACCAAAAATGGAACAGTTAAAGTTTCAGTTAAAAACATTAATTTTCTACAAAAAAAAACGAATTTATAATATTATAGGTACATTTTCAACAAAAAGTATGAATTTTTATCAAAGGAGTTCCACTTTTAAATGAGTAATTGAATTTCCAACTAAATAGTTGCATTTTCGACTAAAAAGTACAAATTTCTCACAAAAAATGGAATAGTTGAATTTTCAATTAAAAAAATTAATTTTCACAGGAAAAACGAATTTTCAACAACATGGTTCAATTTTCAACCCAAAAAGACGAATTTTTAACAAAACAGCTAAATTTTCTACTGATAATACAATTTTCAACCAAAAATAGTTGGATTTAACCAAAGAGATGACTTTCCGACTAAAATGATGAATCTTCAACTGGGAGAATTAAATTTTCAGTCGAAGAAATTAATTTTCAATTTAAAAAATCGAATACTCAACTTCCTAAAACCAATAGGGAATGGTTTTAAAATTTTTGAATTTCAGGCTGGGAGAAAAATGTCAATTTCCCTATATTGAGCTATAAACTTCTATGGCTCTGGAAATATTTTTTTTACCCTTAAAAAAGGGTTTCTTTACACATGTCTAGTTCAAGTATTCTTTGAAGCCTAATAATTTTCCGTGATAAAAAAATGTCAAAAATTTCTTCGAAAGCTCAGTTTTGAAATTTCAATGTGCCTATCATGATTTGCATTAATGGCATATCATAAGAATTGACACTCGACATTTGTTACTCATGAAATTTCATAACGGGCAATTGATCTTGAGAATCGGATCATTCTAATACACAACTTGCTGATCAAATAAAAAATCCGCAATCTGTATCATGTTGCGTATCATGTCGATCCAATTTCGGGATGAAATTCATCAACTGTCATTTACTATGATGTAAGGGAAACATTTGTAACTTGTGTTGATGTCAGTTCGACACTTTATCTCTGCACTTGCAACACCTTGGTCGCCCAAGTTAGAAATGACTTTGTCAAATCTGCTCGGCAGAGTCATTAGTCATTTGGGCCACGGAGCACTTATTAGAACCACCCTGTGCGGCAAAAGCGAACCTGGTAGAATCGCCATCCGATGATAAATCAGAAGACTGGATCCAAACAGGTACCTTCGCTTCGCCTAATGAATTCCGGTGTTCACGATGCCGTTCAATTTCCCAAAGATGATCGGCGGCTTAGAGCCTTGCATAATTCGCCCTGGTATTTCGCGATCGTACTTGAGATGGTTGGAAAAAATTATATGTATGATACAAGGTAGAATGAAAAATACAAGGTAGTAGGGAAGATTGAGAGGATTCGTAGCCCGAAGCTAATCGTCGTTAAACCGCCGCACCGGGCCGATTCGTATCGAGGTGTTTTTACGGGACGGGTCTTGAGAAGACTCGTACTTGGGGGATCGATCGTGTGTTTAAGCTGCCGGATGACTGCAGCTGGAATGGTTCATGGCCGGATATTTTCTTGCACCACGCGCGCGGCTATAAACCCGGCTATAAAAATCCGCGAACGAGATAAGATCCTTGTTAATCGATGTGGAGTGTGGAATAGTGACCAATTTTGCCCAAATAGTTCTTGGGCGCCAATTTTGCCCCAATGGGGCGTCCTGCTTTAGATAAATGTATATGGGACACTTTGTTAGGGCTTATAATTTAGATTGACTTTGCCCCGGGTTGTCGCTGCACTGTGTGAACTTTGCAAAAATGGAAATTTTTAATTCTCCGATACCAAAAAACATTATTCTTTTGTTCAACAAAACTTGTGCTGACTAAACAAAACAAACTATTGGTTCAACAAAATATTACGTTGGTTTAACAGAACGTTTTGCTATAGAAACCAAAATTGGGTGGAACCATGAAAAAAATGTATTGCACATATACCACTGAAATTATTTTGTTGTACGAATAAAACATTGTTCTCTGTGTATTATATGTATTTCCTCTGTTTTGGTTTTTATACAATTTAAAATTATCCGCGCTTTTTCATAGTCTCATGTTGACCAATCAGAACGTGGCATGAAACGATGCCAGCGCCCTCAGTCGTTCGTGTTGCTCAGTGTTGCTTTCGCTCTTTTGGAGGATGTGCGTCATTCACCAAATGCAAATTATGCAAGTGAATAATAGTGCTTTTTTATAAAAAGTAAATACCGACAAACTCATCTTTTTATAATACTTTCAAGATATGCTTTTCCATAAAGCAGTTTGGCATAAGAATGACAGAAGAAGAATGTGTCGACAATTTCATTCATACACCATCTCATCCAAATATACTAACTTCCGCCTTTATGAGAATAAAAAAAGTGTGTATTTTTCATTAAAATAAAATCTATAAGTTCAGCACATAAACAAAATGCCTTATTAATATAATATTAATGAAAAATTCTCTTTTTAAGTTAATTAGGCACATATTGGCCATACATTAAACTCACCGTTACAAGCCAGACTGGAGCCCAATCCGCGAATACATTAAAATTTGTTTTCAAATCTTTTTAAATATTCTCTTTAAAATGTTGTTAAAAAAATAATAAACAAATTTTCCAGGAATCTAATAATAATTTTATTATCTTAGAACTCGAATTTGTCCTACAATTTTTTGAAAATCCTGCGAAAGTAAAAAAAACTACCTTAAAATCATCCAAATTCTTTTTTGAAAATGTTGGAAATCTTATTATATATTCTTTTAAAATTGATTTTACAAAAAAAATATTGTTATTTTTTCTAGGGATTTTGTTACAAATTATGTATTCATTGAAAACCTTTCCAAATGATTAAAAAGCTCATAAATGTTGTGTTTGAAATCTTCAAAAATCTACATTGTCTTTTTAATCGTTTGAAATCTTCTCAAGTTTTAAATTATTTTGGAAATGGTTCAAAACTTCTAAATATATTTCAAACTTACTCGATTATTTTTCAAATAAATAATTGTTCTAGTGTCATTTATTAAACAACTAAATTTTTTAAATATTTTCTTAAAATTAATTTCTCGAAATAAGAAATTGTTTTAAATTTTCCCAGAAAACTTGAGAATTTTTTTATTCTCTCAAAACCTTTAAAGATCCTTGAAAAGCTTCAAAATTTTATATAAAAAGTAATTCAATTTTCAACCAAATAGTGGAATTTTCAACCAAAATTATGAATCTTCAATAAAAAAAATGAATTTTTAACAAATTAGTTCAAGTTTTAATCAAGTAGTTAAATTTTTAACAAAAAAAAAATATGAATTTTCAATTAAAAACTTAATAGATGAATTTTCAACTAAAAACGATCAATGTTGAACCAAAAAAGATGAATTTTCTACCAAATGATTGAATTCTGAACTAAAAAAGTTGCATTTTCAACACAAACAAAAAAATAAAAAACACACATTTTCAAGAATAGTTAAATTTCCAACCAAAAATATAAATTTTTAACTAAAATTATGAATCTGCAACTAGGAAGATGAATTTTTAAAAAACGAGTTCAACTACCAGCCAAATAGTGGAATTTTCAACTAATAAATGGATAAATTTTCAAACAAAAAACGGTTATTTTAAACAAAAGAGTTGAATTTTCAACAAAAATTATGAATCTTTAACAAACAAAAAAAAATGAATTTTTAATAAAGTAGTTCAACTTTTACTTTTTTTTTTAATTTTCAACCAAAAAACATGAATTTTCAAGAAAGCCAAATTTTTTACTAAACAGTTGAATTTACAAAAAAGTATTTAAATCATCAACCAATAAAATTTATTTCTGATAGAGTAGAGTTTAACTTTCAACCAAGTAGTTGAATTTTGTACCAAAAAATATTAATTTGCAGTACAAAATTTAAGAGTTGAATTTCTAACCAAAAACATGAATTTTCGACAAAATAGTTGATTTTTCAACCAAATTGTTGTATTTTCAAGCCAAAAATAAAATTTCACTAAACAGTTGAATTTTCAAGAAAATAGTTGATTTGTCAACCAAATTGTTGAATATCTAAATTAAAAGAAAGAATTTTCTACAAAACAGTTGAATTTTAACCCGAAAATATGAACTTTCAACAAAAAAGATCAATTTTCATCTCAAATTATGGATTTTCAACCAAAAAAGTTATTCTCTAACAAAGTTGTTTGAAACATAAATTCTTAACGAAAATAATAATACAATATTATTTTAAACAATATTAAAATAAATTTAAACCGCTTCCAATTCCTAACTTTTCTAGTAAAAATATTGCATTTTAAACAAGATAGACTAAGTTTTAACCAAATAGTTGAATTTTCAAACAAAATGACAATTTTTTAACAAAATACATGTATTTTAAACGGAATTGTTGAATTTTCAAACTGAAAAAGATCAATTTTCAACCAAATAGTTGAATTTTCAATTAAAGAAAAAGATAAGTTTTTAACCAAAAATATAATAGTTAAATTTTCAGTTAAAGAAACTAATTTTTCACATACAAAAATTCTCAACCAATGTGATAGATTTAAAACTAAGATCGTTGATTGAAACACTGGAATTTTTAACAAACAATATGAAATTTCAACGAAAATTAAAATTTTAAACAAAAAGATAAATTTTCAAACCAAAAGAAGCCAACCAAAAAAATCAACACATTTTCAAACAATGTGATGAATTTTCAACTAAAATGGCGAATTTTTTAATTGGATTAGATAAACTTTTAACCAAAAAGAATAGATTTTTAATAAAAGGTTTTAACTTTAGATGACAGTTGCTCCCAGTGGGACCCTGCGGTGGTTTTTAACCTTTAGTTTTCAATTATATATATATATATATGTAAACACAATATGTTTTTTTTCTTATAATATATATATATTATAAGAATAAATTTTGAATCGAACCGAAGGGCCTTTAATAAAGCCACCGAATGCGTCCTCGGGTTGCGGATAGAGGATCCTTGTACTAAGGGTTTCTGCTGATTATGGTTACATTTATTTATAAGTAGTCGCGGACAATTATCCAGGGATGTTCTCGAAGGAATAACCCCTAAGCGAAGGCAAAACCTTTCTCTAGCAGATAGTGGGAACAAAAATAACACCATCAAACCACCAAAATGTTGTAAATGCGGTTCAAAACGATCGAAAGTTCAGAGCACCCGACAATCGGTCGGCAAACAGTGCCGATCACCTTAAAGTTTGGGGTGCTGAAAATTATTATTCGAATGGAAACACAACGACGAACCGGTGAAACATCCACATTGAGTGAACGAATCAACTTAAGGATGACATGCTAGACTGCTACGATGCGATGCCTACATTATCCCTGTTCGCTGAGGCTTTATGACGCGTATTCACATTTTGTGGTGCCAGAAACACCCAGAGCTTTAGCATGTTTCGCATCAGTCTTTGCGAAATCAACACACCCACCTCTTGAAAAATTGATATGTACGCGAAGCACTTCCCCAACTGCTGCTTCAACAAGCTGCTGATGAAGATGAGGAAGCGACATGAAGATCAACCGCGGAAGGCAGACACTTTCTGAGAGATGATAGCGATTTCCGGACAAGGAGAAACATTGACATACAGGTTCCTCCTAAGCCCCAAGATCTGGCAGAAATGGATGCCTCCTTTCGTGGGGATATCACGGAGCAATACGACCTCTGGACCATCAATTGTTCAGTTTATGGTGCTGCGAGATCGTTGGCTGATTCAAATCGAAGGCTAACACCAACGATGTATCAAAAGACCAAAAGACGCTTGTATCAACTGAACAAGAAGATTGGATGGGCAAGACAGAATTCATCCCGTATTCTGTGTGTGATTGACTACATAAAATCTGGTCGGCCGTTCACGGAAAGGGTTCGAAAGTTCGCTCAAGAACTAAGGATCTTCAATCATAAACTGAACAAGTCAAAGCTCTTGACAATCAAGCAGCACATTGTTAACAAAAATACTAGTGTTATCTGACGCAAGGAAAAGAATACAGAAGAGAGAGAGGTAGATCAGGGAGAATCAACAGTTTCTCGATGGGTCATCTCGCCTCTTCAGTGATCACCCTGTTTCTGAGTTGAAAGAAGATACTGATAATATCATTCGCTTCAAGGAGTTTGGTGATAACATCTGAGGAGGAACGTCCATCAATCACTGCCGAAAAGGTGAAAAAAGCACTTAGAGGCACGAAGAACTTTTCGGCAGCAGGACCAGATGGCATCAAGAACTTATGGTGGAAGAAGTTTACTTCTACACACCAACATTTGATTCCCATATTCACCTCATATTTAAAGTCGGAAACGCCCATTCCGCAGTGGCTGGTATTAGGACGCACCATACTCCTACCGAAAAAAGGCAACTTATCCAACCCAGAGAATTACAGGCCAATAACTTGTTTGAATACACTGTATAAGATCTTTACAGCTATCCTGAACAACTATATTTTCCGAAAAATTGAGCCTGTGTGGCGAGAGATGTGCGAACAACATGGCTCGAAAGAAGGTGTAGCAGGATGTCGAAAGAACCTGCTATATGACAGGGGAGTCTGTAATGACGCTGCTGCCCATCAGCGCGTCCTGTTAATGGCCTGGATTGACTACCGGAAAGCTCTTCATTCAACCTCTCATAGACTTATCATCTGTATGTTGGAAAGCTTGAACGTGCATCCACACATAGTGAGATTCATAGAGAGATTGATGCCCCTTTGAAAAACTAGATTTACTATCTCAGCTGGAAATTATCTTGTGACAACCAACGACGCCGTCTTCCAGAGGGGCGTCTTTTAGGGCGATACCATGAGCCCCTTGCTTTTTTGCATCACACTTCTGCCTCTATCTCTCGCACTACAAAATTCTTCTGGATATCTCTGTGGCGACACTAACCATCGTAAGCATAATGTCACTCATGTATTTTATATGGATGACCTGAAGATCTATGCCTCTGGCAAAATCAAACTTCAAGCTGCCATAAATATCGTCAAAGAGTTCACAGGAGAAATTGGGATGGACTTTGGACTGGATAAATGTGCCAAAAAATTCATTTGAAGAAAGGAAAGATTGCTGGAGTTCCCAAGGACCCTGAGCTTGTGGATATAAGTGTTATTAGACATCGTAACACTGAAGAGAACTGTACATACCTGGGCGTGCCTCAAAGCCATATTCAGGACGTAACATCAGTAAAAGAGTCTCTCAGAAGCAGATACAAGCATCTTCTTTGGCAGATTTGGTCTTCAAATCTGTCGGCGTTAAACAAGGTATCTGCGACTAACATGCTTGCCATCCCGATTCTACTCCACTCGTTTGAGGTGGTTCACTGGACGAAGAACGAGCTTACGGCCCTTGATATCACCACACGTAAGATCATGCATATGCATCAAATCTTGCATATCAATTCGTCTGTTTCGCGATCATACATCTCACCCCGTCAAGGCGGACGCGGACTTCTGAATCTCCAACGTCTTCACAAGCGAATTGTTCTAAGTACAGCTTATATCGTTGCAAATGGAAAAGATCCTTTTCTAAAAATGGTCAGGAATCACGAGATGATTGGCAAAGGAGCGTTCCTTTACAGCATCTACTCGACAAGAAAATGCACGGACATTTTCACAGCAATGTAAAAAAATAGTCCTTTTCGAAGGAGAAAACTTTTGCTTTTCTCAGATCATCAGGGTTTAATTCAGGTACAGAAGGTTTCATTTTCGCATGCCAGGACGGTGTTATTTTCACCTTAGTACACCGTGACCGCATTTTATGTTAAGAAGTTCCCAGCGATAGGTGCAGAGCGTGTCATGTACACACAGAGTACCTAGAACACATTCTATTTGGGTGTCCCATCTATGCGGGAACAACGTGTATCTACAGACATAATGCGGCCTTCAAAGTGCTTCATTACCAGCTTTATCGCTCTTACGGTGTTGGCTCTGACCCTGCCCTGCCGAAGCTCCAAGGGAGATAGAGTCAATTGTCCAAAACGAGAAGTGTCCAATTTTCTGAAACTACGATTTTCGAATAGCAATCTCCGTTGCACACTCGAGGCCTGATATTGTTCTCCGAGACTTCGAGACACGGACCACATTCGTGATCGAATTCTCGGCTCCGGCGGACTACAACATCACTGTCAAGGAGAAGAAAAAGGAGGAGAGGTATCAAGACCGTAAAAGAGAGTTGCCACGACTGTACCTAAAATATTCAGTTAAAGTAATCGTCTTTGTGTTCAGTGCTGTCAGAGGTGCAAAACTATCATTGGTTCGTAAACTTGAAGCCATTTCCACGTACCAAATACATACCAAGGCACTTGCAAGATGGATGCAGGAGGCTGTCATCCTTGGGTGGCTTCGTGTCCTCAAGACACACGGTGGTTTCGCCGGCCTGTCGTCGTAATTTCATCATGCCACCCATCTCACGTTCGTGAGACGTGGCTATAAGCGTGATTTACCGCAGTTCTACTGGGAGCCGATGTCATTTTTAGATGGCATATTTTTATCAAGGTCATTGGTAAGGTCAAATGAAGGTCAAATTTGAGAAAAACGTTGAAAAACTGATGTAAGCTTGGAATGCACGTTGAAAACGGCGCCTCTGGTTTTGAAATCTGGATCCGAAAAAATTAATAAGCCAAAAACTCAACAACCCAATAGCCCAATAACCCAATAACCCAACAACTAATACCCAATCAACCAATAACCTAAATTTTACCTTTATTTGACCTTACCAATGACCTTGATAAAAATATCATTTTGAACGTAAAATTTCCCGCCCTTTTCAAATCCGGAGTCAAAAATAAGTGGTTCCATTTGAAAAATTGACTTTGACCTTGAAATAACCTTGAAAACCGAGTTCAAGGTCAAAGTCATTGGTACCCGTAGAGGCCCCTCATTATCCCCTCCAAGTTTTGTCTGAAAAATTTTTTCGTATCTGCACAAGCATCTGAGATATTATCCACTATAGATTAAAATGGCCCACCCTGTATATATATATAGTTGAAACATCTTCTATTAATTCCCAAATCTTAATAATTATTAACCAGCACAAGCTTTGATTGGATGAAAAATTTGCGTTATTATTGGGACGAAGATATAGACAATTGTTTAGCGAGGATGAGTAATGCAGAATATCTTTATGGTTACGAATACCTTGGTGCTCAGAGGAGATTAGTAATAACTCCATTAACTGATAGGTGCTACTTGTGTCTCATGGGTGCTCTTCAATTGGATTTGGGTATGAATTATTTTTGGTTTGTTAATTTTTGTTACAATTACTATTAATTGAAACTTGATATTTCCCGAAATCGACAGTTTTCGAGGGTTCATATTTGTGCTAAATCGGTTTGAGTTCATATTATAAAAGCCATTTTATAATATATGAACCGTATAAACTCAAATCAATGTAGCATGGACACGAACCGTTGGAAATTTTTTTATTTCGGTGAACATCCATAACAGGAATCTGCGTCCATAATTCCGCCTGCTTATCTAGTGATACTAAATATAATAGGTGGAGCTCCAGCAGGTCCTGCTGGAACTGGAAAAACGGAAACGACCAAAGATCTTGCAAAAGCCTTAGCAGTACAGTGTGTAGTTTTCAATTGTTCAGAAGGTCTAGATTTCAGAGTAAGATTTTTAAACAACCGTTTTCTAAAACAGGGTAGCTACAGGTCAGGGAATTCCAGACAGTCAGGGAATTTAAAACTGGTTAGGGAAAGTCAGGAATGTCAGGGAAACATAAAAGAGCCTGGGAATGTTCGATATACTTGAGTTGACGTTTAGGTGTCATCCACAAATTATATAAGTCGTTTTTCTGAAATTTTGAATCCCCCTTCCCACCACGTAAAATATCGTAAGATTTCAAAATTTGGATTTTGTAGCAACCCTGTAAAATTATGTCTTCAAATAAAATAAATTTCAGCTTTGTGCATAGATGATGGGAAGATTTTTTTCTGGCTTGGCTACTTCCGGTGCTTGGTGTTGCTTTGATGAATTCAATCGAATTGACATAGAGGTTCTATCAGTGATTGCTCAACAATTAATCACTATCAAAAATGCTAAAATTGTTCGGGCAAAAGAGTAAAACTTTTGAACATTAAAAAATATTTTTTGCATACTTTTTAATAGGTATTAAGTTCTATAATTTTTGTATTATTTTCTAGATTTATGTTTGAAGGTCGTATGATCAAATTGGTAATGTCGTGTGCCACTTTTATCACCATGAATCCTGGTTATGCTGGTCGTACTGAATTACCTGATAATCTGAAGTCACTGTTTCGACCATTTTCTATGATGGTTCCTGATTACAGTAAAATTCTTTAATTAAAACGATTGGACAAAATGCAATCAATTTTTAAATGACAATGCTAAAATCTATCTTCTTTAGAACTCATCGCTGAAGTGACATTATACTCAGAAGGATTTGAATCATCCAAACCATTATCCACAAAAATGACATTAATGTATACGTTATGTAGCGAACAACTTTCTCAGCAAGATCATTATGATTTTGGGATGAGGTATTATATCGCACAAAATGTGCTCTTTCTACGATCACAATTTTAATTTGTTTTTTATTTACTATATAGTTAAAAATATGTTATTGTTTAGAGCTGTCAAAAGTGTATTAGTTATGGCAGGAAGTCTGAAACGTGATAATCCTGAAAAATTGGAAGACGCCGTTTTGATCAGAGCTTTAAGAGACAGTAATATCCCGAAATTCTTATCTGATGATGCTGAATTATTTTTAGGAATACTAGGAGATCTGTTTCCGGGTATTTGACAAAATATTTGAATAATAAATTTATTTTACACAATTATAAATATAAATAAACATAGTTTTGTAGTAAACATTAACATTTTTTAACTTATTTGACTAATGAAATTGTGCACCTGTTTCGTTTCTATTAGGCGTTGAAATTCCGGATGAAGATTACGGCATTCTTCAAGAAACTGCGGAACAGGTTTAAAACTGACAGAAAATTTCACTTTTGCAATACAAAATTTGTTGTATTCAAACTTATAAGGATTCAAATAACTATTGTGTTTTCCAGGTATTGAAGGATGCAGGGTTTCAGTCAGTTCCATGTTCTGTAATAAAATGTATTCAATTGCATGAAACTATGTTAGTTAGACATGGTGTTATGTTAGTCGGTCCTACCGGATCGGGTAAAACAACTGTTCTTCAAGTAAATGAATTATTTTATTTAATTTAACTGATGATTGTTATTGGTCCACAAAAATTAAAATTTGGTTTAATGTTGTGAACTAAATGTTTGATAATCAATACATTAAATAAAATATTAAATGTAACTAACTATCAATAATAATTAAACAGACATTGCGAGATACTTACACACAACTTCACGAGATGAAAATTCCAAAGCCATACTGTCAAAAAGTGAACATGTACGTGCTTAATCCAAAAGCAGTGACAATAGGAGAATTATATGGCGCAGTCGACCCTATGAGCAACGAGTGGCACGATGGATTAATTGGTGCAATTATTCGTCGTGCTTGCTCTGTGAGAATGACAAAATTTACGTATTTTTTTTTTTATAATTGAATTTATCTTATTCAGGCTGTCCACTCATCTGGAAAATCTGGAATTTGTTTAAATAATTCTGATAATTAATTGAATAACTATGATTTTTCATTTGCAAATATGAATTTATAGTACTAGGTTTATACCTAGTATTTACCTAGATTTCGTAGGAATTTGACGGCATTCATGGGATTTCACAGTTCTAACCAAATTTCCTAAGATTGCAAGAAATTCCAAGGATAACACACGATTTCTAGATGATATTTTAACAGAATTTAAATTCTGAATTGGAACAGGGAATTTTTCAAAAAAATAATAATTCTGATTTAGAAAAGGAAATTTTCAAATAAATTCTGAGCTAGAACTGGGCATTTTCGAAATTAATTAAAATTTTAGATTGGAATAGACAATTTTTCAGAAGAATTCTAATTTTGAGTTGAAACGGGGTATTTTTGAAGAGAATTAAAATTCTGGATTGAAACAGGGAATTTTTGCCAAGAATTACAATTCTCAGTTGAAACAGAGACTTTTCAAAATGAATTGAAATTCTGGATTTGAACAGGAAATTTCAACAAATTTTAATAACTTCGAAGTTGGAACTGGAATTTATCCAAAAGAATTATAATTTTGAGATGAAATCGAGAATTTTTGTGAAGAATGTTAATTTTGACTTGGAATAAGGATTAGGGCATTGGAAATTTATGTTGAAAACAATTACTGTATTAACTAACCAATCAGTTTTATAATTATTATAAACAATGAAATGTCGACCATTTTTTCTTTACAAAATTGGCCTTTTCATTGTTACTATTTTTAATTGACTAAGGCAGCATAATGTTAACACTAGGCAAAAAGTTGGTCAAATTGAACAATTTTGTTAAAAAGTCATCATTTTTGGTTTAAAATTCAACTGTTTGTGAACAAATTCAAAAAATTATGTATTATTTTTTTGTATTATTTATTTAAATATTCGTTTGTGATAATTAATATATAAGAATATCCTGTAATAATTTGTCAAAGCTTTCTAAATCAAAAATATTAATTAAATCTCTAGAAACTTATAAAATTAAGATAATACTTGGCCTTTTATGAAGTTACTTTCACAAATGAAAAAAAATGATTTATAATAAACTCGCGATGAACTCGTATCTCCCTGAAAAAATCTAGAGATACCTGAAAAAACGTGGAATTGTCTGAGAATTTCTTCTAGGATTTGAGTAGATACCATGTTATTGATCACCCTTCTTTATAAGCAATATTTTTTAAAGGTAATAAATTAAAATTTTTCTGACTAGTTTATGACAGAAGAACACCAATGGGTCGTTTGTGATGGTCCTGTCGATGCTATCTGGATAGAAAACATGAACACTGTTCTGGATGATAACAAGATGCTATGTTTAGCAAATTCTGAGAGAATTAAATTTACACCTTTTGTTCACATGCTCTTCGAAGTCATGGATCTTTCCCAAGCTTCCCCAGCCACTGTCAGCAGATGTGGTAATAATTATTAATTTAACCTTTAAGTATGCTCGTGCGGTCTCACAGACCGCACCATGGTTCTGATATATGGGTCCCTCCCCCGGGCCATCCTCGAGTCTGCTGTTATTATTAGCTTTAGTTTTAGTTGGGCTTTCGCCGAGGTCGGTGGACAACGTGTGGCCCTGCGTGTAATAGGTGAGTAATATCAATTTAAAGCTCATAGACGGTCCGTGAGACCGCACGTCCACGGTGGCATCACAATTTTATATTTCCGTTTGAAAAAATCAACTTCAGCTTAATGCGGGTACCCCAGAGTACGGAATGCGGCCATCCCAGAAGAATTTTTCATCCCGATTATCCCTCATTCGAACAAAAAGTGACAAATTAGTATGAACGTGCGGTCAGCCAGGCCGCGCCATCCTTCTGATATGTGGATCTCCCCGCCCCCTCTCTTCTTTATTAGATTATTATTATTAAATGATGATAAAATTTATTATTTCTTACTCATTCGAATGCCCCTTCCTATACTTGTATAAGTTATATAACTAATACTGATTTACTTATTTGATTAGATATAAATATATACAATGGTCTGTGAGACCTCAGGTCCATGTTAGAACAAAAATGAAATCAGGTCCATACTTGCAGGTGAAAAGAGAAAATTGTAACTTGTACCACTTATTTATTTATTTTTTTTTTAATAATCAAAGTGTATTTATTTGAGGTTTTATTTTACATTTTTTTCAGCACATCTGCATGTTTTAGTGTATTTTTCTTTAATGTAAAGTGGTATCAAAGAATAGGAAACTAAATTACAACTTCTTTAAGTTTCAGGGGTGGAAACTTTAGAAAACATTCTTTATTCCACACTCGACCGAAATGGCCACCTTTTGCCCCTAAAACTAGGGGCAAAAGTAGCATATATTTCCCGCGAATCGCATTTGCGGAGCGACAGTAAAATTGAGAAAATTGAGTCGATCAGAATTCGAGCCGCGAACAAAGCTATAGAAAAATGCGTTTGACCCGGCATTCAGGGCCAAAAGGAGGCGGGAAAAATCTGCTCCTTTCGCCCCTTATTACTTAATGTTCTATTTCCATTGTGTAGGTGAGATTGACGGCCTCGTTTGGACTTAGGGGCTGTCCATAAACTATGTTACCAAGTTTGGGCTATTTTTGACTCACCTGTCCCTCCTCGTTGACGTCCGTAGTTTTGTCGCCCCTCCCTCTCATTAAAAGAAAAAGTAACGTAACCGTTGGAAAGGAATCAAGAATAACAAAAAATAATTAAATATTTGACTCTAGAGCCAAAAATATTCTCGAAACAGGGGAAATAGGGTGATTTTTCACGAACATAGGAAAATAAATTATTGTAACTCAAATTAATGTAGATAACATATTGAATTCAATATCAAAAAAATTTAATTTCTAAGATTTCATGCCAAAATATATTGCATTTTCAATCAAACAGTTGAATTTTTAACCAAAAATATAAATTCTTTACCAAAAGAGATGAATTTTGAACAAAAAAGTTAATTTTTAACCAAGCAAAAGCGACGAATTTTCACAAAATAAATAAACTTTTAACTAAATAGTTCCATTTTCAAACCTAAAAGACGATTTTTTTCAGAAAACGGGTGAATTTTCAACAAGAAAGTTAATTTCTTACTAAGGAAGATGACTTTTCAACCAAGAAAGTATGAATTTTCTAACAGGAATGATCAATTTGCAATCCAAAAGGACGAATATTCACCAAACCCGTTAAATTTTCTACCAAAAAATATGACTTTAATACATTAGTTAAATTCCCAACAAAATAATTAAATTTGTAACAAATTAGTTAAATTTGTAACCATACAGTTGAATTTCTATTCTACAGATTATATAATTAATTTTTGATAAAATTCCGAAAAGAGTATTCCTTCGATTCATCTAAAATACAGTATATCCATCTATTTTAACGCGCTTATTACGAAAACGATATTGAAAATACCCTCAAATTTGAATTTCAAGGTCAAACACCAAAAAAACTATAAAAATTTAATGTTTCATCTGTTTATTTCAATCAATAATAAACATTTACCAAAAATCTTTTAATAAAAGTTGTGGATATTTAAAAAATACATATTGTATGTTAAACACATTTTTACTCTACGACTGACAGTTTTCGAGAAAATGGACGTTAAATATCAAAAATCACAGAAATAGATCAAAATACGAATGTACCGATGTGAGATAAATTATATGAAAATTTCCTGTGAGGCAGAATATGAAAATAATTTCTGTAAACAGTCACAGAGGTGCCTTTCCGTCCCCACGAGACGTTAGTTTAAACCCCCTACACCCACTTATTTCAAATTTTCCAGTTTCGTCATCTCCCACCACTGTCCCTGTATGACATTTCCATCTATCGACGTCATGCCACAAAACTCACTATCCCGCGAAATATTTGCGTCCTTTTTTGATTCTATGATATAGACTTTTAGTTCGCAAATTGTCATACGCCAACAAAACCACTTAAAAGATACTTGAAAAACACTGTTGCATGCATGCAGACTAACGGACCGCGAATTTTTCAACTGCGCAATAAGCCGAGACCGCCTGAACTGATTTCACTTGGAAAGCATCATATTGCGTAATTTACGCTACTGACTACTCGCGCACTCGGCCCTTCCGAGGCGAGAGTCGCAACCGTCTCTCGCCCTACGCGCTGAGAAACTGCGTGGGCCAGCGGATCTAGGAGTGTCGGGTGTATTTATTTGTATTATTATTGACAGTATTTATTATTGATTTCAAATCACCCGCGCTTTTCGGCTGAAGAAGTAGCGACAGGCGGCGCATCGATACAAGAACGGGGCAGCCAATGAACGTCGTTGATGAAAATAAACTGCCCACTCGCGGTAAGGGTGGGGCCCCCTCCAGCATTGAAAATAACGAAACCCTACGTTTCAATGACGCTGAAATATTGGAGACTTTACTGTAATAATACGGAATTAAAATCGAAAACATAATAATTCACAGTATAATTAACTTATAGGTATAACATAAACCTATGAAGCAATGTTCAAGTTACATAATTCAAAGAGGTTATTAATGAGAATAAGAAAATCAACAATATCCTATCCCGAGAGAACTACTGACTTCCAGTCTTGTATTTTTTTCTTTAATTACAGGATATCTGCTAGTGTGTGACTCATACCTTGTGCATTAATTATTCAAAATGTTACCTGAAATACGACAGATTTTAAAGATTTTTCCAACAAAAAAGTTGTATTTTCAAATTTGAATTTATTGACAAATGAACATCTTCAAAAGTATTTCTGAAAATAAAAATTTAATCGGTCGCAATTCTTTTCTTTGACGCGTAAGCGGATTTAGTCACAAAGAGAGTTTTCATTATAACATTTCAATAATTTTTTAACTTGACATTCTTGTATTTATTTATATTTAGTTCATTATATTGTAAACAATAACTAAAATAAATGTTAATGTATATTTCAAGTACCTACATCTACTTCTACTAATTATACCTTTATAGAGTATTTACCGTGATTGCATTTAAAATCTTATTTTTTTGATCTTCAGTTTTTAAGCGAATTGTGTTGATTTTCACTCATACATAAAATTGAACAAGCAATTGTATATTTTTAATTTGATATAAATTGAATAAATTTTGTAGAAAATTTGTGGTAATTCATGCAAGAAATATAAATTAAAGTAGGTGCGAGTACATTAAACAGATAAAATAATCTGTGTGCTTAAGAAAAAAGTAATTTTCATAAGGAAAATTATAGAAAGAAATATTAGTATATACATTTCGATTGCTTCATGCAATATGGAATCAAGTTCTGGTAGTAAATCTCTATAAAGAAACAAGTTGCGGTTATTTCCTATACAAAATTAGATTCCAGTTACAACGTATATGAGATCAAGTCTATTTTTATCCATTTTAACATTTGGAATGTGAAATTCTCGGAAATATTTACTATTATTGTATAAAATTTGTTAATATTTTATTACGTACTGCAGAGTGGTCTGCTTGTTTATTTTATGGCGAAAAATCGAATTGGTAACCTCGTAACTTGTTTCTTTATACGGACTTAACTGAACTTGATTCCATATTGCATGGAGCAATTGAACAGTCGATATAATGTAATTTCATACATTTTTTCTGACAAAGTGCCAATAAACTTTCCTGCTAGTTGAAAACAATTCTTTTTTGGACTCAATAAAAAGTTTCGTTGATTCAAAAATTTTTCGAAATAAAGAAAAGTGTGTTGAACCATAAACAAAAGAGATTAAAGAAATGCAAATACAATATTTTAATTATACAAAACAATGTCTGTGTAGAATTAAAATTGTTGAATGAAACAACAACCTATGCAGTGTGTATAAGGCAAAACAAAACGTTTTATAATAAATAAGAAACATTAAATATATAAATGTAATGGTAGGTAGATCATTAAATATTTTTAAGATTTGTACATCAAAAAAAGATCATCAATATATACAGTAAAATATATCTTTTTTGAAGGGCATACTCGCTTTATAGGACTATAGCGCAACGAAGTCCAGTTATTATGAATGATACATCCACAATTAACATCAATTGTATATAGTTAGCTTAAAATTAATTTTTACGAATAATTCAAATTAGTTCAATGAATAAGAGAAATGATATAAATCTATTTTCAAAAATCTGACTGCAGTTTTATGTTGAAGTGCAAATTTTAAGCTAGCCGTTTTCATGTTAGCGGGTGAAGTAATGAAATTGTCGTTAGTTGCTCAAGCTTTATGCGCCTTGCAGGATCATCTGGAATGCTCTTAAAACTGACTTAGAGAACACATTGTTGTGTAACTTATTACTTTCGAAATTTCTGGGTGATTGAATTAGATTTAAGGTTCAATTTCAATTAACTTATTATTTATTTTTTATTGGATTAAGATTATCATAAAAAGGCGATAACTTGGAAATAAAATTGTTTGAAAATATTTAAATATCAGCTTTGAAAAAATCTTCTTACGGTTTGCAAAGCTTAGCAGAAAGATATGATTTTAAATATATGAGTTTCATATTAAATACAATAAAACCATAAATTTCTCTTTTCATATCAGGCTTTTTATCAACATCATATAATATAATCTTCAACTATTTTACAGTTTAGTGTGGTCATAAATATTGCTGTGTGAAATTTATTTTTACTTTCCATGTAGATACTGCTGCACAGGTGAATGAATGCCATTCAACTGAATTTCCAGAGTGACGCCCTGAACTCAGGATTTAGTACCATGTAAATGTAAAATATTTCCACGTAAACAAGTCACTGTTCAACAACTGTGATTTCATTTGTTTTACTTTTTTCATTCACATATTTCTATTTTATTACTTTCAACTAATTTTTTGTTGTTGCAAAAAGATACCCTAATGCAAACAAGCTTGAACGTGTATCACTGAGAAGCAAAAGAGTCAGCAAAAGTTTGGTTAAAATAAACAGAATTATGTTGGGTCAGCAAAAAAATTTCGTTACTTTTTTAGAAAACAAATCTTTTTCTAGTACCAACCAAAAATTGGTGCTATTTACTTAAAACATTTTCATTGAAATTCAGAAATCTACTCACGATGTCTGTGGTGCGAAGCATCTCCAGTCATGGAAGCTAGGTGCGGTTCATCTTCCAGAATTTCAATTTCCACCGATGCTTGATAAATTGGATGAATATTCGCAAAGCAACGCAGTTTTAATCTATTGTTTTGAAAGAAACGATGGAGAATTTTAAGTTCAAGACGCGATTGACCTATACTTTCTTGGTCAATCGTAATATTTCGAAATCGAACTTTCGCATGCTTAGATAGACTACTAATCTGTAACAATAAAACAGTTATTCTGTGACGAGAATCTACAAATTATTTAGAACAAACAATTTACTTATTTACTAATTTTTCACTTGACAATCTTTATTTACAATTGTTTCTGGGAATGCATAATTAAAACAAAGTTGGTTTAGCTTTGCCAAGCGATTTAGACACTTTTAGAGGCTTAGAGCTGAAAATCTCGTTAGATGGATTGTATTATTTGTATTACTTTAGGCGGAAGTTTGTTCATGTTATGCATTTGTCGAATTGATAGTTCGAAAAGAAGCTTCCCGAATATTGACTTGTAGTTGCTGGTGTAATTTGAAAAACAAACAAAGATAATCGCGATCCATCAAAATTGCATTGATTTAATCAGAAAACTTGTAAATTTGTCTTGGCAAGGTTAGCCTCCATGTCATTTGCTTAAATGGAGTTGATACGAAAATGATTTTTATAGATAAACATTAATGTGTTTATATAATAGTAAATGGAAAAATTCAACAAGTTGATTTTAGAAGTTAAATTAAAATCATAATGAATAAGTAATTCAATAATTATGGAACGAGTAGGTGCATTTCTGAAATGTAATGGCAATAATAAATTCAGTAAGAGACGGTCGAAATGGTTGACAATATCGATTTGAAGTCGACTAACTTTATCGAAGATTTAATGTTTGATCCGATTTTGGAATGATTTAATGACGTTCCATTTCACTAGGCCCTAGCAAGCCGGACGGTGGCACAAATGCTATACATATACAGTATATATAAATACATTACATACACTATACCGGATGCTTTGTCAATCTGACCAGCTGAATACATTTCGCGTTTTGATTTCCTAGCTCACGAATTGCATTCTCGTCGACCAAGCGTAACCAATTAAGAATAGTATTATCGCTTGCACGTTTTTATCATGCACCAGCAACAATAAAAAAAGGTATACCAGCAATTTTTGAAAAGGCTATAAATTAATCATTAGGAATGTGGTATAGAAGCAACATTGATTGACAAGAGTGAAAGAAATTTGTTAAGATGGTTCGGTCACGTTGATAGAATGGATGAAGGATGTTTAACGAAGCAAGTGTATTCAGTTAAAGTGAATGTTAGCATACCCAGAGGTAGACTAAGGAAATAATGGTATGAATGTGTAAATGAGACTCTAAGCACAGTGAATCTTGAGGTATCAAAAGTGCTACAGCTCAATACAAGCTTCCATTTAATATCCAAATTATCCAATTTCAAGAATTAAAAAAATGTACGAGCCCAACTTCACGGTCCTAACAACTGACAGTCCTGTTGCTTTTTTTCTTAAAGATCTCACTAAAAACAAATTCAATGTTTACGTGTAACTGTCAAGAAACTTTGATACTCAATCTGAATCATTTTAATCAAATGACCATCGCTCTGCTGCAAACTTCAAGCCCAAAGTAATACCCCATGATTTTCTGTGAAGAAAAAATATATAAAGAGCTATAGTAATACAAGATCTATCATGAAAATATGTATGTATATAAAGGAAGCAAACGATGTATGCCACGATAGGGATGTGTGGAGGAACATTTTTTTTATAATAAATGTGTGACAAAAAGTATCTGCAGAGTGATAGACGCCTGAAATGAAAGATTTTTTATATTTATGAGCCATAATGGAGAGAAATTCATAATTAATTAGTGAATGTGGTTGGGGTAAAGAATATGACTTATTAGTCTGTTGAGTGTATATGTGTAAACCGTGCTAAAGAGATTCATCAGCAACCCCTTGCTGGAGCGACATTGTGGAACGAGTATATTATTTGAATAAGCAACACGCGACTTCTAGATTGATTAAAAATCTATCTATATGTCTAGATCTGTATATAAAAAGATTCAGTGTGGCTGACTATGCATGGTATTATACTACTTCAAAAACTGATCCACGTTTGATAAGAATTTCACCATTTCATGAAGGTTCTTAAATCCAACAATTCAATAATCCTCTAGGAAATTAAACGGAAAATCACGGATATTCATAGAATTCAAAACAATTTGAATACAAAGATATGCACGAAAATTTTTCAGGTCATTTAATATTTGTAGCTAGCCTTACTACATTCTTAGGATTCGAGAATTCGCTCGTATATATATGAATTTAGACGATTTATTCAAAAGTTATTCAAAATAATTATAATGAATTCAAGAGAATTCAGACACAGGTGTACATACACCTGAATTAAATAGATGGGCTTCCCCCTCGGATAGGGAATATTATTTTGTTGTGGAGTAAATTATGAAAAGAAAAAATAGAAAAATTGTGAAAAAAACTTCCGTTTGGACTCTATATTTTACTTTTAAACGGATAAATGATACCGATCTCCTGTTATTTTACTCGTGAACGTTATTTCTTGCTTATATCGAATGCAAATAAAGTCAAAAAAGTCTGCTGACTTGAGCCTTTTCTCTGGCAGTGAAGCACTTGCCAATTCCCTCGGACTGACCCTCCTCCATCGATCTTCTCATGAGAAGATTTTAAATTTGCTTCTCTGACCGCTTCTGAATTTGACCTTTCTTTTTATTACCATTTACGAAATCAGAACAAAAAGTATGACTGGAATAATACTGATATTTGAGTGTAACTAAAATTTACGCAGAATAAGAGTTCAAATGTAGTTGTAATTTGAATGTCAACAACGTGCTCTAATACATTTATTCTTACGCCTGAAGATGAAGTGTTTCTCTTTTTTCTACAGAACCTAGTTCGAGATATTTGAAAGAAAAAAAGTGTCTAAATCCTATGTTCTGAGCACAAACATTTATGACCGTGAATTTATATGATATCGAATGCAAACGCAAAGGCCATAACATAAATACCCGGTCAGTAAGAACTTTAACGAATAATCGGTACGGAAACTAACAGATCGGTTGTCTTTTATGGGCGGAAGAGGACGGTGTAGAGATCCGCAGAGAAAGTAAATATTTCCTTACTGAAAACTTCTTTCCTATTTTTCTTATTTTAACGTTTCTTTTTATTCTTAAACTTCGAAAGCTGAGATTCCAAATGTAAATTTCGACATATATGAGGAAACGATTCCTTCGACATCTTGAATTTTTTATATTATTGAAACTATTCAAATGAAGTTTTGAATGTTCTATTTGGAGAAAAAGATAATAAATCAAAAAATATAGAAAAATAAATTCAATTTGAGGAAGGTATTTGTTTGACCTCTTCGAATCGAATAAAGATTTCGACCGTAAACTGATCCTTATAGCACTTGGTGCCTGAGTTTTATATGACAAATGGGAAATCGCTCGCACGATTTCACACTTGCGACATAAAATTCGTATGTGCCTGAAACCCTGAGAACGTGAGCTCGTTTTGAAGAAACGTGTAAATAAATGCGATTGACTCGAGAGATCAAGTACTCATAGAATACTGATAATGTTGGAGAAGGTAAACACATAAATATCAACATTTTCTCAAGACGATCGATCTTCGGCTTAGGAGAGTGCACATTAGGGCGTATCGAAAAATAAAAATATTTTGCTCTTTCTTTAGAATAAGGAAACAAACTTGCTAGAAGATGCCAAAATTACTCCCTGCAAAGGGGAAAAAGTACCAAATTTCTTCAGTTGGCGCAACGATGTTAAATGTCAAGATAAAGAAAATTCATTTATTTTTCAGTATGTTAATTTAAGTAAGAAAAATATTACATTATCTCAAACGAACTAGAAATATGCTACTTTTCGTACTTTTTACCAATACTCGTTACTTTAAAATTAATGCGGGAATATGAGATTATTTTGTATTGGGTTTACACTGCACAATATTGTACATACATCGATGCAGTATACAATTTTTGCTATGTATCCTGATAACAAAAAACAATTTCCCTTATTTTTACGTTTAACATCGTTGTGCAAACTGCATTTTTTTTTCTTTGGAGGAGGTAATTCTGGCATCTATTAGCAACTCCTCATCCCTATTCCAAAGGAAAATAATAATTTTTTTGTTTTTCGATACGTCCTTGTGCACATTAAGGTGAGTCACAAAAAAAGAAAATGAGAGCGAGGGATATAGATATTTATCCCTAGCTTAAAGTAGTAAATCATTTGATTTATAAACTTTTCAACCTTGTAATTGTACTAACATAAACTAAAGTGGATATAGTATTTGAATTATTATAATAATTTTATCTGAGAAAAAAGATTAATTGAATCACAGCAGGGGAGAGTGGGGCTAAGCCAAATAGTGGGGCTAAGCCGACACTTGCTTTTTCACAGAAAAATATAAGCCGTATGAACTTGGGGTTTTTAATAAAAGTGGGCCCGAATGCCCTATCTTTATCGACAGAGTTTCTTGGCATTCTGAATGACATGGCACATTTGACGACATAAAACGTGTTTTCGAAGATGGAAAGTTTTTTTCGGCGTTTGTGAACAATTGTGTTTTTCAATTGTGTAACATCGTCAACTATAATCAAGGTATATTCACCTTACGTAAAAAAGGTGCTGAACATGAATGCTTTGTTAAATTTTGATTTTTCGATGATTTTCAATGTTTTTCGGATATCAATATACAAAATTGACGCATGGGGCTAAGTCGACACCGAGTACGTGGGGCTGCCTCAACACTAAGCTACATTGACGATAGAGAAGTAAATGACAAACTCGTCGAAAATGCAGCACCATGTTTTTCAAAAATTTAATTTGAAAAAATTTTTAATGTTATTTTTTATGAATAAAACAAAAACTACGTATCCTATCAAAACACAATTAAACCGAAAAATATGCGTCTTATCAAATTTTTTATTTTTTAACAAGCATTTTTGATGGATAAAACCAGAACCGTTGATAAAAAAGGCTGGTTAACGAACTTGTCCTTTCTTTTTTTACCTTAAAACAATGTGCCAAAGCTCAATCCAATCTAATCAGTCTTTCGAAAGTCATCGTGTCTACAGGATAAGCAGACAGATATACAGACATAAGTACAGATATATGTACATACAGACAGACACCTTTGTATAAATCGTTGTTTCTGACTTAGTGTGTCTCAAAACGTGAAGAGTTAATAATAAACCGACGAAGTTAAATTTAACATAAAACTAATACCTTCTCATTATAGGATGAGAATGTGAAAAAACTTTTGTTTGACAACATATTAGGTATTGTGGGATCAAGAATTTAGTTGGCTACAATAATAAACATTTAAAAAAATGTGTCAGTATTTTTCTTCAAACATTATAGTCGAATGGCCTCAGGGGGGTGCCGACTGAGGCCCATGATTTTTCGCTTAACAGATTTTCCATCTCTTCACTTTTTTTTAATGATTGATACACAAAGCATCGTACTTAAAAATCAAAAGCGACATTTTGTAGCCAATTAAATTTTCGATCCAACAATACCTACTAATACGTTGTCAAACAAAATTTGTTTTCAAATAAAAAACGACTTGAAAAAAAGTGACGGCTTAGCCCCACTCTCCCCTAATATTTTACTGAATATGTTCAATAAAATAGTTTTTGATCGTAAAAAAGTTTTCTTGTTTCAAAAAATAATGTTTTACAAATGAAAAGATCATATTTTTCGTTATAAGAAAAATTTCTTTCGATTGAAAAAAATTTGACTGGACGTATTCAGTACTACACTTTTTTGATTCAAGTAATCTTTTTTCTCGGTGATAGATGAATAATTAAAAAAAAAATAGTGTGAAGTCACAAATCAGCTTGATATGTAATCAGCGAAGGAACCAAATGGAATAGAAAAAAGGAGACAAAAACGTGAAGCGATGAGGATTGAGGACAAGATTGACGAATGAAAATAGAGTATGAAAAGAAGAATGACATAGAAAGAGAGGAACTAAAAAGAGAGAGGAATATGAGGGGAAAATGTAGGAAGAGAAAACTGTCGGAACTTTAATCATCCAGTAAGGTCACGTATCTCCAATAGGTGAGGGAGATGATACTTACGGGTTCCTCGTTGAGTGTCCATGCAATGTTGGGGAGAGGAAAAGATGCACCCGATGTACAGGTCGCTCGAAGTGTCTCTCCCACCAGTAATCGGTGTCGCTCAGTTACGATAGTGGGGTCCGTTTCTGGGACATCTAGTAATTATATAATTTAGCAGATGTACTAAAGAGATTAAGTTGATTCTGGCATCGAGCCAAGCACGAAGAACCAGCACTTCCATTTTGCTAGGCACGCTTCTACAGCGTCATCGCCAATGTAGAGTGCTATGTACGTGCGTGTTGGCAACAGAAAAAACTCGAAATTCGTTAGAGTTAAAAAAGAGGAAACATAAATTGGGAGCGTTGACAGAATTCCACTTTTATGAACTGAAAGCTGTTTTTTATAAGGCTGTGTCTAGTCGTCCCGAAAAATTGGGGGAGTTGGAAAAGGGGATTGACTAGTCGTCCCGAAAATTCGAGACGACTAGCCAAGCTTATGAGAAATATTGTACTAATAGCCATCCCAAATTTGGGACGATGATACAATTCTTTTTTATAAAGCAATAATGATTCAGAAATTAAACGTGAATTTTTAATAATTGTTATAAAATTGTCTACGAAGCAGATGACGGTGAACACTGGGTCAAGAAACATGCCCGTAGACGAAATAATTTTCAGATTACAATTTTTATGCGATTTGAATTTTCATTTTTAAAAATAAAAGTTAACAAAACTACGCGTCCAACCTCTAAATTTGGCTCTGCCCGGGAAAACCGGGAATTGTCCTGGAATTTTGAGCACCAGGTAAAAGACGGGAAATAAACGGGAATATTTGTTTAAAAACCTGGAATTTTTCGGATTTGTTTGTACTTTCGAAATAAATATCGTCTCGCTCTTAAAAAAATGTGCGTTTGTAATTGTGCTCAGTGTTACGAACCATCCGCGCTTAAATATTGAAGATGATATAATATTTAAGATTTTTAAGCTAATGTTCCGTTCAAAAAAGAATGTGCCTTTTATATTATATATTTAAAAAGTTTAGACTTGTGTTACTGCATCGTTCAAATACAAAAGTTCCTATTGTATTTGAGAACGAAAGCTACCTTTTTATATATTTGACATAGCAATTATATAAGTTACCTGAATTTATTAAATTAATTACTAATAATTGGTATGATAAAGTTATAATTTAGGGATACTCTAAATGTTTCACAAATAAATTTAAAAAGCACTTTTCGAGAGAAAATTATTTGAAGCTGGAGAGTGCCATAAGATGACTTGTTATATATTTTGCCTTCAAATATAAAATTTACCTTCTTTTGGTCATCTTGGATACATACAAGTCTAATGTTATGAAATTCAGCATAGATTATAGTGTAATTTTCTATCGAAAATCCAAAATGTATATTTCAGATTCTGGATTAACAGAACTCCAGAGAAAAATCAATCTATCTTTGGTTGAAAGTGAATTATTTTTCTTTTAAAAGTCTACTATTACACTTTTGGTTCAGAATTCATCTCTTCTGGTTGAAAATCTACTATTTGGTTGAATATTTAATAATTTATTGCAAACTCAACAATTTTGTTAAAAAGTCATTTTTTGGGTTGCAAATTCATCTTTTGTGGTTAAAAATCTACTATTGGGTTAAAAATTAATTTATTTTGTTGAAAAATCAACTATTTTGTTAAGAAGTCATCTTTTTTGGTCAGAAATTAAAGTGAATTGCGTCCCTTTGGGTTGAAAATTCATCTTTTGATAGAAAAGTAATCTTTTGTGGTTGAAAATTCAAGGGTTTTATTAAACTATCTGCTTTTTGGATAGAAAATTGATCCTTTTGGATTGAAATTTAATCTTTCGGTATAAAAGTAATCTTTCTGGTTAGAAATCAATCTTTCTTCGTTGAAAATTCTACTGTCTTCTAAAAGATTAGTCTTTTTTTGCGTGCAAATTCAACTATTTGGTTGAAAATGCAATTGCTGTTTTTATTGCTGTTTAGTCTTTTTTGTTTGAAATTTTTATGATTTGTCTGAAGATATATGTTCGTGAATTGAAAATTTGACTATCGGATTGAAAATTAACTTTTTTGTTACAATTCGTCTTTTTAGGATTAAAAGTCAAAAATGTTTTCTAGACAGTTCGATTTTTTATCTAGAAAACTCTAATCTTGTTGGAAATTTGTCTTTTTGGGTTGCAAATTCCACTATTTTCTTGAAAATGCAGTAACTTGCGACCTGAAATCTTAGGAATATGATACCCATAATTATATTATTTGAGAGAATTTATTCCCTTATTATTCCCCTGTTTTATTGAAAAATCATCCTATTTCCCCTGTTTTGAGAGCATTTTGGGCTGTGATGTCTGAAATCACTTTTACAATCATTTACATGACACAATTCACCTCTAAAATGTTCAAGTCTTTTCAACATTTATGTAATAAAGCAATAAGTATTGAATAAGAATTATCAACGCTCAAAAGTTAACCAGAAAAAATGTAATTTTTGATTGGAAAACCCGGGAAATAGCCTGCAATTTTTTTTAAAGTTTGAATAGCCACACTAAATCTACGTTTTTGTTTAAAAAAATAAATGCTTATTTCTAAAATAAATAATAGAAAATTTCTTTTTCACTAAAGACGAGCACTGTTTTTTGTGAAACATTTGTGTTGATTACAAAATGTCTTATATGGGCGAAGAAATTATCTAAGAATATTGTTTAGTACAGTTTGAGAAATTTGAATATTTATTGCAATTGTTATAAACAAATGAGTAGAGAAAAATGGTTACCTAGGGTTTGACAACGATCAACCACTTGATTCGCATTAAATTTGAACGACTTCTCTCTGCATTCTGTTAGCAAAAAGTCATTGCTAAGTAACTGTCAGTAAATTCCGTAAGAAAAACGAAATTCTTACTTTACAAATGCATTAGACGAGCAAAATTTGTTTATAAAATTGTTAACAGCAATAAAAAATGCTAATCATTATTGTGCAGTCAGCCTTTTATTGAGTGGTGAAGGGATCAAGTAGTATAGGTCAACGCGTAGACAGACATCCCGTAGTATAGGTCGGAGTACAGTCAGCCCATTTACGGGACAGTAGTACAGATCAATAAGGTACAAAAGGCATACTTGTGAAACTGAAAATTCCGATTGTACATAAGCATGCACATAATTAAATTAAACACATACCAACCACCATTAATGAAGCTTGTTGTGCTCTAGTTTCCAGTAGTGGAAGCTCTTCTGAAGCTTCACATTTGTACATTCCAGACTGGTTGCGTGTTACGTTGAGTAGCACCACCTTGTTCATGTTCGATACGGCAAGCTGTGAATGTGAAATATGTAATGAATCATTCCTCTCGGTCATACTTTTCACTCTGACAAGCTTCGTTTACCCTCCTATCGAGTAACTTTCACCGGCACGCTCACGCTCTCCCCAACGTCATTTCCCACTCGCTCTAAATACTCGTAGCGATCAAATCTCTCAACGGACATTTATATGCATCGTGCTACCTATCGTTTCCTGGTTAAACTCACTGGAAGCGATGTTTCCTCGCTGAATGCAGTTGGATATTGTACGATCTCATGGAGTTTGTTCCCCAGTCGAGGTACATATTAAGATTGTGGATGATATTCAGAAAGCACGGATATGTAAAGAAAGCTACTTGTGAAAAATTTCTCTCGTTTTTCAACTTCTGACTCGTAACTACTCGTATCTTTATTTTACATTTGCAAAATAAAATTGATGTCCATTTCCTCCCACCTAAGTTATTCTTATTAGCTCGATTCAATAATTATAAATTTTAGGTGAAGCTATTTGATAATATAAATCGATGCTTTCTCAAATGGAGAATTACTATGTGCAGAATCGATGGGCTTGATGAACTCAACTTCTTCAAGGGCATTAGGTTTAATGAATTCAAGGAATAATTAAGAAGTGATTCTAGTGCATTCCTGTTTTGTTGGAGCGCAATGTCTTTTTAATGCAGATCAGCGGTATATACCTATTCATATTATTATTTTCCCTTTTACAATATCTAGTTGCTAAAACTTGCACGCCGTCGAATCGTTCAATTAATTATTTTAAATAACACCGAATGTCGGAACTGTCAAAAGCAGTCTTTTTTAAGAAATAATTTGGTTGCAGCTGTTGCAACCATATTTTTGTGTTCATTGAAATAAAAATTGTAATTAAATTAATTACCGGCATTTTGATACTTTATTCCGTATTTTGTAGTGAATGATGCTGTTCAATTAATTGGAATTGCGGATCGAAAAGGGCTTTAAAATAATAATTCCTGCAATTAATTTAGAGCTGGTACTTTTAATGATGAGATTTAAGGAGTTTCAAATAAAATTAAAACACAGGTTGTAATTAAACTCCATTCGACTATAATAAAAGTTTCAATATAATGTGAAAGTTTTAATTAATATTCATTTTCGTTATACAGATAATTTAGGGCCAGGATATTTACATCACTCGGAATCATAATTGGTATTACAAAAAATAACATTTTTCAGCGTTTATAATACTAATAAGTATATAGCGCTACAGCTAGTATTACGGAATTTTTTGTAATACTAGTCGTACGAGCTGGAAATAATAGTCGTACCGAAAATTCCTCAGTAGTAGACAGTTGGATAATGTAAATTATTTTAAAAGTGATTTCAGACATTCATATAGCCCAAAATGATCTCAAACCATGAGAAATCGTGTAACTTTTGAATAAAATAGGAGATTAATAGTGGAAAAATTTCTTTTAATTAACATTATTGTAGGTACGATAATCCCAAGATTTCAGGTCGACATATATTGCATTTTTAACAAAATAATGGAATTTTCGACCAAAAAATATGAATAACAACCCAAAAAGACGAACTTTCAACGAAAGAGTTAAGCTTTCTAGCTAAAAAGTTGAATGTTTCAGAAAACATTTGACTTTCAAACCTGAAAAGATAAATTATCAACAAAATAGAATTTTTAACCAAAAGAAATAAATTCTGAGCTAAAAATATAATAGCAGAATTTTCAAATAAAAATAATCAACTTTTAACTAAAAAGGATGAATTTTTAACCAAAAGAAATAAGTTTTCAACAAAATAGTTACATTTTCAAATAAGTAATTGATTTTCCAACTGAATAATAGAATTTTTAACCAAAAGAGATGAATTATGAACCAAAAATATAATAGTAGACACTTAAATAAAAAATAATTAACTCTCAACCAAAAATAGTAGAATTTTCTTATTAGGTTCTATTACTGCAGTTCTTATTTAGGCGAAAAAACCAGAAAAAGGGGAATTTTCTTGAAAACAGGAAGAAAAAGAGGAATTCTTTAAAAAAGGGAAAAGTGAAGAATAGGTCAAAGAGTGTGAAGTCTATGATTAAATAAACCGCAGTGAAAATGCTGCGCAAGGAAGCAACTTATGCTATTTCAAAATATAAATTGTGATATTTCGTAAGAAAAGAAAATGGCCCACTTTGTCGACCGCAATTTAGGAGATATGCGCGTCTTGCCTTTGAGATTACCGTAATACGTTAAATTTTATGTTTGAAGACAAAATATATTACATGTGAGTTTATGGCACTTTTAACTTCAAATCAGTTTCTCTCGGAAATCGGGTTTTCAATTTATTTACGAAATGAACCCCTAGTTTTTACTGTGTATCTCAAATATCTAAAAAGGAAGCTTTCTTTCTCAAATATAATAAGAACTTCAGTATTCAAATGATCCATCAAAGCAAGCTTTAAATTCTTAAATATATACATAGTAAAAGAGGAACATTTATGAAAAATTAGCTTTAAAATCTTAAATATAAAATCATCTTTGATATTTTAGCGTAGATGGTCTATAACACTAGACTTCTAGGCTAATTCCCTGTTTTCTTGGTTTCTAGCCATCCTTTGTCAACCATAAGAAACCGAAAATATTTCAAATCAAGAGTTATTATTAATATAATTGAGATAAAAAATATTGCACTTATTGGTTGGTGCCTCTTGATAAACAATAAAAAAAGCCGACTAATGTGTTTCCCGTACAAAGATGTAAGTCCAGGTTCGAAAAAGTCAATTAGGCTTTCGAGCGTGATTGCATTCATGAAACGAGAAATGTGCTTGACCTAGGTTCAAAGGCTTGAACGGGATTCTAAAAGGTCGAGCTACGGCTGTAGCAGGAATCGTAAATCAAGCGTATCGATCTTCCGTTCATTGGTCTCTCACTGTCACTGGAGCAAAGACGTCTTTCGGGACCCGAAAGGAAACGCGTAAAACCCATCATCATCAGACTTTTAGCCCTCATTTCATCCTGCACTTTTTTACAGTTTTTGAAATTTCTCTCGAATGCCCTTTTTAGTTCCTGATAAGAGTGGTAAACGAATAAATTTTTCTCTTTGTTGAATCTCAAAAATTAAGGATGAAGCATAAATTACATTTATTTTTAAATTCCTCACAGGAAGAACTAGACCTGGAGGTTCTCTTTTTGGTGTGAAACGATAAAATTCTGCCTCATCAAGATACCACTTGACTGTATATAATATTTTTCCTTCTAGGTCGAAATTGCAGGTCAGAGATACGGAGTTTCCTGATCGAACCATCAAAGGTACTGTGATTTTTAAGTCCTTTAAACCAATCGTCCCTGAAAAAAGAAAAAAAATCATATTTTAACATTTCGTGATTTCAGATACGTAATTAAAGAATATAAACAGTATAACGTAGGAATAAACTTTTATATAGGGTGAAACAACACTGATTTGTCTGCACAGCGCCGAAGCGAGGAAAAGAATTCGCATCTCGCCAAAAAGGCACAAGCGCAATAAACCCCATTTGTTTCTGCTCCAGCATACAATAATTTTCTTTTGGAAAAATTGGAAGGTCAAACGAGCGTAAAGCTATAGAAGACCAGCTCAACTAGTAATAAATAAATGAAAGAGGTCAATTTTTCGCTCCATATATTATTTTTGAAAATGCACAATTTATTCCCGATGAATGGATTTTCACACTTTATTACTTTTTACTTTTTCATTTGTTTCATTCTTCTTTGTTATATATTCAATTAAATCTAGGTTATATAGAATGTGAATTTACAGCATAGACAATGATTTGAATATTAGAAGAAGGATTTAAATATCTTTCCATGCAGCTCTTTCATGTACATAAAAATCCTAGTCCAAAGCTGCGAACTACGGTACTTCTGCTTCAATACTTCCGAAACCACTAAAGGATGCATTGGATCAGTAGGTAAAACTTAGTTCTACGGTTTGGAACTTGGTGGCTTGGTACTTTGACTACCGCACACTCCATTTCATATGAGCCACCATATTGTATGGATACCGAGATAAATGGGGGGTGTTAGTTGGTACAATTAGGGATACACCTGACTCTCAGTTCAGGAACAGTGTCTCGGGTTTCCTGCAAATAGCCTTGTTCCTAAATCGGGAAACTCGAAAGGTAAACAGTCCGGGCCGCCTGAACCGTTTCCAGTTGGAATGCATACTATTGCGCAATATACTCGACTGAGTACTCGCGAACTGTGGCCCTTCCGAGGCGAGAGTCGCAACCTTCTCTCGACCCTTGAGCTGAGAAACTATGTGGGCCAGCAATTCTAGAAATTCCTAAACCGCGAGGTTCCTAAACCCAGAGTCGGGTGTATTCATTATTAATACAGAATTTAGGGACATAATTTTTCTCAAAACAAGATGAAAAAGTGGCTACTGTAAGTTTATATATTTCTATACCAACTAAATATTTTCCTTGTTTGAAGATAATAAAATTATTATATACACAATCTGTTGAAAATAACTCTAAGAGAACAGTTTGCATGAAGTAACTAAACGTTTTACTTGAACTAACTAAACGTTTTACCTAATCTAAGTGAACACATTCTTTGAATTTATTATATTCTGTATTCGCTTGTTCTCCTCAATACATTTTTTTCATGTACCAGAATGTCAACGGATAAGAGGTTTTATTGGAGCTATTACTATTTTCCATAAAAAACTTTTTTTCTTAATATATACGTTCCAGTATTATTTCTCCAATCCATAACGTTTTCACCAATCAAACTAGCAAGTTTTTAAATCCCAGCGTCTTCAAAATGCAACTTGTTGAAAATAATGATGTTATGAAATCATTGTTTGATTAAAATAATTGATACATATGAAAATGTATTATACAATAATTTAAAACATGAAATAAAAAAAAACATATTAAGTCCATGTCTTGTTAACTTTATGAAGAGCAATGTTAACCAGACGATGCTGTCCAGGTTTACCCTACGCACATATCATGCGGTTTTACTCAAGCTGACATATAATTAGTAAAAAGGTAAATTTATCCTTATAATTGAAAAAATTAATTTCACAAAAATCTATTCACATAGAGTTGCCAAAAATATCTCACTAACGTTCATTAATAGATTTTGTAATTGCTTAATAAGTCGAAAAGCTACAAATTTAAAAACATATGTACAGTTTCTAGTGCTTTTTCGGCATTTTTCAACTCAGCAGGCTTTCATAATTCAATGATTTGCCTTGCATTTTAAATTGCATAATATCAAAAGCTTCAAACTTACTGTAGCACAATTCTACAAACTTCTACTATCGGCGCAAAAATTAAAGGCATCTACCTTTCAAGCTTAACAACTCAGCGAAAAAAAAAGCTAGAGTAATAAGTAAATAGTCATTTGAAAGTGTTCCACGTAAATGAGCTTGAAGACGTTGATGTAAAAAATTCGATGTGCTTTGCAGACTGAAAAATATTTAAAAAAGTAAGGAATTTCTGGCACATTTAAGAAGAGTTAAGTTTAGAGCATTCTTTCTCATACAAGAGGCAATGGGAAAAATTTAAAAAAATTCATGAATAGGAGGAAAACATTTGTGGACAAATTGCAGTTGACAAATTCAGAAAATAATAAAATTTGTTGCTTAAAATTACAAAAATGTACAACTATACTACCTTCAGTTCTAATGAAGATATTAAAGCGAACCAAACTCTAAACTGTAACGGATAGGCTCTGTAATACTTTACAATCTCCCGGAAGGGTATATTATTTTATTTTTGGTGAACATCGCGACATTTTTAGACATTTTTTTTGGTTGGAAAGCAAGTGTCAGGAAGCAGCGGGGTGCCCTTTTTTGCTGCCGACCGCTGCGCTGATGCCTTTCTTTGACCCGTGCTTCCGAACTCTTGCCCAGATCTTGACGCCTCTTCTGACCGGCAGCAAAAAAAAGGCACCCCCGCTGCTTTCTGACACTTGCTTTCCAACCAAAAAGAATGCCCGAAAATATTGCGATTTTCACGAAAAATAAAACAATCACATTCTTCCGCGAGATTGTAAATAATTACAGAGCCAATCCGTTACCGTTTGGAGTTTGAATAGCTTTAATATCTTCATTAGAACTGAAGATAGTATAGTTGTACATTTTTGTAATTTCAAGCAACAATTTTTATTATTTCTCAAATTAGTCAACTGCAATTTGTTGACAAATGTTTTCGTCATAGTCATGCATTTTTTCAAATTTTACCCATTACCTCTTGTATAAGAAATAATGCTCTCAACTCGACTCTTCTTAAATGTGTCCGAAATTCTTTACTTTTTTTTTACATTCTTCAGTCTGAAAAGCACAAAATTTTTTTTCAATTAACGTCTTTAAGCTCATTTACGTGGAACACTTTCAGCTTTCAAATGACTATTTACTTATCACTCTAGCATTTTTATTGGCTGAGTTGTTGAACTTCAAAGGCAGTGGCCTATAATTTTTGCGCCGATAGTAGTTCAAAATTGTTGGCCATTTTGAACGTGTTGAGTTTAGAAATGTTCAGTTTTGAACTCATCATGTCCATTAATTATACATTTTAAATGCTGAGTACTGATATTATTCAATTGTGCAGACCTGAAAGTAGAAATTGCTCACATTTAGTGAGTTTCAATTTCAAAGAGTACAATGTTAAATATTTCCAATTTGTCTAATTTCAAAGGCTTTTAATTTGAAATTGTATATAGATATAATTAGAAACGCCTTCTATTGTAAAAACTTCAAACAGCAAGTTGCATAACCTTTTTTTATACTACAATTTTGAACGACTTATATTTGAAATCATACAATTTGGGAGGTTGTATGATTCTTGAATACTTAAAATTAAAACCCAACAATTTTGTATAATTGAATATCGACAAAAAACTGTCCATCAAGACATTGAATATTGAATTTTACCATTTTTAAAAGTTTAGAAAAGAAATTGTGCTGCAAGTTTTAATATCTGAATTTTAAACTATTCCTTCTAGGAATGTTTTCAATTTAACATTGTTAAACTATCAGGGTTATCGATTTTATATTAAATAATTGTACAATGTACACGCAGAAACTTCAATGTAAACTAGCGGAAATAAGTCATCCAACGTACTTAAATATTATGTATTTTTGAGTACCAAATTTAACACCCTTAATTTAGTTTAACAGATTCTGGCATTCACGAAGATTGTCGTAACTCTATTGCACACCTTATTATAATTATCCGATTTTTTATGGCTCCCTTCTTTTTATATTTTTATTTCTCATTTTTTCGAGCAACCTTTTGCAACTTCTCAATACCTTTTACCTTCTTTTGAGTACGCTTGCACAGAAGCAGAACCGGAAGGTCGGGGAATGAACGACGCCGCAATATTGCCAATTCCGCCCGATGACGTGACGTAGTGCAGCGGTCGTTGTTCTTTTTCCTTTTTTACTCCCCTTTCAAGTCTTCTTCGTTTCCTGTCTCGGTTGATTCTCGAGGGATGACGCTTTTAATAATTTCCTTCAGAAGGAACGTTTCAGACATGGACGGCACTAATCAAACCCGGACCTCTTCTTAATTTACTCTAGACGATTGTAAAGATTTGCCACTTCAGAAAATCAGCTTCTGTCAAACGGTCATTTCAGATTCTCTCTGAAATATTTTTAAGAAACGTCACCACAAAATAAAAAAAATCTTGTAAATACTTTTCAAATAAAATGCATTTAATATGTTGCATACTTGGAAACTAAAAATAAAAAAGAGCGATTCTATAACAGAGAAAAAGCGATTTTCGCATCACGCAATCTAGTCGAGGATAGACAAAAGAGGAGATTTTTCGTCAACAAAAAGATTATTGTTGTCCTTGTGATATTTTAGGTACTATACATCTTTTTTCGGATTTACGACGCTATTATTCTCTCTCCTTGACTTAACTCTACTCGCGAAATTCTTGTAACATGTTCCCTGAGAAGTCTTTCTTGACATGAAATGTGAAGTGATTCATGAGCACGGAAACATATTTATTTTGTGTTCCTAGAAAGTATACCAAAAGTTTGTCTGTTAAAAATTATCATAATTATGTTTACTTTTTATATGCAACTAATAAATATTCTACTATCTTGATATTTGAAATAAATAAACTTTATAAACCAATAAAAAAACCTTTACGAGTTTTGTGAAATACGAAATAAGGTTAGTAGAATGCCTCGCAAAGTTGCTTCATCCTTTCTTCCGTGAGACGAGGATTTTTTTGAAGTGCTTAAAGTGTATTTTTCAGTTATTCTGAAGACTCGCTCTAAATCTCTCTGGCTTGGCATAAAAGAATAAGGATAAAGAAATTTTTTCTGCCGATTCGCTGGTATCTCCCGCAAAAAAGTCGGTTCGCGATCATTCTAATGAATGCATAAGCTCCACAGCTTTTCCTTTGAAGTTCTTTAGTAATATTTTTTTCCTGTGGGAAATAATGAAGTGCTAAAGAAATAAAGTAGATATCACTTTTTTTTGTCCTTATGTTGTCTTTTGTTTCCCTTTTTTATAATATTCCAGTTATATATATATATATATATATATGTGTGTTAGTTATATAAGAATATATTTATATGTTGGATATATATATATATAACATTATATATATCCAGTTAGTTATATGTGACGTTCCGCAATAAGGAAAAGGCCTGCTTTGTCGCCCGTAGTTTAGAAGATACTCGCGTTTTTCTGAAGAAGGTCAAAAGTATCGATTTTGGGGTTCGGATGGGAAATTATATATTAATCTATGCAGTATTTCGTAATATTGTACACGAAATCGAAACCAGCAGATTACTTCACTTATTGATAAAACATAACTAAAATTAATACTTCTATTTTTATTTGAAACAACTTAACACCTCATGACATGGATATTCCGTTTTCTTAAATTTATAAACACTTTATTTTTCAAAATTGAGAAATCATTGGTGAAACATCAATTATTTCACACATCTTCAGAATGTAAATTTTCCGAATTCGTTATCAAGGAGATTTTTTTTGCTCCATGATGCCTTCACGTCAAATCGTTTTTCATAATTTTAATAAAGAATTTATAAAGGTTTCGTCCTGAGCTCAAAATTTCTAAAATGTATGCAGCTATATTCTCCTATACGTAATTCTATACCAACCTTTCCTTGCAAAATATTACATATAACAAAATATTTCTTAAGGAATAAAATGAACCAGTACTGTAGAAAACTTAGACCAAGAATAAAAAATTCGATAACACGTTATCAAATTTTGATTCGAATACAAATATATAAATGCACTACATTTACATTTTTTAAATTTCTTTTTGTAGCACGAGCTATCGCCATTCTCTTAAACTAAGCCAGTGAGATTACACTGATTGAAGTGGCCACACGGAGAAAATTGATTGGAGAAAGATTCCACAAAATCTGCGCAAATCTGGGACATACAGGTATTTTGGGAGAGTTCAACATTATTTTTGTAGTGTTTAAAACTATTTTGCGTGTTTATTGAATACCATAATTATTTTTAAGTCTCCTTCGGGAGCTTCTACATATTACGGTACGCTATTTTAAAGTGATTTTTGAATCACCCCTCCCTCTAGTGACAATTTGTGACATTGCGGTGAACCCCCCCCCCCCTCAGAAAATCATGTGACACTCAAGCTGATTCCCCTAATATTTTTGAATACGAAATATAAATGTAATTTCTTATATCCGTCAATCGAACAATGAACAGTGAGTTAAAACTAGTTAATACTAGTATGAGAATACTTTTTATAAAATTCTTTAGACATTTTTTTCCATTTAGAACATTGATATAATATAAAGATTTACTTAGGCGGCAGATAAACTCTTCCATTTTTGGTTGGAAATTGATAATTTAAATATAAAATGATCTTTCCTAGTTAAAAACGCATGTATTTTGTTGAGAATTAATCTGTTCTTGTTGATTATTCAACTAGTTTGTTGAAATTCGTCTCTTTTTTTTTAATTCAACTGTTTTTAATTTCAAATTAAAATCTTTTTTGGTTCAAATATGAACTACTTTACTCAGGTCCCGATTCTGTGCTGTCCGATGAAGCACTAGCTTCACGGTTAACTGCTTGTCCTCAGTCTACAAGTACATGTTTTGCTGAGAATTCATTTTTTTCAAGTTTAATAATTTTAGTTAAAATTTCAATTATTTGCTTGCGAATCAACTTTTTTGTTGAAGATTCATATTTTCGGGTTGAAAAATGATTTTTTTTAGAAAATTCAACAATTTGGTTAAAAATTAAACTATTTATATATTTGAAAATTAAACTATTTTGTTGAATTTTTTTTCTATGCGTGTGAAAAATTAATATTTGATACCAAAATTTAATTATACCATTTTTGGTTGCAAATTTATCTTTTAAAATTGTTTGTTGGAAATTGTTAATTTGTTTGTTTGTTTGTTGATAAGTAATTTTTTAAACTGAAATTTTAACTACTTCATTTTTGGTTAAAAACTTATCCTTTTAGTTGAAAATTCAACCATTTTGTTAGAAATTCATGTATCTTGTTGAAAGTTTAATTATTTTGTTGAAAATGCAACTATTCTATTAAAGTCATCTTTTTTTGCCGAAAGCTCAACTATTCTGTTCGAAATTCGTCCTTTTGGACTGAAAATTCATCTTTTATGACAGGAAAGTCATCTTTCTTGGTTCAAAATTCATCTCTCTTGGTTGAAATTGAACTTTTTTTCGATAATTCACCTTTTTGGGTTGAAAATTCAAATGCCTTCTAAAAATGTATCCTTTTGGCATGCAAACTCAACAATTTGTTTGAAAATGCAACTACTAAATTTTTTTGTATTGATGATATTAGTTATTAATCTATTTACACGGATTTGAAATTCGTAATATGTAGACGCTCCCTTAATCTTTTCAAAGAATACCCAAAGTTGAGTAAAACGAGCGGTATCTTGAGGGAAATTGGAACGGAAAACGGAGCGTGAAAGAGGGTGACTGGTTTTAAGTCGAATACGCGGAAAAGAAAAAAATAGTTATCAGTTTCCGTGGCACAGTAGTTAGACTGTTAAATTTTGTTTAAGTCCTGCTACCGAAGAAAAATGTTTTTTTTTTTTAAATATTTTTCTCAATAAAATTCTTATTAGAAGTCGGTAACAGCGAGGATCTATATTTACCGACTGAAAGATTTTACTCAATTGTACTTTCCTCCCAACATGAGATACCGGCGTGATATCCCATTTATTTCCCAGGATATCCTGGGCATACCTCAGGAGATTCCAGGGATATTTTCAATAATATCGTACAGGGCAGAAATCTCGATATTCCTAGAATGTGCCAAGAATATCTCAGAATATTCTGAGGATATCCCATAAATGTCCTATTTGTATATGCCAAGGATGTCCCTAAGGTATCCCGATTCTATAAGATAAGGTAAATTCCATTATGGTTGTCAATGTGCGAAAACTGTAGCTCAATAATAAGTCACGCTTTAACAAAAGTCAACAATTTCTCGAATATTCATGCCGGATTATAATCTATTCTCATTTAAAGTATCTTAACCAACGCGGTACATATTATTTTGATTACTTTTAGTCATGAAAACTGATTTTGCTGTTATACTGATAGTGAAAAGGGCGATCTCTAAACTGCACAATTTAGAGGTTATAGATACAATAACAGCCAAATTTCAACTTTGCAGAAAGTGGCTTGCTTTTATTGAAAGTAGGCTGTTATTGGTTATGAAAATAACTTTCGGCAATAATTTTGTTATAATTATACTGCGTATATATCCTGCACAGGGCATTGTGTGGATATCTTACGGGGCGGAAATATCGATATCCCTGGAATATGCTACGGATATTCCGGGAGATTTTTGGGACATTGTTTAGGATATCCCATATCCGGCCGAGATATCCTAGGGATGTGCCAAATATATCATTCTGTTGTGAGGATTTACTGGCAATCAGTAGTATTTCACTGGAATTCAGTGAAATTTTTACTGCCGTAATACCAGTAACCGCTTTCTGGCTATTTCAACCAGCGAGATCTCACTCGTTCAGTTTAAGAGATCATTGATGTGGAAAGTACTAGTAAATTAAATTTGTAAGTTATGTCTAGATTGTAATTGCATCATTCCCAATAATTCATAATCTTCTTTATCTAAATCCAGTTCAAATTTAGAAAATGTACTCCAATAGTTTAATAATCTTCGTTATCACGATTAAAAGAATATTTCCAATACCAAGAGAACTTAGTCTAAAAGTGTATGTGTCGCAGATTGAATCAGTTGCTACATTCAGCAAAAGATCGATTGATTTACAATTGAATTCAGTTCATGTTTGATTTTATCATGAAGTGAATATACCGCAACGAGGAAAAGTAAGAGGATAGAGAAGAAGGAAATAGAGAAGGGGGAGCGTGAGCGGGGTAAAAAGGGGTGCGGGCCAGCGAAACTCGTGATATATGTCTGTTAATTACGCGTATGAATTACGAGCAAGAAGGGTGTGCGAATCCACCGTAGCACTCCTGACAAATTTATTTTTCCAATTTCCGATGGTGGTACAAATTCGGTCAACGATGCCCTCATCAAAAAAGCGTTCATCCCTCTTATGTTGGCATTATTTTTCAAGTCGAAGCACACTTTTTCTGATTATTTTTTCGTTAATAATTTTCAGAATTTAATTAAATTTTTTCAATGAGATTTAAAATATAAATAAATATAATCATTAATATATTAATTGAGATTATGGAAGTGATTAGAAGATGGAATATTTACTTGAAAATACAGAAATCCTGTAAAGTTTTTAGCTTCCATTAATTCAGAAAAGGTAGTAAGAGAAGATTCAAAACGTAAATTTATATATACTTGAGAGAAACAATCACGAATAAAGCAAATAATAATTATAGTTATTAATTATTAATTGGAGTAATTAATTTATTATTATTAATTTTTATTTAATTTAATTTATTATTCATAAGTTCGTATTTATCCCAAAAAGTAAAATAACTTTTTATACATCTGTGAAACTGTTGGATGCTTTTGTAATGAGAAAAGTTTCTTCCATGTTTCCATTTCCTTTACTTTTGCAATCATTTAAATTACATTGTATCTTAATAATTTGTAACAGTTGTCACATTATCAAGTTCTCTAACCGGGGATCGATTTTGTGTTTACTAATATTTTCAATTTATTTCTTAGTGCATATGGGTAATTTCAATAAAAATATGTGAATTTACTCAAAATTATATTAATTTTTAGTAATGGTAGTGTTGCATTTTAAACTTATCTCAATAATATTTATTATCATTGAGACATTCCTTCAATTTTCGTTTACTCTTTCCTGCCCAGTAAATTGCAACCAACGATACAAGTTGATCCCAATACTGATAGGACGTTAAAACTAGCCCTAAACATGTTACAACCTAATTTGAGAATAAAAAAAACTACAATTTTGTGAGATCAATTCTTACAATAACAAGTCTCCCACTGAGTTTTAAATTATTATTTTAAAACAAAAACGACAATCACTTGCAATAATGCAGTCTATGCAGACCGCATTTTGAAGTATGTACCCATCTGCAGTTCTAAGGAAAGTTTAAAACAAAATATAGCCTTTCTAGTACTTTTATCAAAAAAAAATGTTTACGGCGGGGCAGAAGTGAGACTAAATTACAAAAAAATCCAAAATTCGTTCTGTTTCAGCATATTTTTTGGCCTAAATCCTATGAGCACTTTTTTCCATTTCTTTTCTTTTTAACTATTTCTACAAAAAATATAATTGAATTAAACTTATCATTATTATTAAACAAATTATATAAATTTGGTCAGATTAATTTGAATTTATTCCTTATTCAATATATTGTATTGTTCGAGAAAGTGGTTTGCTTAAAAATTAATAAAGACACTTCATCGAGCACAACTTAACTGCCCTAATCCGTGTATAAGCGCGTCAAGTTTGGCCTAACTTCAGTGATCGAATGCGACGCCTTGACCAATTACCTAGGCTCCAGGCATAGAAGAAGTGGTGGGCAGTGTAAATTTCGTGAATAGTCAGCTATTCTGCTATAAAGGTCTATTCCGAAGCGCCGACAGTGTTGACCCTGCTTTATTTGATAATGCGGAATACAAGGGAAAGGACACTCTACCATGATTATTTAATTGCACAATTGAGGGTCGATGAAGAAACAAAGCCAGACGAGGTGACAATAGCGTAACTGTAGATGAGCATTTTACGCGACCATTGCATCCTACCGCGAAATTGAACGAGTTTTTTTAGAATTACATAAATTATTAAAAATGTGATTAGAAATCTATTCAAGAATGCAATTACTGCTTTCCACTTTAAAAAATTAGTAAGGCGCATTTTTAATTGAATGATCGTGAACAAAGTATTTATTCCAAATGTCCCATTAGTTTTTTCAAGTGGAGAGCAGATTAGTCGAGGTACAAGCGAAAGTTGGTTTTAATGTCACTTTCCTTGATAATAGTACATTGTTAACCGAGTGAGGGATCTAGAAGATTCTCAACGAGCATAAAGTTGCCGCGTGAGCGAAGCGAGCGCGGTAGAGGGTCCAGAGACAGGGTGGCAACCTAGCCAGATGCCGCCATTTTAAGCACTGGTTATCTATAGTGAAGTATATATATACTATATATCTATAGTATATGCATAAGAAAACTGAGCCAATCAGTGAGAGGTACACTAGGTTGCCACACTGTCGCCTAATATTTCCAAACTTTCCCGTCACTAGTGAGGAAAAGTAAGTTGTGTCACACGGGCTCATCATCGATCGTGAAATCGATCACTTTTAGTGCTTCACGCCAGGTTCTTAAAATTGCATTTCCCGAGCGGGTATTAAAGAAAAATATTTCCATATGAAATTAAAAATTGATAAAATATCAAAAATTAAAAAATACAGATTTTCAAACGAGTTATGGCCACTTCATCGATTTAGCTCGGAAGCGAAAATATCTTCCGGCTGTTTTCAGTAAAAGCATCCATTGTATGATGTGTATATATATATAGTTTATCCCAGTTTTTTACTGAATCTTTTTCGGGTATATATGTCAGAAATAGTCCAAATTATACTTTTTTGGGTACAATTATGAATGACGGGTATAACGAAGAGATATATTTACAAATACTACGCATTTTACAAAATTCTATAAAACATGGGTCTAGTTTAGAAAGTGATTACTTTGAAGCTATTGTAATTAGAACAGTGTCTTTGTTTTACTAATTATGTAATTTAAAATGAAAAAAACAATTCAAAAATTAAATTTTGTTATGACTGCAGTCATTAAAACAATTTTGAACAACATTTTAAAACAAATAACTATACTTGAAGTTTTGTTACTTATTTTTAAAGTTTGAAACAGTAGAGTCGTAGGGTATATGTTCCCCGAAACAATAAGCCAAGATTAATTCAAATTCATTTTTTTTATTGGTAAGAAGCGCCAGTAAGAAAAAATTCAATTACAGAAACTATTGCTAAATTAATGATTTTTCGTAAGTTTTAAATTTTTTAAATAGAAAATCATATTTTTTCTTTCACAAGACATGATTAATAACTTCGGTTTAATTCCTGAAATTATAGAAAACTTTTTTTCCTTGACCTTGAAAACTTGGAACCTCTTTTAGGATGCCAAATTAAAGGGTTTAGGCAATTTAGAGATAAGGGGACGTTAAAAAAATGCTTAACGCTTCTATATGACAGTTTTTCGCCCTCTCCCTTCGTACCGCTTTTTTATATTTATTTATGCGTTCTGATTTGAAGAAAAATTCAGCTTTCGAACTTTAAACCTACAGAAAGGTAATTTTGTTCCATACTTTCTTCTCTAAGGATTAACAGCAAAAGCATGAAAAATATTGACGATGAGAGGAAACTTTTTCCGTAAAATAGGCTTCGAAATTTAATTCGACATTTTTCATGCTGAATTCAAGAGACTTGTTTCCGAGGTTAACGACGTAGACATCGAATTCTGAATTTGAGATTTCGCTACCACCGACCCTTATTCGCATAATAAAGAAACCAGAAAGTTTTTTACTGGAGACTTTTTACGCCAAGATGTTACCAAAAATTTATTCCATTTTTGTGCTTTTGAGAGTTTCCTACTTTTGTTCTTCTTTTTATGAATCATTAAGGCGGCAAAAATAGACAAACTTTCTTTGATTTGAAGGACAGCTCCCCACAAGTCTCCAAATTTCGTGAATAAGTAACTGAGATTTTTTTTTAAATTTAAGCCACCCTACTAAACATCATATTTTGGTGAAGTCAGGAGTGCGCTGATCTGTCAAATAAACTAAAAATTCTAATAATAGTATTTAATAGGAATTAACACTCAATTTGAGCGTTCCCTCCCTTTCTCTACTCATTTTTAACTCTGTTTCAATTCCACTTCAAACATCTGTTGAGAACATCAAATTTATTGTCTTTGTCGAAAATGAAATCCAATCACTTCTCTCGAATGAACGCCTGCATCAATTTTTGTCAAAACGTATTTCCATCCATTTCAATTTTCCGCTGTTCTACTATAGTTATTACTCTCGTCGAATATTTGATCATCAAATAACAGGAAATAGTATTGCATTGTTTACCATATCAAACATTTATACCACGAATATTTAGTTTTAAACCTCATGTTTTGAGAGTTCAATACGTTTGTTCCTTTTTTATTCAATTTAAATCTGCCGAGTGTAAGACTTTAGAATTGAGTTTTGAAATATGACATAAACCCCATGTACCTAAGAGTGATCTGAGATAATAGAGAGAACATACAAGCTCTTTAGTTTGAAATTTAATTGGCAATTATAACATAAGTTTTCTTGTAGCTACTATATTGTAGCGTAAATTATCTTCTTCAGTTTATTATGCTGAGTTGCATTCACTTATTCTTGAATATTTTTCCATCAGGATACTTGAAAAACATTAGGTCCGTAGTTTTACAATATATATGTGAAGAGTCTGTCTTTACTACATAGTCTGTATTCTTTAAGACTTCTTTTACATTAGCTCTTGTTTCCTTCAATATTTTGATTCAGAATTAAAATTTTATAAGAGAACCGTATCTTTGTATGTATACACAATTATAATAGGTTATAGTAATTTGAATTATTTTATTTGCTCAAAATGCTGAAAAAATCAAATTTTTGAACACAAGTGTGGATGGTTAAGGAAATATAAATATAAACCCAGTCTAATTCGGCTGAAAATAAATATATATCTATACTCTCTGAATCTGAATCAGTGAAAAATCACTAATTGTCAGTGAAATCTCACTGATTCGAATAGCTAGAATCCGGTCACTGACAACCAGTGAAAAGTTACTTCTTCATTCAGTGAAAGTTTCACTTTGGGAGTTGGCAGCATTGCACCACGTCAACTTAGCAGTCATAATAAAATAAGATTTTAGTAGATTCAATGAAATAATCATAGTAAAAACTTAAAAAGCTAAAGATGTTAGTAGCTTACCTTGAGAAGACCTGAGCTTACTAAAAGTGTTAGTTTTAGTAAGAAAACTCTCTCCGTAGTTTTGCACACGATTGAAATCCAAAAAAGCTTTAAATATATCATAATGAATCATCGTGAAAGTATCAAATCTACTATCATTTAAAATAGTCTTGATTTGAAAGAAAAGTTAAATAATATAACAATAGATAGTGATCACATATTTATGTCCTTAGATGTCAGTTCGTTATTCACATAATTCCTTGCTCGTTGGTGTTGGAAAGCCTTGATAGAAGATTTCATGATATTCAGAATAATTGAACAATTTCTTTCGAAGAGAATGTATAAAATTCCTTCACGACAATACTCATTTTGTATTTAATGATAATATATACCGACAAATACATGGTTTGAAAATACTAAAAAAAAAATATAATATACAGCTCCCTTTTTATTACAGATACGTGGTCGAAACGATCTTATGTGTCAAAAGGATCATATTCAGCTAATTATCCATATTTTTAATTTTTATATTGTTAATTTGCAGTTTACTTTTCATCTAGAAGAAAATAATAGTATTAACTGTTGAGACATTTCTCTTTTGAGCGATAAGAATAACATCATTACAAATTGGTAACAAAAACCATCTTTATCAGGCAGAACTATTGTCTATTTCTCAGATCATCCAACCCAAGTAAAAAAGAACATTGTATTCAACCTTGTTGACAGGATAATGATGTTATCGCACAAGAAATTTCATGCCAAAAATTTAAAAATTATTACCCAAAGACTGTTGAATAATGATTACCCAATAAGTTTCATCAACCAACAAATTAAAATTCGTTACTTAAAATTGAAATATTGTCCTAACTAAAATAACTCTGCAGAAAACAATTGGTGGCCCGTCAACCAAAAGTCAGTTTGCCATTCATAAAAAAATTCTTTGATAAAACTTCCCACTTTCTCAAAAAATGTAACATAGCGTTGTTTACCAATGATCAACAAAAAAAATCTTCAAACTATAAATAACTATCTGATAAAGAAAACGAAACTGTATTTTATATTTATAAAAAAAATGACTGACTACTCGAGACACCTGAATTATCAAATAATTAGAAATTATTATTATGAAAATAATAAAAATTAAAACAATGTAATAATTGAATGTAGAACAATTTTATAAGATATTTAATGTTTTAATATTTGTGGAAATTGCTAGTATACTAAGGGAAAGAAATCGAATCAAACAAATTTCTCTTCATTCAAAGAAATTATCGTACTGAATGCGTCCCATAAAACATTTCTTTAATACAAAGAAATGGTGTTATCTAAACCCAAAGTATAAAATTATTGTTGCAAATTAATATTTATTTCAGTCCAGGAAATATTAACCAAGCGAAGAAACATTATTGTTGGTTGAAAGGAAAAAGAGATAATTGTTGCAAAATTTGGTAGTTGACATAATCAAATCTGATTTTGAATCATAAAGGTATTTCCATCAAACTAATTAAACTGCAAATATTCTATCCAAAAAGACAATTTTTTAACATGAGAGTTAAATTTCCGCACAAAAAACGAGACCTTTTAACAAAATTGTTGAATTTCCAAGCAAATAGTTTAATTTTCAAGTCCAGAAGATGAATTTGTTAGAAAACAGATATTTTCATCGAAAGAGACGAATTTTTAACAAAACAATTAAATTTTAGACCAAAAAAGATGAGTTTCCAACAATATAGTTTAGTTTTTGACAAAATGATTAGATTTTCAAGAAAATAGTTGCATTTTCAACCAAAATTATGAATCTTTAACAACAAAATTAATGTTTAAAAAAGAAATATAATTTTTAACCCTAAAATCTCATTTTTTCAAAGATAGTTAATTTTTAGCCAAATAGTTTAATTTTAAAGTAAAAACTATCAATATCGAACCCAAAATGTTACACTTTTAACCAAAAAAGATAATATTTCTATCATAGAGGTGAATTTTTAATCAGAAAGTTGAATTTTCTACCAATGTAAGAGAATTTCCAAACCGAAAAGAAGAATTTTTCAGAAAACAGTTGAATATTTAAGCCTAAATGACGAATTTTCTACAACTCAGTCGAATGTTCAACCCTAAAATATGAATTTTTTTTAACAAAAAAGTTTATTTTTGAACAAATTTTTACATTTCAATCAAAAAACGTCAAATTTTAAACCAAAAATGGTATAGTCAAATTTGTGGTCCAAGATATGGATTTTCAACCAAAAAAGAACGAATTTTCAAGAAAGTAGTTGAAATTCCCACCAAAACGGATAATTTTGAACCAAACATTTGCACTGTGGACAAAAAATGATAACATTTCTGCCAAAAAAGATAAATGTTCAAACCAAATTTTTGAATTTACAAGTCAAAAATTTGAATTTTTAACAAAATAGTGAAATTTTCTACCTGAAAATATTAATTTTTAAGCCAAAAAGACGAAGTTTCTACGAAAAATAGTCCAAGTTTCATCCACAAAATAAAATTTTTTAACGAAAAAGTTTATTTTCCACCCCGGACTATAATTTTTTAAGAAAAAAGTTAATTTTCAAGAAAATACTTCAATTTCAGACTATAAGAAATGAATTTTTTTGAATAGTTAAGTTTTTAGTTCAATATATTGATTTTCAATCAATAAAGTACGAATTTTCAATAAATTAGTTTAATTGTTAACCAAATAGATGGCTTTGAACTAATTAAATGAATTCTAAACAAAAAAGTTCAACCAATTAGTTTAAGTTTCAATAAAAAAAAGATTAATTCGCAATGAAAAATTTTATAGTTGAATTTTCGACCAAAAACTTTCAATTTGCAGCAAAAAATGAATTAGTTATATTTTCAGTAAAAACAAAAATTTCAACTAGAAAAAATTTAATTTTCAGCAAAATTGTTAAATTTTCAATCGACGAAATAAGTTTTTAACCAAAACAGATTCATTCTGATCTTCGGATAAATTCTAAAGCCAGACTTATTTTTCCAGCAAAATTTTGAAATATTTAATTGAAAACTGCAGAAATTAGTTAAAAAATTCTATATTTTGAAAATTTTCTCTCGTGAAAATAAAAACATAGTGTTTTCATCTTAATTTTTCCTTTTGTTAGTCGAACAATTTTTTTCCAGTTTTACTCTTTCAGGCTGGACAAAATTTGGATAATATATTTTTCCCCTTTTGATTAAATACATTTGATATTTTGAACAGATTCCCGCTTTCAATTGAAAAAATTAGAAAAGTTATTTTAAAATTTAGAAGCCTCAATTTGCTAAATTTCTACTTTAAAAATTTTCCTCTTTTCAAATCGAAAAGTTGTTTACTTTTCTTTTCAACTTTTTAAGTTTTCCCCTTTCAACCTGGAAAACTTTTCAATCATAAAATATAATTTTATATTATAAATTTAAAATTCAAAAAATTTTAACTTAGGACAATTATAACGAAGTAAGAAAAATATCTTTCAATTTTCTCAACATTGGGCAAGTCGATTGGAAATTTTCAAATTTTGAATTTTTTAAATATGTTGTGCATAAAATTTTTTTTAAAATTGTTTCGGGGTAAATTTTATGAAAGTGACATTGTTTTTATTCTTGCTTTTTTCAATAAATCAAGGAAATACGTACATATTTTGAAGTTAAAAATAAATATTTTTTCTACTTCTTACGGATCCTGTGTAAACAGTTTCTTACAGATCATGTATAAAAATGACTCATGTTTTAGTATCCGTGAAAATAGAATTGAAATCTTCTTCAAAACTTAAAAATATTTACGTATTCCCTAAGTTTATTAAAAATATCACAAAAAAAATATTTCAAAAATGAACGACTTTTTTTCGTAACTTTAGGTGGAAATTAACAAAATGGAATTTTTCGTCATTTTTTGAAAAATTTTTCTTACATTTTTCGCTTCAAGGTTGTTTCCTTCTTATGAACTACGCCCCAAAAAAAGGAAAGAAGAATTTTTTTACACAGAAAAACTTTCAAAAATGGTAAATTTCAAATTTTAAAAGAAGTTTCCCAATGGTGAAAAAATTTTTGAGGTTCAAAACAAAAATTTGTTCGTAATGCCAAAAAAAAACTTTTCATTGCTATTACTAAGGAATCTAATCGTTTTGAGTTTTTTTCGGCCCACCCTAAAGTGCATGGAATTGAGAAAATTATATCCAATTAAATTTTTTTTCTTCTACTTTTTTCATTAAAAAGGTACAACAGGAGCCATGTGCGTGTTTACATTCGAAAATAATTTTTTCGACTTATAGAATAAATCACACTAGTCAATATTAACCGATTCAGTCAAAATTTGGAAAAAATTATATTCTCGGGCATTAGCATCAGAATCGCGAGCGGAAGCACATGATTTTAAAAAAAGACAATAATTAAATAATTATATAATTGATTAATTAATTAATTACTGCTTATTTACATTTTTTTATTTAAAAGCAAATGTATGAAAGCAAAGCTCTAAGATATTTTTTACAATTAAAACAATAAATATTATTTCGAAAATCGGAAATGACGTTTTCAAAACAGACCATCTGGTGGATAAAGCTTGCATTGAATCATTAGTACAAAACGAATGGCTTTGAGCTGATATATTCACAGTTGAATGAAAATAACAGGATTCTATTGAAGACGGATTGCGTAATCTGAAATGCAAATATCAATAGGACCTTCATAAAGCTCATGTACAAACAAGTCTATCAAATATGCTGAAGATATTCGGTTCAAGCATTAATTCTTCTCGCTAAATTAAACATTTATTTTTGTCATTCTCAATAAAATATCATTCATATTCTGAATAAAAATTTATTAACTGAATAAAAAATTTACATTATAGATAGTATCTCAAAAAAGAGTAAATGAGCAATATTGATGGACCCTAGGGTGGTCCAAAAATGCATTGGAAACATTTTTTTGTTGTTGAATTTTTATCGGGACGCCCCCCAAATTTGTTTGAATCTTCCCAAAAATTAATCAATTTTTTTTGTTTTGAAAAAAAATTATATTTAAGGGTGCCGCAAGCCCCATGAAGTACATGTATTTCCCATAAGAAAAAAAGACGTTTTTGTAAATCTTATTCAGAATGCTCAATATTATCTCAATCGAGTTGAAACTCAACATTTCTTTTCACAAATAGTCATAGAATACGAATAAAATATCACTTTTTAAATATCACCCCCATAAGTCTGTTTTATAGGGTCCCAAAAAAAAACCCATGAGTGAAAAAATGGGTTTTGCAATTTTTTTGCGCTAATTATGATTTTTTTGTGGTTTATCCAATGTAAATTGTTTCTAATATATGAAATATTACTTTATACTGAAAATTGGATATTTTCATGCATTGTTTAAACAATTTATTATTGTTTTTAGGAATTTTCTCATAGAATGGAGTTAGAAAGACGCGGTTTTTTCACAAATTTTCCATTTGTTGTCCAATTTTCAATTAGAGTGAAGTGATAGTTCATCAATGTTAACAATAGTGACTGTTCAAAAAATGATTCATAATTAGTAATAATATTATATTTGAATAATGCTAGAAAGATGCGTTTTTTTAGATTTCTGGCTTTTTATCCAATTTCCATTTGGAGTGAAGTAATAATAAATTCAAGTTAACAAAGTACTGGTTTAAACAATTAATTATAATTATTAATAATATTATATTTGAATAAAGCTAGAAAGATGCTGTTTTTTGTTGTTGAAATTTCTGGCTTTCTGTCCAATTTCCATTTGCAGTAAAGTGATAATGAATTCAAGTCAAAAAAATAATTATTTGAACAATTCATCATAATTATTAATAATATTTATTATATTTGAATAATGCTAGAAAGATGCGTTTTATTCTAATTTTTGGCTTTTCGTCCAATTATCATTTGGAGTTGAGTGATAATGAATTCAAGTCAACAAAATAATTGTTTAAACAATTTATTATCATTGTTAATAATATTCTGTTTGCCTAATTGATAGAAAGTTGCGGTTTTTTCTGAAATTTTCAACTTTTTGTTCATTTTCTATTATGCGTGACTTGATAACTAATTAGATTTAGCAAAAATAATTGTTTGAACAAATTCATATTGTTTATGACTATCTTCATCTATATCGTTTGTGCCTGAAAGTTGCGGTTTTTCGGAAATTTTTACCTTTCTGTCCTTTTTTCACTTAGTGAGGTAATTATTAATCAAACTTAACAAAAAAGTTGTTTAAACAATATAATATTGTTTATACCTATCTCTTCTCAGATAAGTGCTACAAAGTGGCGTTTTTTTCTAAAATCATTCACTTTGCTCCGCCTAATTAATTACTAACGATTAGTAAATGAATATTAGGGAAAACTTTATTTAAAATAATCTCTTTCATTTCTGTCAAGCTGTCAGAAATACAGCAATTGTTATTGTTATTCTATTTTTTGTTTTCGCCTCTTGTGTAAAATAGCTTTATTTTTTTTTGCATTGGGAAAGGAACAAAAATAATTAACGTAAAACAACAATAACAGTCGAAAAATAATTTTTGTTATGGTTGACTTGTTATTTGTTCATAAATAAAAAGGCGATGCAAAGTCAAAGATTTTAGAAAAAACGCCACTTTCTAACACTCATCTGAGAAAATATAGTTATAAACAATATTAAATTGTTCAAACAACAATTATTTTTGCCGAATCTAATCGATTATCAAGTCACGCCTGGTAAAAAAACAGACAAACGGTTGTAAATTTCAGAAAAAAAGAACATTTTACCTATTGAGCAAAGAGAATATTATCAACAATGATAATAAATTGTTTCAACAATTATTTTGTTAACTTGAATTCATTATTACTTCACTCCAAATGAAAATTAAACAAAAAGACAGAAATAAAAAAAAAGCCGCATCTTTCTAGCAATAATCAAATATAATATTATTAATAATTGTAATAAATTGTTTAAACAATTATTTTGTTAACTTGAATTCATTATTACTTCACTCCAAATAAAAACTGGACAAAAAGCCAGAATTAAAAAAAAACGCATCTTTCTAGCATTATTCAAATATGATATTAATAATTATGATACATTGTTTAAACAATGATTTCGTTAACTTGAATTTATTATTACTTCACTCCAAATGAAAATTGGACAAAAAGCCAGAAATTAAAAAAAACCGCATCTTTCTAGCATTATTCAAATATAATATTATTAATGATTATAATACATTGTTTAAACAATCACAATTATTAACATTGATGAACTTTCACTTAAAATAAGTGCGTGCAGGGGGGTTAAACTACGTGAACTTTAAAATAAGCGAAATTTAAAATAAACGGAAGTTTACTGTAGTTGAATTTTCTACCAAATGGTAGAATTTTCAAACAAAAAAGAATAAACTACAGCCACAAATCAAATAGTCGAATTTTCAAGCCAAACAGACGATTTTTTTAATAATACAGTTGGATTTTCAACCAGAAAATTTTAATTTTTAATAAAAAAGTTCATTTTCGTCCAAGAAAGATGACTTTTCTATCAGGAAAATGAAATTTCAATCCAAAAGGACGAAATTTCTATCCAAAACAGTTGAAATTTCGAAACATTTAAATTTTCAACAAAATAGTAGAATTCTTAGCCAAAAGAGATGAATTTTGAACCAAAAGTATAGTAGTAGAATTGTAATTGAAAAAAATTAACTTTCAACCAAAAATAGTTGAATTTTCATATTGGGTTTTATTCATTCATTTTGCATTCAAGCAAAAAAAAATCATAAAAAAAGGAACTTTCGTGATGGAGGTTTTCTTGGAAAAAGGGATAAAGAGGAGAATAGGGGATAGAATGCCAAGTCCATAATTAAGAAATTGTACTAAAACGATTGAGCTTCTTGAAACGCATGGACAAACATTTTTTTGTTTTGAATTTCCTATTATGCTATAGGATTTTTTATCAAAAAAATTGTCCCTCAACCGCCTTCAAGTTAAAAAAAGCACCTCAACCAGGGTGACCGTAAAACTTGATTTTTCAAATTCCTTCCCTTTTCTCTATAACCTTAACCATTTTTTTATTTTTCCTGATCAATTGACCATTCATATTCAAAGAACATAATTCAATTTAATCAATACGTCCGAATTGATGCACATTTTACTGAATTAATAAAAATATGAACTAATTCTTTTGTTATTTCGGTTATTAATCAATCAATTAACTTTTTTCTCAATTGCGTCCTTATATTAAACTTTTTTATTTTACATGATTTCTGTTTCTAAAAACTTCTTTAAATAATATAAATACAACCCTAAATGAACTAATATTTTTGACAACGTAATTAGTATTTTTCCATTAATTTAGTGAAATTTCACTAATTTAGATTTAGAGACTAATGTGAAAATGTAGTCACAATTGTAAAAAAACATTGCAAAAAAGGGGCTTGTTAGGCCAAAAAATAGGCTTAATTGAAGGTTTAACAAAAGTAATAGGATCAGCCATCAAATAAAAAATAAAAATTCTCATGAAATTACATTTCCTAGGTACAATTTCAATATAAATTTTTGAGTATAATTGGGAATTAGCATAGATTTATTTTCTCCAGCCAAAACTTATTCCAACTTCCAGGGAAAACATCGGCTATAAACGATAGATTGTATTATATTGGATTCAGTTTTAAAAAAGTTCTTAAAACAATGCAAAGAGCCGCCAATTTTTGCTCAAAACAGGATTTTACTGATTTTAAATTTACCAAGTCAAGGATCATTACAGGTTTTAATTCAATTTTATGTTGAATGTCAAAAGCTTTCAAAATCTTTTCATTTTATGAGAAGATAATCCTCGGTTGCTACAAAGATCTTTGCTTTCAAAGTCAAATCTTTTAGTTTTGCAGAACTTTTTTTTGAACTTTGAAATTTGAAATTTAAATCAAACGATCAATAAATGTGAGACGAATATTCAGAATACGAGAAAAAAATTAAAAACCAGTTTAGCATCATACAGAATCATGTCTAAGAATAAATCTGAAATAGTCATTCATGCTTTTTTACTGTACTTTTATGAAGCAAACTTTACGAGAATAAATATCCTGATTTTTCTTTTCTAAAACAAACGCGTTTTGGGGTTTCATCTGAAATTAGTTATAATTAAGAATTAGCCTATTTTGCTATTAAACTTTTTTTTTAAATATCATTGTTAAAATACTTTTAAGCTAAAAAAGCATGAAAAACGTTTTCTATTGCTTTTTTTACTTATGCAACATATTGGACAAATGGATATGTTCATAAAGTTTTTCAAACACGCTTGTATTTTTTTAAATAATTTATTTTTATAATAAAGTGGTTCAATTAAAAATCATATTGCATTGTTATAAAATAAACAAAATGTATGTTTCTTACTGATATTTCAAGACCACACGCACAGCAAAAAAAAAACTTATGTTTGCAATTTTTTGTTGTTTTCCATGTTCCACCGTAACTTTCGATAGAATTAACACATTTGCATACATATATATATATATATATATATATATATATTTAAAGCAGGTTATGATAGCCAGAGTGACATAGGCATATTAATATTCAGGACTATAAATCACAGCAACTTACAACCACGAAAATGTTATATTGAAAATCGACTTTTATATCTGTATTGGATATCAAGGTCAATTACTGACTGATTTTCATGAAAAATTTCAGAATTTTTGAAAAATCAGCAAAAATAAGTTGTATATATGAAACTTAGGCATAAATTGTATATTGATTCCAAAAAGAGTCCTTGTGAGGTTACGAAAAACAGATAATTTGCAAGTTCAAAACTTGAAAAAACTACTTTCTAAAAATAAAAATGCTTGAAAGACATTCTAGAGGTCATGAGGGGTAGCGTGTTTTGTTAAAGAGGCTATATATCTGAGAAATTTAGGACTGAGTAGGAACACACCTTCACCCCTTTTCCAGTAGCCTTTCTTTACATTGTGTGAAACGTGAAAATACAACCCTATCCCATTTCCAGTACTGGAAAAAGGGCAGGCGTGAGTGTAAACATAGTCCTACCGCTTTTCGATTATTATCCTACTACACTCAGACCCCGATTTAGTAACAATAACGGGAGTTGCCTGCAAATAGCCTTGTTACTAAATCGGGGGACTCGAAACGTAAGCAGTCAGGGCCGCCTAAACCCTTTCCAATTGAAATACATAATATTGCGCAATATACTCGACTGAGTACTCGCGCACTGCGCCCCTTCCTAGGCGAGAGTCGCAACCGTCTCTCGCATTGCGTGCTGAGAAACTGCGTGGGCCAGCAATTCTAGGAATTACTAAACCGGGGGTTAATAAATCGGGATCTGAGTGTAATTATGTAAAAAGTAAAAATACAAGCATATCCCATTTCCAGAAATCTTTCTTTTCATTATGTGAGAAGTGAAAATTCAACCTCATCCCATTTCTATTACTGGAAAAACGGTAGGTGTGAGTGGAAACACAGCCCTACCCCTTTTCCAGGGCTGAGTAGGAACACACCCTTACAATTTTTCAAGTAATCATGATTCTTTTTATTATGTGAAAATAGAACCTTATCCCATTTACAGAAACTTTTATTTTTATTATGTGAAAAGTGAAAACGCAATCATGTCCCATTTCCAGTACTGAAAAAATGGCAGGCGTGCGTGAAAACATGGCCCTACACCTTTTCCAGAAACCATTACAATTTTTTTAATGCTGACAATGATAGCACGCAAGACATAAGCATATATAAAGATTTGTACCTGAAATTTTAAAACGCATTAATTACTAATTAAATTATAGTAATGTGTATTAATAGAAATTTAAGAGGAATATAACATGTATAACAAGAACAATAACATTAATAGTACATAACATGTAAAATTGCGAAACAGAAAATTATTAGGCGATTTTTCATTTAATTGGACGAGTATAGAGAAAATAATGCAAGATTTTAATTGTACGCCAAACGAAATGGAAAGAAATTATGAAGAATTTTTTATTAAAATTTACGAAAGAGATTTTGTACAAGGTTTAGCATCTTTTTAAAAAGTTTTTTCAAAGTTAAAAATAATTAATACAATATAATAATATGAATTTTACAGCTGCACTTTGTGATCACGGAAGTTTGGTCGAAGACTTAATCAAAATTACCATAGTTTAACCAGTGAAAAAGAAACTTGAGAAAGAAATGTAAAGAAGAACAAAATAAAATCGACAGAATCAGTCATTTCGATGTGAAAACTCAATTTCTGTAATCTATATGTAATTAATTCTGGAAACTATTAGCATTATGTATCATTTATTGAAAAAATAGATTTATAAGCATCTCGAAATTTTTTTAGACAATGAAATATATACTTTAAATTCATTTAACAAATTGTATGCTTATTACTGTCCTCAAATTCCAAGAAATTGGACTTTTGTTATTTCTTTGCTAAACAACAAGTAAATTAGATTCGATTCTTTCAACTTTGAGATCTATATTTTCCTTCGAATCTTGAAAATTAATTTTAAAATTAATTTAACTCCTAGAATCATAATTTAGATCGCAATGTGTAAAACTGTAATTTATAGGACATTGTAGTCGTAGCCTTGATAATCTACTTTAAAAACTAACCTTTTAGTTTTTCTCATCTTTACTTCAAAATTTAAAATAAAAGAAATCGCTCTTGAAATTATTAAAGGAATTTGAACCGTATTTAACGTTTGAGTTTTTTAAATATTAAAACCGAGATTGCTCGGATCATACAATCGAAGTCGCTCGAAATTTCAAGATAATCGTCTGTTGTTTCAAAAACGATCAACAGAACGAAGTTGTTAATACGAGACAAAATAAAATATTCCTCATTTCTCTGATCATGCCGATCAAATGTATCACTAATTATTATTATAGTTGTGAAATTTAATAATTAAGTTGATAATTCTTTGAATTTTCGAATAAAATTTTGCGATTGAAAATATTAATCAAAAATAAAATAAAAACAGCGTATTCGACAGTGTTAACTGCAAAAAATCATAGCTAAAAATGGCAAGTCGAGTATATGATCAGTTGAATAGATTTTGCTGTTGCCCAGCGCAAAAGTAAAACAAAACTTTTTAGATACATAAAAACACTACAAATTTTTAAACATATAAATTTATAATAAATTCTCTCAATTTAAATTCTTATGGCTCTTATGGCAAATAGATTTGCGCTTTTTTCTTGTTACTATTATTGTAAAATAGTTTTAATAATTTACCCGATTTGAACCAGAGTTCAATAAAGTTGATAGTTTCCTCGCTATAAAAAGCAGGCCTAACAAAAACAAGTAAAGAACTTAAAAGATCTTTAAACATTTTTTCTATTTTTAAATTTAGATATGTGAGTTCAGTAGTTATTCATTGAGCTCTTGGTTTAGGAAAAATTAAATACTAATGTAATGACAAATAAAATATTAAGCGACAAATGGCGGTAATTTAATTTGTGAAAAAGCTTGTTTTATACATTAGAATGACGTTTCGATGCCAAGCATATTAAACATTTTTTGATAATATTTTAATTGCATAGGACTTTTATATATTCCAGACTCTAGATTTTTGGAAACACAATGAACAATTAAAACAAATCTTTCAAAATGCTACAAGGATTTAAACATGCGATACATATTTGCATAAACAGGGAATCTTTATGAGGCTTGAAGGAGGAAAGTGACGAGTCAGAATTTGATGTTGCTAGTAGAAAAGTGTCATACATGGTCAGACAAATCGACATCGCCTGTTTGCGATAAGACCATAGTGAAGAATGTCAGTCAGATAGACTTATCAAAGACAACTGGCGGTATAAAACTTGTATAAAAGAGTACGAAATTGACTTTTTATAGTGGTAGGATCATTAATCTTCGGCAAAGTCTATAGCGAAGGAATTATAACTTGATTACATGGAAGCAAGCATTTAACGTTTTGCTTATAGTTTCCCTTATCTAAATTTAATTACGTATGTTAGAGCCAGCGAAATGAGTCTCTTAAAAGTTACAGCTTAATTCAACTCATAGCCAACTATCTTCGATGAGAATTCATAAACTCGATAAAGGCACGTTTCATGTTCCTGAGAGTTTCAGTACTAAGATTAAGTTCGCCGCTTCAAGGCAAATAGTCCAGAAATTCATAATTTTATCAGTTAAATGTGTCTTTTTACTTCAAACATATTGTAGATAAGCTTTCTATAAAAGTCAAAAACATATTCCTGACGCATCTAAAAAAAAATCCAGATGATTTGAGAAGAATTTAAAGCAAAATTAAATTTTAATTTTAATTATTTACAATTATGAACAACAAGCTTCAAAATATAATTCAATAAAAAATGCTACTTTTAAGAGACTACATTTTCTGTAAATATGACAAAAAAGTTGGCTTTAACCATTTTATCAAACGGCTGTTGCAAAACGGGCAGATTATTTTCCATTTATTTCCAATTTTATACATCTTATTAAGAAAGCCTTACTTACGGGAAGGTGGGAATCGTAAGCATTTCTTACGTAAGATTTCCCTTTTTAATAATTTTTTTAAAATCTGCTAATTGAAACTAGGGCGGAGTCAAAATGCTCAAAATAATCGAATCGTTTGAGCTGAGGGGGAGAAATATGTGGGATAGCATCCGAAAAAGGAACACAAATTATCATAAAAGCGGTTAATATCTTCTGTCATTTTTTTCTTATTTGAAAATTAAAACTTTTGAAATTTCGAAAAAGAATTCCTATTGGTACAACAATTTTTTTATGTGCAGTTTTTGCTAGTAAAAAATAATAAAAAATTGTAAATTTTAAAAGAAGCTGTTTTGCCTAATTTAGAATTTTTGGAAAATATGTAAAAAAACATGTTTTTTTTTAGATTGAGTCTAATGCACATATTTTGAAAAAAGTTTAATATGTCAAACCTGAAATTTCTTCACCTTGAACTAAGGAAACACATTCTAATTTTTCTTTTTCGCAAAAAAAAAATTTCATGGTTTAGGAATTTGGGCAGTTTGATACTTTGGACTTTTTTGCGACTTTTGAAACGTTCTAAACATCACAAAAATTTGAGTATGAAAGAGAAATAATGAGCAGTTTCTTTAGTTTGATCTGATGAAATTACAGGTTCTACATATCTGAATTATTCCAAAAAAGTATGTATTTAACTCAATCAAAAAAAAAACATGTTTTTTGCACGTTATCAAAAAATTATAAAATAGGAAAGACATTTTTTTTAGTTTCTAATTTTGTATTATTATCTACAAGAAAAAACTGTACATCTAAAAAATTCGCCATACTTTTTGAAGTAATAGAAGAATTCGCTTGAATTTTCAAATAAAAAAGAGAACACAAGATATTAACGCATTTCAATTCTTCCTTTTTTCGGATGTCAGCCCACATTTTTTCCTCCTCAGCGGGAGCGATTTGATTAATTTTAACACTCTCATTCCGCCTTATTATACACATTATATCATTATTAATATTATTTATTTTTCATTATGTATTATTGCATATTACATACATCCAATGATTATACAGTCGAGCATTTAATTATTCTTTAAACGTTAATATTTTTGTATACGTTTTGAGCATATTTTAATAACAATTATTGAAAAGTGAAATATTATTCACTGATTTTCTGTAATTTATTATTATAAAATAAGACCTCAGTACTCAAAAATTAGAAAAAAATATTGTAAATTCCGTTTTTTCAAAAAGAACTGGAATTAGTATAATTATCCTGTTTTAACTTTTCTAAGGCCCTTCGATATGAGAATAATTCAACATAACACTAAACTATAATTTTAATTGTTAACAATAATGAACAATAAACTTCACAATTTAAGTCATTCAACATAGAGAGAAAGAATTCTACTTTTAGGAGATTGAATTTTCGGTAAATATTACAAAAAAGTTGGCCTCTCACTATTTTATCAAATGGTCGTTTCAAATTAAGCAGATAAATTTCTATTTATTTCCAATTTTCTAAATATTTTAGAGTTTCAAATACTTTTGAATTTTAGGAAAACCTCAATACTTGCAATTTCACTTCATTCTTAAATATAAAATTTTAAATTATTTTTATATTCCACATATATTCATCATTTTAATTGTGTTTTTAAATAGGCAAACTTTCACCATTAAAATTATCTTTAAATTTGAAAAATTCATGAATTAAAAGAAAAAGAAAGCTGTTTTTTTTCCTCCATTTTCTCCAAGATGGAAAGAAGCTCATTTCTGAATTTTTAAATCCAAGGCTTTGCTTTTCTGATCAAGTCAAAATTCTAATTATATTCAAACCAGTAAGTTCTTAAAACTTTTAAATCCTAAGAGTAAATCATCATAAATTCGTTCTCTGATGTTCAGATAACTTTATAGAATGCATTATAATTATTTCATATTACCATAGTATTGAAAACTTCGAAATACGTAATCACAGCTGGAACTTACCTGAAACAAAAAATAAAACCATCAATTAGAAAACATTAATTAAAATCATTTTTCTTTTACTTCAAAAGCAATAGATTTTTTTTTGTAAACTGACAAACTGGCTAGAAGAATTTTTTTGAAGATTTCTATTAATTAAACTTTAACGTGATTTTTTAAATGTATACATAAGCACTAAACCTAAAGCTTTTAAGATTCATTTTTTCCCCAATTTCGTTTATTTCCAATTTTTGAAATCTAATTCAATTTTCGATTCCATACTTTCGAATGTTAAAGACTTATTAAGTCCCTTTTTAATCCTTTTTCGAGTATAAGATTCAAAACTTGAAATAATTTCCAAATTTCAAATATTTCTAACTTATTTATGTAAGTGAAGTGACTAATTTCTAGCCCAAAAAGTAACTAACGTGCATCAATAACATGATTAATGTTCTTTTGAATTAAAAAAAATCAGAAAAATTCAATTCATAAGACTTCAAAACAATTCAAGTTAAATTCAAAAGAATTCGAATCAATTGGAAACAAATCAAAAACAAATTCAAGTGAATTGAAAGAAATGAAAAAAATAAAATAAAACAAATTGAATTCAGTAGGTTTCAAATGAGCTTAGAAGATGAATTAAATCAAAACTAAAATAAATCCATTGAATTAAGTGAATTTAGAAAAATGAAAGTGAATTTAACAAAATGCAATACAATTCCAAAGAATTCAAAACAATTTAAAAGAATTTTGAAGGTATCAGGGAGAATTCCAAATTAATTTAAATTAATTGCAAAAATAATTGCAAATTTCTTCAAACTTTGAAACCCTACGAAATCCTTCACGTCTTACGAATAAATTCTTTGAAATTCATTAAAATATTATAAAATCCCGTGAAATTCTATGAAATTTTATATTTCCTGAAATCCAGGAACATTTATTAAAATAACTTGAAAGCCTTTAAAATCCAATAAAATCATTGAAATCCTCGGAAATCTGGGAAAGTCCTCTGGAAACTTGTAAAATATCTTAAAATATTTTAAATCCTTTAAAATTTCTTCAAATTATTGAAATAAATGAAAAATTTCTTGGAATATTGTAAAACATCTTAAAATATTTCAAATCCTTGGAAATTCCTTCAAATCATTAAAACAAATGAAAAATTGCTTGGAATAGTTCCCTAAAATATTTCAAATCCTTTGAAATCACTTCAAAATAATAAAATCTATTCAAAATACCTTAAGATATTTCAAATCCTTCAAAATCTTTTGGTCCGGGTGAAAAAAAATTAAGTGGGAATTTCTGGTTACTTTTGTCCAAAAAAAGTCCTAGCGAAACGGGACATACTTTGAACACTTTTTGTTACTTTAGTATCATATCAGCAGTACTTTTTTGGGACATAAATCCAGTCAGCATTTTCTAAAATTCGAAAAAAATTAAATGGAACTTTTCTATTACTGAGTTGCCTCATACCTAGTGCTTTAGCCAAACTTTATCCGGGATCCCAATGGGATCTCAATGGGACTTTTTTGCACTCCGGTTCAGAATGATGTTTCTAATGGTCAGTGTATCAAAGACGTATAAAATAATTATAAATTTAGTGGGTTACTATAGTGTAAAAAATTAAATTAGAAATTACGCAAATGAAATATCCAAATATGCTGTCATTAAACAACAAACTTTTTATAACTGTGCCTAATTTTTAACTTGGATTCAGCCATACATGAATCTTTGGCCAGAATTTCTAACGTCGTATAAATGTGAAATAAGTCAATGTCTTTCAAAAATATTATTCATTTTCTCATAACAGCTTATCCACAGTTCAAACAAAGTTTCCATAAAAAGATATTTTTGTTAATCCAACATAACCTTGGCCGAAGTTTCAAATCATTGCAATTTCGTTATTCTTTCCAGACTCTTCTCTTAATGGCTCTTCCATCATCTAAATAAACATTCCACTTGTCATACATTTAGTATAAAAAAAACTTTACGAATAGCATCGAAATACTTGTGATTCATCTTTGCCATGAAGTAGAAATTTAAGGCTTTTTTCGATCATGAAGTGTGGGATCTTCTCCTTATTGGCTTTCTGTGCCTTCGAAGTAAGTCATCCACACATTTTTACAAATTATCAATTCCCACATTAAATAATTAATTTCTGTATTAAATATTAAGTATCACCACGTCAGATTAACAAACTACAAAAATTCACCTAGCTGAAGCTTTATAAATTTAGACTAAGGTGGTCCAAAATGCATTGCAAACTTTTTTTTCGCCCTATTTTGCGACGTTCACGGAAAAAGAAATTGCATTATTCTTTTTCTACAAATTCGTCAATATTAAGTTGTATCCCCGAATTTTTAAAATTAACATGAGATTTTAAATGGGAAAAGCAAAGTTTTCGGAAATGGGAAAAAACACTACTTCTTATTAACTTTTTGAAGGGATCACAGCGCAAAAGGAGCTCAAAAAAGTGGAAATAGGATGATTTTCTCACGAAAAAGGGGAAAATAGGGGAAAGATTAAACATTTATTTTTATATGTCGAAAAGAACAAACAATCTTTTTATAAGAAAAGTTATATTTTTAAATACTTTTAAAGTATTTTTCAATGATTTCTGCCATTAAAGATTTTATTTTTCAAAATTGTATATACTTAGGTCGTTAGAAATCCATTCACAGTGATATAAAAAAGTCTGAGAAAAAAATAAAATTAGTTAAATACAATATTTTGATGTTTAACATCGTTCTCATAAATATTTATTTCCAAGATTCGTAATTTCTTTCTCGCTATAATTAATACTTTCCATGTAAATTTAGAACTACACTATTCAGCAGAGCGAAGTAAAAATGCTAAAAAAGAAAAAAAAATTTGAAATCTGTTGATATCTTCTGTTCTCATTTTTAAATTTGCAATACTTAAAATTTCGAAAATTGAAAAAAAAATTGCCTTCTTTAATATTTTTTGAAAATGCACCTAAAATGTCTTCAGCTTGAACCGAAAAAATATGTTATTATTTTTTATTCGTGGGAAACATTTGTTTTCGAGGTGTATATAACGTCCCAAAATCGCAAAAAAAAAAAAAATGAAATCCCAAAAATCCTAAACCTTGACCAACGTTTTTTTCCGAAAAAGCAAAATGATACCATTTTTATTTGGTTCAAGCTGAATAAATTTCAGGTTCAACATATTCAACTTTTTTTTTAATGTGTGCAAATGACTCAATCCAAAAAAACATGTTTTTGAAAAATTTCAAAAAAATTGTTACTGCGCAAAAAGTTTATTTTTAAATTGCGTACTTTTTAATTATTGTTCACTATTAAAAGCTGTAAATATAACAAATTTGTCATAATTTTAAACCCAATAGTATATATTTTGAATTTTAAAACGTTAAATTTTACTAATTTAAATTTTTTTCACTTTTGTCGAAGTATATAAAGTGTTCAACTTCGAATACTTACTTCAAAAGTCCTACATATTTTGTAATGTTATTGGTACCTTATTTATTCGTAAATCATTTATTTAGGTGCTATAATTGCTTTAATTATTATTCAATAATGGGTACACTTACTAATTTCAGAGATTTTTCCGCGTAATTCAAATATTGTATTTTCAAATATCGTACATTTAAAGAGAAAAGGGGAAGTTTTTAGAGAATAGGGGGAAAACGGGGTATTTCAAGAAAAAAGGGGAAACTAAGAAAAAAAAGGGGAAGACTGTCATTGATTCGAAAACATATGAACTTTTCATGATGTGGTAGAAAAACAAAAATTGAAGCAAATATAAATTGTTTAAACTTGATTCAGCACATAAAAAAATGCATAATGAAAAAAATTTTAAAACAACCCGTCTCTAGCATGAGTTAAAAACTGCTATTTTGCATTTTCGGGGCATATTCCGGGCACGACAGAAAGTGGTTGGGGCGTCAAATTTAAAAGTGCATGGGGTGGAAACGATTCCTTGAATATTTCTTACGAAGTGTCTGAAATTCAATTTATGAAAAGTAAATACTGACAAAAAAATGCAATATCTTTTTTCGAGAACCTCGCAAAATAGAGGGAAGCCTTGCACTCTAGCAAAAAAAGCTTTTTTGAACCACTCTAATTTGCACACATTACGAGAAATTTTAACTGCCAGTTTTTTTCCAATTTTAGAAATCATTTGTCCCATTATTTGTGAAGCAGTAAAAGAAATAAACTTGGCTCAGATTGAAACATTTAGGAAATAATAAAAATCCATAAATTTGTGCAAGTTGAAGAAAAACATTAAACAGTAAAATTAGAAATATTATTACAGTCCAATTTTATCCTTACTTCTTATATTTACAGACAGTCTTCGCAGATTTCAGGCAGGATCTGGAAAGATTACGTCATGCATCTATACGACAGTTAATTTACATCGGGGATCAATTAAACACTGACGTTAACGTTAGTTTGCAGGAATAATTTTTGAATATTTATATATTTGTTGAATTAAAAAAATTAAACAATTTCTGTAAGCGTTTGGTTTCTCTTTCTCAATATAGGCTCTGATCTCAACTATGGACAAAATAGGAGTATGTTCTGTAGACATATGTTTTTGTCTGAAATATCATCAGGAATTTTGGACTGCAAGAGCACAGCTCAATTGCAACTAGTGTTATAGAGAATCCGTTCGCAGAGGGAGTCTTGAGGTACATAAAAAATATGATTTACAATCTATTTCAAACATATTATGTGTTCCTTTCCAATCCAGTTTTATATATTTATTAATTTAATCTAAACCCTTAACAGTTACGAAACAAGTTTCACGTTAAATGCCAGAAAAATGTAGCGGTCGTTATCAAGGTCTTTTGAGAATATTACGGTCCCGAAAAAATTTGTCACATTTTAATGTTTGAGTCCAAAGTCTTAACTTTATTGCAATGACGAGCATACAATCATTATTTAAGAGATCAGTAATAAGGGTGATTTACAGAGGAAACATTGAAATAAATATTTAAAAAATACTATTGTTTATTCAAAGTTTGGGGAAAATTGCTGTAGTGATATTACTGTTGAATTAAAAAGAATATCAAAGTCAATATTGGATAAGACTAGACAATGTTTGCAAAATTTGTTCCTGGGTTTCGAGCGGAGCCACTCAGAGGACTAAAAACAATCAAGTGCAACTGTGATTGTTGTGATTGTTATTGAAATCAATAAACAAGATAGACAAATTAAATTGAATAAACTGACTTTCAAATCTCCAGCTGTTTAAAAATGGGCACGTGAATAAAAATAAATACTTTTTGAAGGTAAAAAACCATTTCCAGAGCAATAGAGATTTATAGCCCAATATGGGAAAATTGGAATTTTTCTCCCAAGCTGAAATTAAAATTTTTCTAAAACGTTTCCTGTTGGTCCTAGAAAGTTACAAATCTTCCAGAAGAGGGAGTCGGCATTAAGTTAATCTATAGTAACACTTTTAGAAAGAGAAAAATTTATTTCCAGAGCTGAATATTCCCTTTTATTGATTAAAAATTAATTTTTTAAATTGAAAATTTAACTTTTGCAGTTTGAGATTCATCATTTTAATTGAAAATTCATCTCTTTGGTGGGAAATCCAACTATTTTTGGTTGAATGTTAATTCTTTTTGGTTAAAAAGTCTACGATTATATTTTTCGTTATAAAATCATCTATTATGGTCAACAATTGTATTATTTGGTTAATGGTTAACTTAAATTGTTAAAAATGTTGTTATAAAGTCGCTCGTTTTTGTTATAAATTCAACTATTTTATTGAAAATTTAATTATTTAGTTGAAAATTCAACTATTTGCTTAAAAATGAACTATTTTACTGGAAATTAATTTTGTTGCTATTGAAGATTTATCATTTCAGTTACAAATTCATGTTTTGGGTTGAAAATTTAACTATTTTGTTGAAAATTCGCTGTTTTGGTAGCAAATTAATTAATTTAACTAAAAATTTAACTATTCCATTTGAAAATGTATCTCTTTTTGGTAGAAATTTGATCTCTTTGGTTAAGAATCCAACTATTTTTGTTTTAAAGTTAATTCTTTTTGATTGAAAAGTCTGCTATTATATTTTTGGTTAAGTATATATCTATCATTCTTTTTTGCTTTAAAATTTTATTATATTCTTAACAATTCAACGATTTGGTTAGAAAGTGACTGAAGAATCTTTCTTGGTTAGAAGTTGAACTACTTAGTTAAAAATTCTTTTATCTCTTGTTGAATATAAGGGTATTACATTTTTGGTTGAAAATTTATCTTTTTCAGTTACTAATTTAACTATATAGTACAATTCAACGACTTGGTTTAAAGTCGAACTCCTTTGCTAAAAATTCATTTTTTGTTGTTGAAAATGTAACTCTTATTTTCTTTGTTGAAAATAAATCTATTTAGTAAATAATTTAACTAATTCATTAAGAGTTAAACTCTTTTGTTGAAAATTCATTTCTTTTTGTCAAAGATTCATAATTTTAGTTAAATATTCATCCCTTTGGTTGAAAGTTAAACTATTTTGTTGAAACTTCGCTCTTTTGGTAGAAAATACATTTTTTAACTGAAAATCTAACTATTCCATTCCGAGAAAATCGGCCGAGAATTTTGGAATCAAAATTTCATGGGTTTTCAAAATCGGCTTTGGATATGGATTGAAAACTTAATTTGTAATTTTTTGCAAAAATAGAAACTTGCTCCGTATATATGGATATGCTAAATGAGAGTAAGAAAGATTTGATCGGCAATAGTCTTTGGTTAAAAATCCGAAAAAAAAAGAAAATATGCATTTTTTAAATGAAATGATAATAATTTTAAGAAATAAATATTTTTTTATTGTATAAAAAAATATTTTGGAAAAATGCTTTTACCAAAATGCGTATTTGGTTTTTTAAGAATTTTGTATGCAATAGATCCATTTTCGGAAAAATATTGGTTATCTAGTTCTGTAATGCAGCCGTTCAATGATTGTTCACTTTTTAATACAAATACGGTTCCATTTTAAAAATCATTAATTCACTTATATTTATAGTTGATCAACTAAAAAAGTTTTCTAAAAAAAAATCCAATTTCAAACGCTTTTAATTTTGAATTGTGTAAGCTCAAAAAGGAAGACCTTAAATCGAACTTATTTAAATCTATAAATAATTTAACAAAAAGGAGAAAAGATAAACAAATATTTCTAAATTGCTTTATATTATCATGCGATATGAAATTTGTGATAATTCAAGTGATTGGACAGATCTATCTTTTAAAAATTTGCCAAATTGCCGGTCAAAAAATAAATTTACTATTATTTCTCGGTTTTCCGGTCCAGCGGCCATCCTGAAGGACCGTCTTGATTCCTTGTTTGTATTCTAATTTTTATTAAAAATAATTCAAAAAGTTGAAGAGTTTATTTTCTTCCCAAAAAAAGTTCCAGTCTTTATACTTGGTAACTTGTGGTGTATCACCCTGAATTTTTTCTCTTCCTATTTGTAACACACTAATTAGATTCCGCGAGCAAATTTCCAAACAGATAGGATGAAGTTTGCAGCACTTGGCAACTTTGCTTAACCGGATAAGGAGTTTTGGCTCTTTTAGTCACTTAAAATGATACTAAAGGTCTCTCTATCCCTATGCTGGTTGCATATGCATGAGGAACAAAGTCGGAAGGCCAATAAAAGCATCTATAATGTGAAATCTACTTTGAAACTTGTAGGTGATTATTACCAAGGAGCTGACGTTCCATCACCAACTTTTGTCTCCAAAGTCCCATTCACCCCTTAACTAAAATCACTAAAATCTCAAATAATATTGGAAATTCCAGACCAAACTAAATCTTAATAAGCGTCAGGGTACACGGAAATTGTCGTGCAATTCTGGCTGGTTAATTTAACAAGGGACTTCGAAACCGGCAATTTCATGGAATTCTAGAGGAAAAAGCAGGAAGAGCGCTTCCCTATTGTTCCAAGCCTAATGGACCCAAGTTAAGGGAGAAGGGGGGATGAATCGCGGACGTCGTGAGCAGAGAAAAAAGAGCGAGAGAGAGAAAAGGATCGAGAGAGACAGATGAGACTCCGAGTCTCTCCGGCTGTTTATGGGGAAAATTAACTCTATACAAAATTGAATGCAGAAATGTGCACTACAGGAATTGCTGAAGATTCAATGTACTTTGAGAATCCATAAAATTTTCAGGAATTCCTTAAATGAATTTTCATCCCTCTTTCCATAAAATTCAAAGTTCATGACACAAAGGAGGTTTGTAAAGCTCTAAGGTTAGAGGGCTTACAAGGGCTTTTGTAAGGAGTTGTTGCCTGATATTTTCTTGAAAAGTATTTTGAAAATTATTACTTATTTAGTATGCCTGCATTCGTTAGTGAATAAGCTTCCTCAATTATTTAACAAATTTGAAAAAATATTTATCATATTCAAAATGTGATTGGTTAAATTTACCCTACTTATTATGAAGACTGATTTCGCGGATTGGGATGATTATATCAATAAATTAAAAACCGATCGTGTAAGATTGATTCTGTATAAAAAAAATTAATGCATATAAAAAAACTGCTTTTAAATAAATTTTTCATTTTGCCTGACCATTAATATTCAAGAACCAGCATTTTATTCTTGTTTCATTTTTAACGAGGAATCTGTTAGAAACGGAATAAAACAATACAATTTCAGATTACAGTTTGAAAATTAAAAATATATTTAAAAAAAAAAGATTACTTTTTAACATGAAAGATCGATTTTCGATCCCAAAGGAAGAGTTTTCAACAAAGCAGTTGAATTTTCAACTAAAAAATATGATTTTTTAATAAAATACTTGAATTTTCAAAAAGTTTATTTTTCAAAAAAGATCAATTCTCAACGAAAAACATGATATATGTAGCTATTAAAAAAATAATTTTCGACAAAATATTTCAATTTTTAACCAAAAATATGAAGTTTGAACCAAGAAGATTAATTTTCTATCAAAAAAGACCGAAGAGATCAATTTTCAATTAAAATTATGAATTTACTAACCAAAAGGACGAACTTTTAACAAATAAAGGTTTTTCCGCCAAGAGAGAAAAAAGAGTTTATCAACATTGTTGAACTTTTAAACCAAAAGACAACTTTTCTGCAAAATGGTTGAATTAAGAAAAAAAAAAAAATTAACCAAAAAGAGGACATTTCAAAGAAGAAAAATAGTTTTGTACCGAAAAAGACGGACTTTCAACAAAAAAGATCAATTTTCATAAAAAACTAGAAAAGTTACATTTTTTTAAACAAAAATTAAAAAAGATTTTAAAAAATCGTTAAACTTTCAACCAGAGAGATGAATTTTCAACTAAAATAATGAATCTTCGAATGGAATAAAATTTCAGCTGAAAAAAAAATATTTTTTAATAAAAAAAAAAACGAATTTTAAACCAACGAGATGATATTTCAACTTCAAGTCTAAATCTTTAACAAGAAAAAAATATTTTTTAGCAAAATGGTAACCAATACAAGGTAAATAAATTACTAACATGAATATTGTATCAGGGTGGCCGCAAAATTTTATTTTCAAAATTCCCTAATTTTCCCCTGGCCAATTTCTCATTTTCCCTAACCAATAATATTCAAAGACCAGAATCTTAATCACGTGAAATTTTTAAAATAGAACCTTTTTTGAACGGATTAGAACAATTTCATATAAAAATTCTTTAAATTTCAAATTTATTATCCCTTGCTGTTATTTAAAGTGCCTCATTTATAAATTTCCTGCCTTTTCTCTGACTTCCCCTGATCAATAAAATATAGGTTATCTAGGTGTCTATCCGACTTTCTTCCGGGTTTTCTCGTGGTTAATTCTTAATTTTACCCGGTCAATGTAAGAGTCCAAAAGGTTTGATTGGTTTCGATCGATTTTTAAAGATTTCAAGACAATTCAAAACATCTTGAAACATTTAAAAGATTTCTGAATAGCGAGGAAAAAAATGTATAGTACAAACAGAAAATTCTGAAAAACGTCTCTAATAAGCCGATTACACTGTTTTTGGAAACATACTTATCTCATTTTAAGTCTTTTTGTGCAATACGGTCACACAAATTGAGTTTTTTTAGTTTATTTTTTTAAAACTAACTTTTGGAACCATACTTCTCTTAAGGGCTTTTTGTGAAATTCTGTTACACAATTCGACTGTCTTTCATCCACATTTTGGGTTATAGGAATTGAAATTCTGATTTGGAACAGAGAAATTTGTAAAGGAATCATAATTCTGAATTTGCAAATGGATTCTTTCTAAATTCCCTTTTTCTAAATCATAATTAAAATTATTTTCCAGAATTCACGTTTATGTAAAAAATTCTCTGTTCCAACTAAAATAATAATTTTTTACGCAAATTCTCTGTCCTGAAGTCTAAATTGTAATTCTTCACGAAAATCCCCTATTGCAAAGTGAAAATAATAATCCCTTACGGAAATTCCCTGTTCGAAAATGAAAATTATAATTATTTGCGGAAATTCTCTGTCTCAACATTTAAATTAGAATTCTACGTGGAAATTCCCTGATCCAAGTCACAATTATAATTATTTCCAAAAATTCCAAATTTCTAAATTTTTGAAAATCGTATTTTTCTTAAAATGTATAAAAATCTGCGTTGAATGACACCTATTCAAATTGTTTTCGATCATTCTGTAGGGAAATATCTATTAAAAATAGGGGTTTTCGACAACTTTTTAAATTATCAATAAGTCTGAAATCATTCAACATTTTTCAAGTTTCTAATACTCATTTTAAAGATTACTTTCTGCAATTTTTAATCAAATCATCTACACATTTCTTAGTGTATTTTTGCAGATTTAACAAAGGGTTCAACTTAACGAAAAATTGTAATTCTTTCGGAAAATTCCCTATTCCAAATGAAAATAATGATTTTTTCACGAATTCCCTGAGCCAACTTAGAATTTAAAAAATTCCCTGTCTCTAAGTCGAAATTACAATTCTTTACTGAAATCCCCTGTCCCAACGCAGAATTATAATTCTTTCAAAAATTTCAGTGTTTCAAGTCAGGATTGTACACTCAGAAAAAAATGTCCTCAGAATTAGAGTAATAAAATATATGAAACAACTTTTAATTTACATTTTAGTACATTCAAGAGATTAATCCCGGTTATTGAATCATATTCACGGTCATTTTACTGGTTTTTCAGCGGTGAACAAAATTCTTGGTCATTTCCCGGTCACAAGGACACACGTTGGGAATCGTAGAAATCTAAATTTATATTTAATTTTGGATAAATTTAACTGTTAAGTATGGACGTGCGATCTCACAGACCGCATCATGCTTCTGATATGCACACCCCCGCCCCCCACCCCTCCGTCATATGCGAGGCTACCGTTATTAGTAGCTTCTGTCCCTTGGTATACAACCCCACAGTTACCCTCTACAGTTTACAATTTATCAACCCTATAGCACAGTCATTAATGATCCTGGCAGTTGATGCGACTATAAACATTCAATTAGTAAAATAAAAGCAATTTTATATTTCTGCTTCAATTTTCTTGAAGGTATTAAAGCGCAAGATATCACACAGAAACAAACTTGAGCTGGATGCGGATACCTCAGAGTAGGGAACGCGGCCGTCACAGAAAAATTGTACTTCCCGATTATCCTTTATTTGACCAAAAAGTGACAAATTGGTATGGACATATGGACGTACCCCACTGATATAGAATATTATTAATAATGAAAGTTGATGAAACTTGTGACAAAAACTTATTCACTTATTTAATTAGATATAAATATTTGCAGCGGTCTTTAACACCGCAGGTCAATGTTAGTGCAAAAATGAAATCACGGGCATACCTAAAGGTTAAGTTTAAAATGTATAATCATCTTTCTGCGTCTTAGATTCAAGTTCGAGCCCGTGTATACCCCTCGCATTCTGTTCGTTAGAATAAATTCATGTTCTAAATCTTTTTTTAAAGTAAGTTTTATGAACGTAAAGATAGGGATTTGGAATAAAGTCTTGTCAGATTGTGGAGAATGCCAGCATACCACCAAGTTTTTGACAAATTAAGATAGTGCTCCTTAGGCAAGAGAAGTACAGTGCTTGTTCGCGGAAGATTTCAGATCTCTCGAGTGCGCTTGATACCATGTTAGGTCAGAAATATGCACAAGAGTGCAGTTACATTTGAATTTCATTATGGGAAATGGTACGATGCGAGTGAGATGTCATAGAGGTTTAGTAATGTCTCGTTATTATAATTTAAGATCTCTTATTGCCTTGCGTTTCAAGTGCACACTTATGGGTTAACATTTTTCTTCGCGCACGATATTGTTTTCGCAAACTTATATCCTTTTCAAAAACGCTCACATTCTCTCTTAAATTTTTTTAGTTTTTTCAAACTTCAATCCATTTTAGGTAAAAAAAAATTTATATATCTGACTACTAATGTCTATATGTGTTTACTAATTTTCGCCTAACAAATTTACGATTATTTCCCGGTTTTCCGGGGTGTTTCCAGGTTTTAAATATTCAATCTGCTCTTATCAGAAGCACGAATGAAAAGCACTTAAATAAGATTTTCCTATGCGTAATTTTATGCATTGTGATATCTTATAATATGTAAGCAAAACAATATTTTTGTAATTTACACACAATAGTGGCCATCTTCAGTTGATTATTCAGACATTTTTTGCGCATAATATGCGAAATATAATACAATTTCGAGTCTTAAATATCTGCACAGATTTGGCTAACATGAGCTGTTATTTTTCATAAACATATCTTTGGTTAACTATCTTTGGTAATCTAATTGGTGAATAATTCTTATTGTTAGATATAATTTTTAATGTCTTTGGTATTAGCGATCAAATATTCATTAATTATGGAACAGCAATTACTAAAAACTATTTTTAATCTTTGATTATGCCCGTCTAATTATAATTACATGTGTTTATAATATAGTTAATCTAAACTTCACTTAGCACTGAAATTTGGTTTGGCTTTTGTATGGCTGACAGCAATGCAGTTATTTGGTATCATTACTATCGAACATTTACATATATGAACAATATCAAAATCATAATAATTAACCAATCTTTAAATGTATTTTTAAAGTCTATGAATTTGATTAATAATTAAAACAAGATTACCAAAAAGTTGAATTTTCAATCAAAAAATATTTTTATTTTAAATCCAAAACAGTTTAACTCATCCAAAAAGACGAATTTTTAACGAAATAGATGGATCCCTAACCGAAACAGATTAATTTTCAACCAACCACTTGCACTTTCAATAAAAAAAATTACATCTCTATCAAGAAATGAATTTTTTACAAAACAGTTTCTACCAAGAAGATTATTTTCTAACAAAAAAGACTAATTTTTAACAAAATAGTTCAATCATTAAAGAAAATGGATTAATTTTATACCCTGAAGATTAATTTTTTGCCAAAATAAAAAAGAATTTTCAACAAAATACATCAATTTTCAATAAAATAGTTACATTTTTAATCAAGAAAGATGAATCATCAACAAAAAATATAATTATTGATATTACAACTGAAAAAGACTTTATTCTAGACATTTTTAACTAAAAAACATTAAATTTCTACAAAAAATTATGAATTTTCCAACATCTTTTAAACTGATTCGAATTATTTATAAAATTTCCAAAAATCATACAAAATTTAAAAAAATTGTCTTAAAATCTTCCAATTTTTCTTCGAATTTGTAGAAATTTTTTGAAATGCTTTGAAATATTTTTAAACCTAAAAAAATAATTTTTCGAAATGAAAAATCATTTTGAATTATCCCTGGAATTTTATGAAAAATTGTCCATATTTTTTAAAATTTCCAAAGTCCTTAAAAGGTTTGAATTTTTTATTGAAAATCTTAAGAAATTTACATTTTGTTTCAAAAGTTTTGAAATCTCTTCAAGTTTTAGATTATTTTTGTATCCTTTAATAATTCTAAATATATCTTAAACTTTCTTGCATTTTTTCTAAAATTTTCCTTTAAAACCTTTTATATTCTTTCTCGAAGTTTCAGGAAATTATTTAAAATCTTTTAAATTCTTTTTAAATTTTCTTTTAAAGTTAAATTTTCAGCAAAAAAATATTTCGAAATATTCGAAAGAATAAAAAAATGTTTATTCTCTTCAAACCTTTCAAAATTCTTAAAAAGCTTTTTTGTTTCAAAATATTCAAAAATCTATACTTTGTTTTAAATTTCTTGAAATCTTTTCTAGTTTTGAATAATTTTGAAATCTTTTCAAAACTTTTAAAACTTCTGAATATCTTCTGAAACAATTCAGTTTACTTAAAAATTTTTTAAATCCTGCAAAATAAAAAAATTGTCTTAAAATCTTCGAGATTCTTCTTCAAGATGTTTTGAAATCTTCAAAACTTCAAATTAGTCTTTTAAAATAAAACCCAAATTATTAAAAAAATTTCCCACAATCTTATTGTTGGTACCGAAAACTTTTTTTATCGGCACTAAGTTCTTGTCTATAATTTCATTTTTCCCTTCTCTTTGAAAGTATGAAAACACGCTTGGACATTTTTATCCATATCTCGGAACCAATCCTCAGTTTTAAAGTTTTATCGGCTTAAATTGAAAATAAGAATTCAAATTCTATGTGGTATAAATTTCAGATTTTTGTTACAACTTTCCTAGCTGATGCCATGAGTGGAAGTCGAGATACAAGATTCGAGAAATTCTTCTTTTTTTTCAAACTTCTCACGCGGTATATTTCCTTCAAAAGATCAGCAATAGAGTATTAGGGGTCATTCGACGTGGAATTTCATAAGCTTTCCAAAGGTTATTGAAAAAAGCTTCTCACTTCTTTTTTGAACGAATAATCATGTTTCAAAGTCAGCAATAATTTTTAGTACCACTTGCGCTAGCCGCACGAAGAAAACCAGAGGGTCAGGCTGGTCATCTGGATGTGCAGAGTGACTTCACTCTCCACGCATGTTCGAAATATCTGAAAGCATTTTAAACTTATTACAAATATGTTTAAATTCAATAAACAGCCAATATGACGCTGAGCGGCTCAACGAAATTCGTTCTCTATCCGAAAATGGTCTCGGCCTTCTAATTTTCACGCGCGTTATTGACGCGCAAATACTGACCCCCCGCGACAGGTCATCTACTCCTCCGTGGATGGTCAAAGTAATTGAAAAGAAGACCATCGTATTGACCATCAGGGACCTTGATTATCCTGATCGTGAATCTGATCTTCTAATAGTCAGAGAGACTGGCCATAAAATAAGAGTCTTTCTGACTATGTCGAAAAAATTATGGACGTCCCTTTCGACTATCTAGAAAAACGGACTCACTCTCTAAATTTTGACTCTCTAACTTTGACCATCCATTTCTTTCCATGCGCGTGTAGATAATTTTCGACGGTAGTGTAAGTAGACACCCTGACATCAGAAACTTGCTAGATCTTTCCGCTCCACTTTTCCAACTCAATTTTTTTGACCTCTTTTTAATTGCAAACGAGCTTTCGTTTCCTTTTTTTAAATGCAAAATCCGACGCCCACTTGTTAGAAAAATGCCGTGGTACAAAAAGATGACCTCATAAAATCGAAGTCGGTACAGCATCGCACGATTTTTGATGCAGAAAGTCGGATTTCACAGGCAGGACGTTAAAAGTTATGCAGAAAGAACCTCGAGGCAGGAGAAATGTACCGTTTCACCTCGATCGGAAACAATAACGTAACATTTATGCCTCGAGCGAGATATAATCTTAACAATGAATCAGGAAGACTATTCTCGGTATCGACTTTGTACTTGCAGGGAATTCGGATTTCCGACCAATCGCGACTCTCGAACTTCTTCTTGATCCGTAAAGCGATTGGGGAGCGAGCAAGTCCCGTTTTGCGGGCGAATTCGGATGATCTCACGGATGACCTTCCAGAAAACCTCCATTCGTCGTCCGATCGCATCAAAACTTATATCCTACCGATATATACTTTGTTCAACAACTAAAGATTTTTTTCCCAAGGGATATTCAATGATAAATGTTTACGAAATTCTCTTATCTGCAATATTTGTGTGGAAACATTTTATCTGAATTGGAATCAGCGAATTTTCCCTGATTAATCAGCTATAATTATACAACTGCGATCAATAGGATGCTCTAAAAAGGACCCCGTACCATATGTACATAAAATAGCTTTTTGTCAAACTAATTATAATTCTTTTTCTAACTTCAAACTTGCAGATCAATAATTCGAAAGAAAATTATCAGAAAATGGACATTGGACAGTTTTTACTCAAAAATGGTCAAACTTCCAAATTTTTATCGTTTTGATAAACCAAAAAAAATTCCCGGTTTACGAACATTTTTCACAGTCATTGAAATTAAAAGATTTCAACATTTGAAGCTTACTAAATGTTTTATTTATTTAAAATATAAAAACTGAACCACAAATTTAAAAACTCAAAGTGGAACTCTTTTGAATTTTAATTCTAATTTTTCTAATTCTAATTTAAACTTGTAAGATGGAAGCTTTCAACACTTTCAATTTAAAAATTTTAAATTAAATGATGATAAATAGCAAAAATTTAAATATTAAACTTTCATAAATTGTACAGTTAAAAAATAAAAATAAAAAATACATAAATCGAAGCCATCATTTTCAATGCTCTAGACTGAACAATGGATCAAGAAATATGTGAATTTTCAAAATTATATCATTTTAAGCAATTGTAAGATAGAAAGATTAAAAATTGAACGATTACAAATTTCTTTACAGAACATTTTTTAAATTATAAGTTACATTATTTTAATTGTAAATCGTTACAAATTATTAATTCTTCAATTGTGAATTATGGATCAAAATTTGTTTGTGTTTTGAAATATTTTTCACACATTTCCTTAAAATAATTTTTTCGACAAAAATAATAATTTTTTAATTTCTCAGATACCTTCAGAATTTTGTTTCTTATCTTAGTAGCTTCAAATTTTGATTTAAAAACTTCTAAATATATTTAACATGATTAGAATATTTCCTAATTTTTTTTTAAACTTGTAAAATTTAAAAAATTTCATTAAAATCTTGCAGATTCTCTTTTGACAATTTCAAAAATCTTTTCAAATATTCTGTTGAATCTTTATAAAAAATTTGTATTCTTACAAACCTTTTGAAATGCTTAAAAAGCTACTAAATATTTTGTTCGAAATTAATTTTTCACAATGAAAAATCGTTTTAAATTTCCCCTGGAATCTTAAGAAAATTTTTGTATCGTCTTCAAACTTTTCAAAATCCTTCAAAAGCTTCCGAATTTTGTTTCAAAATCTTCAAAAATCTACATTTTGTTAAAAAAAATTTCAAATCTTCTCAAGTTTTAAATTGGGTCTGAATGTGTTAAAAACTATTAAATATCTCTCGAGATAACTAGAATTTTTTTAATTCATAATTTTTCAATTGTTATTTATACATACAAATTCAACAACTTCACTTACAAATTAAAAATGTTAAAAATAGAACAATGAAAATTGTAAATTGCACAGTTTAAATTTAGCTCAGTGAAATTAAAAAAATTCAAGGTTTTATATTTAAAATTAGGTAGTTTTCAATATTTGATTTATAGTTTTTGAGTTTGAACAAACAGTCAAATATTGTTAAATATTTTTTAAAAATTCTATTTTTCTTAATTAAAATTTTTCAATTGAATTGGTTCAAAATTGAATATTTTAGACTGAAACAATATTTCAATATGACTTGCAACTTAATAAAACTGTTTAATTACGAATTTATAATTTTGACATTATTTAAAAAATGAAAATATGTAGTTTGTAAAGTTTCAATCGGACGATTACATTTGTTTAACGACTAAGGCATTCGAATAGGTACAGTTCAATTTTTAACATTCAATTCTGTAAATTGCTTAATTTCTAACAGATTCAGAATCGTCTTGTAAAATCAATTATTGTTCAATTTTAAACCCCATTAATTGATTTATATTTACAGTGGATTAAATTATAGCGTCCTTTATCCAAAAATTTCAATTCCAAACGCTTTTAATTTTTAATTTATTAAGCCTTCAAGACTGCATTTTAAAATTCTTTTAAATGAAAGTGTACGCTTAGAAATGAAGATGAAAAATGCAAAATGTTTGAAGTAAAATATTTTAGAATTAAGCCTTGTAAACTGAATGACTTCATAATTGAAAAAATTAAAAATTCAGCGTAACATTAAAAAAAAAGCTGAAATTGAACTTTGTTTAATTATGTTTTGAATTACGACACGATGTTTATTGCAGACCCTAGAATACAAATTTGGAACTGCAAACCCTTCCTTTCCACTGAAGAAAACAGGTTGTCACCGATGATAATATACATATATAAATAAATTAAAAATATCTTAATGAAATAATTAATACCTATAAAGTCTATAGTGTGAAATAAGGGGTAAATGAATAATTTTAAAGTTTTTATCTTAGAAAAAAATATCCACAAAAGAAAGAGATTGTTTAATAAAATGATTTTCTTTGATATTTATTTATTATTTGTTCATGACTGAAGAGCGCATTTTAAGGTATGTAATATGTATGCTCAATGCGCATATATAAGCATGTGTGCACATGACTAATATCAGAGCTCATACACACCAATGCGAAGATGCATCCGTGCGTGCACGTGTTTGCACAGGAAGCTGGGAGCTACTTGTAGTTGTGGCACAGAATTTCTGCAGATTCTCCTGCTTATGTTAGCTAGAGCGCGAGCGCATAGCAAGTCCTGTCTTTAGCAGCTAAGAACGAGAGGAAGGATAAACGGAGAGGAGTCGTCGATGAGAGAAACGAGAGGAACCTCTTGCAGTTCTCTCTGGAGGAGGACGGACTGAGAAAATCGCAGAAGAGTTCAGCCTGGTTCAGCTGGTCGTCCTTACGTGTGTGGCACACCCGTATTTCAATTGGGAGGGCCAAATGTCGAATGCTTGTGAACGCGAGCGAGTTAGGGACTCTCAGGGGCAGAAGGAGATGAAAAGAGGGCAGAAGATGAGGATAAGGATGAAGAAGGAGGTTGGGGAAGAAAAAGGAGGATGAGGACGAAGAAGGAGGATGAGAACGAATAAGGAGGACGAGGATAAAGAAGGAGAATGAGGATGAAAGAAGGATCTGAAAGCAGCGAAAAAGGAGACGCGGAGAAAGGAGGATAAAGAGGGAAAATATGAGAGATGAAAGAAGGGAACGTTTGGAATAATTTGCAGGGCTGCCACCGACTAATTTGCTTGAAAAAGTGGAAGTGACTAATTCAAGCTAAAAAGTAACTACTGTTCACAGAAAAAGAGGCCTCTAATGGGGACCATATTGAATTCAATAAACGCTTTAAATTTCTAGCCTTATAAGTAAAAATATTGCTATTTCAACCAAATAGATGAATTTTTAACCAAAATGATTCATTTTTAACTAAGGAACACGAATTGTTGACAAAATACATGAATCCTCCACCAAATAGTTCAATTTTCTATTGAAATTATCAGTTTTTAACCACAGATGACATCGATGACATAGTTAAATTTTCAGTTGAAAACATTAATTTGCAATTTAAAAAAAAAGGATTTTCAATAAAATATTAACATTTTGAAACAAAATGATGAATCTTCAACCAAAAAAAAATAGTTTTTAACAAAGGAGTTCCACTTTCAACCAAGTAGTTCAATTTTTAACCAAAAAATATGAATTTTTAACGAAAAATGTATTAGTTAATATTACATCCAAAAAATACGAATAATAAACCAATTAGTTCAATCCTCAACCAAAAGAAGGTTCTTAATTTTCAACCAAAGAGTTGCATTTTATACTCAAAAAAAGATGAGATTTCTACCAAACGAGATGAATTTTCAATAGAATAGATGAATTTTTAACCAAATAGTGAAATTTTCAACGAAGAACATTAATTTTATACTAAGAAGATAAGATTTCTACCAAAAAGATACATTTTTAACAAAATACATAAATTTACAAACAAATAGTATAATTTTCGACGAAAAAGATTAATATTTTACCAAGAAGATTAATTTTCTACGGAAAAAGATGAATTTTCAATCAAATAGTTAAGGTTTCTACTAAAAAAGATAAATTTTTGATCAAAAATTGCAAAGTTAAACTTTCAGCTACAAAATTATTTTTCAATAAAATAGTTTAATTTTCATCTAAAGAGCTGAATTTTCAACTAAAATGATTAAGCTTCAGCCAAACCATTAATTTTCAACAAAATAATATATCCACAACCCAAACAATCTATTATCATTTATCAACGAAACAGTTTCCTTTTAAACCGAAAAGATGACATTTTTACCAGAAATGAGAAAAATTTTTATGAACAAATTCAATTCTAGACCAAAAAAAATATGCTAAAAAGAATTTTCAACAAAAAAAAACATTAATTTTCTGCCAAAAGAGATAAATTTTTAACAAAAAAAGTTGAGTTTTCAAGCTGAAAAGTCGAATGCTTTAGAAAAAAATTTAACTTTTGATCCCGAAAAGATAAATTTTCAACAAAAAAGACTAGTGTTAAATAAAACAGTTGAATTTTCGACCAAAAAAATATGAATTTTTAACAAAATAGTTATCTTTGAAATAAAATAAATAATTAACTTTTCAAACAATTGAAATTGAAATTCAAAATTTTTAACTAAAAATGATTAATTCTGAAGGAAAAATGTAATGGTAGACTTTTCAAACCAATTGAATTAGCTTTCAACCAAAAAGAGTTGGATTTTCTTATAGGGTTCTAATATTTCAGTTCACATTTATAGGCAAAACAAATAAGAAAAAAGGAAGTATCTAGAAAATCGAGGAAAAAAGAATTCTTTAAGAAGGGGGAAAAAGGAGAACAGGGGGAAAGTGTGTGAATTCTGATATTGAATAGCATTTTCGCACCAGATTATCTATAGATTTCATAAATTAATTAATTTAAAAAATGTTTAAGCTTACAAAAAAAATTATTTTAAAAGTGTTTTTTGCCACTGGATTTTATCTTACTATCGCTTCTTACCTTTTTTTGAAAAATGTTTGAATTTTAATAAAGGATGACTTTTTTCGGGAAAAACATTCTCTACAACTCTATACTGTTTCCAAATTTAAAAGTAAATATTTCTATGGCTGCAATCGTTAGAACAATTTTTTTAAGAAGCATTTTGTTAAACAAATAACTATATTTGAAGATAATTTTATTGTTTTCAAAATTAGAAACAGTAGAGTTGTAGGAAATGTTTTCCCCGAAAAAAGCCATGATTTATTAACATTACAACCATTTTTTATAAATTGGTAAGAAGGGACACCAAGAAAAATGCATTTACAAAAACTATTGTGAAAACAATTTTTTTACGCAAGTTTAAATCTTTTTTCATTGAAAAAACTTTTTTTTCTTTCATAAGAAATGACTGATAATAGCATTTCAATTCTTAAAACCAAAGAAAACTGTTTTTCCGTAGACCTGATTTTTGGAACAACAACTACCTTAAAATAATGAAAGTGGCCTTTTCCTTTAAAAAGTGATTTTAGTGACATTTCCTCAAAAGGCGATTTGAAAAAAAGTGACTCACAGAAAAAACTGGGGTTTCTATTAGAACCGATTTTTGGTTCCAAGGGAGGTGCAACAAAACGGAACCTCTCTTGCTGAAAAGGAGCCCAAAATGATAAATGGTTACAAAGGAACCCATAGTATGAGTTCTTATAGAGACTTCTTGTACAGAACTCACTTTTTTGCCTCGACCCACTTTGAATAATATACAAGTTAGTGAAGCACCTTTTACGTTATAATACATATTTAATGATAACAGAACTTAATGAAGAAACTAAAGTTATAGAGATTATTTATTCTGTAAAGAAAGACAGTGCATATGAGATGTGGCAGTTTTTAAGGTTATGTTTAAAATTGTTACCGACTGCAGATCCTTTTTTTTAATGTCACCATCTATCGGATATCATCGAACTAAACAGGAACCCTCAAAAAGAGTTCTATTGGAATCTCAGTTCTAAAATCTAATTTACTTGAGCCGCAACATTACCGAACCCCCAGTTTTTTTCTGTGCTTTATTGTGAACTAGCATAGAATAAACTTGAGGTCAAGTTGTCCCGAAATCTGTTACATTTGGGTTAATTGATTTTTGGGTGAACTTGACCTGTTGTCGGTTATGAGAATATTTCCTGTTTGAAACTTCTCTCGAGAATTTGAGAACTCCAGGGAAGCTAAAAAAAGGGGGAAGAGGGAAAAGGGAAGATGAAGAGGATGAAAGAGGAGGAGGAGGAGGTGGCAGCTTGTCGGTGTGTGTAGCGAAGAATGTGTGAGGGTGTCGGGTCGTAGACCACGGACAGAGTCGGGCCTCTCGGAGCGCCTAACCGGTCAGGCAACTTTTTAACGAGCCGCGGTTCTGCGCGAGAGGAAAGCGAAGATCCCGAAGCCGAACCGAGTTGAGCCATCTTCGCCGCTTCGAAATACACGCGCGCCATGCGATATACCGAAGACGCGAAGACCAAAGGCCCGCGGTGGCCAACGAATTATAAAGCCGGCTCTTCCCTTCTTGGCATTCGGTAAAGTCCTCTAAAGAATTCCTAAGAAAATCGCCCGATTTTTCGCGAATCGAAACCCACCTTTCCCTTCTCAAACACCGTTCCTCTGATTTTACCTAGAGGCTGTCCATAAATAGGGAGTCTAGTGATAAGCCAATTTGAAATTCCCGGGTTTTTGCCGGTTTTTTCGCGACAATATTTTTTTCGCCCGATCACTTTTAACCTGTCTTTTTGTCATTTGGCAATTATTTATTGACACGTTCTAAACTTATCCTCAATCACAGAATGAATTACCGATCACGAGTATGACCCCATCTGTTTATCGATGATTGCTTAAGTTCTTTTAATGTTAATTATAGGAGAGCTAACATTTTTTCTCTGAAATGTATCAGTATTCTTGATAAAATGAGTTCACTTTGTCAATTGTTTGAGAACATATTGCAAAAATAATGCAAATTTCCATGTTTTCTTAAAATTTAAATGAAATATAATAAATATTTCTCAATGTTTTTGGGATCAGTTTCTAGGTACATTTCTATAGAATTGGACCAAATTATCTCCATCATTGTAGAATTTTCTGCTTGCATGGTGCACCCTTTTTTTCTGCTGAAATAAATTTTTCTTTTTTTGAATATATGAAATAAGTAATCATGAGGTTTCTATCAAGTTTATTAAAAATATATGGGTGACTGCCAAAAAGTTGACCATTTTATACAATGAGATTTTCGAAAAGCAAACTCAATTTTCCGACCACGTAAAATATATTTTTTAAATTAAGGGTAACCCAAGAGAGTGCGAAAATATAAAACTAAGAGATCAAGAAATGTATTTGCGATGAATATAAAGTTTACACGTTGCTAAAGGTCGCGTGACAGGAGACGCCTCGGAACATGCGACTATGATAAAACAAAAAATCTGCCCGCAAAAACATTCGACTTTTTAGCGTGAAACGTTAACTCTTTTGATGACAATTCGTCTTTTGGGTTGAAAATTCATATTTTTGGTCAGAAATCCCTTTTTAGTTGAAAATTCAACTATTTTGTTGAAAATGCAGTATATTTCGACTTGAAGTCTTAGGAGTTTAAATTGTTTAATATTGAATTAAATGTCGTATTTACATTAATTTTATCTAGAAGAATTTATCCCACTATTTGTGGATCGTCCCCTACTAATATCCAATTTCATAATGGTGAAAACTAGAAAAAAAAAATTGCGAGAAGTGAAAAAATGTTGCGAAAGAAATTGATCAGAGGATGTCTGAGGCAGATGAAATGATCCGTAAAATTGTCGAATAAATCTTCTAAGTCAATTACGGGGTAAGATCAAAAAGCGAGTTATTTCTTCAACTAGAGTGTATCAATTACTGGAACCAGTTGGCAAAATAACCTGTTGGTGGAACGAATTAGTTAGGGAAGATAGCTCCACCTTCTGGTGAATTTCACTCGTTAAGTGGATCCATACATTACAGACCGACGCAACTGGTAGATAAGGGATGAGAAATAAGAGGGATACGCTAGGGCTAGGCCGCTAGGGAAGTAGCTGTTGGCATGAACCAAGTCGGATATATGATTATCGAGATCACATTTCTTAATGGAGTTGTCGAAGAAATGTCAGATGAATTCGTGCAGACCTACACTTATGGCACTTCTTACCCGCGAAGTAGACTGATTTTAAACTGAAAATAATTCAGAGTTTCATAGGTTTTATTGAGGCTAATATCGTTTTTTTATCTGACAAATTTTTAACTGGAAAAACTTTTTTGTTTGCCGACATGTTTCGACTTAAATTTAAGTCTTTTTCAAGGCATACTTATATGGAAAAAGAAAAACGCTGAATGTTGAAGGTTATATAAGTCTTCTTAGCAATCTTTTTATTTTGTTTTAAAAAGTTAAATTATTTTGAAACTATTATATTATAAAAATTAATAAGTAATAAAACAACCTTTTTAGAAAATAGATAAATAAGTTAGTAAGGACGTATTACGTAACATTAAGGAAATTTAACTATTTTGCAGAAAATTCATCTTTTTTTGGTATACAATCAATTTTCTGGTTAAAAATGCAATTGTTTCGTTGTAAATTAACCTGTTTTAGTTGAGGCTTAAAGTATTTTGTTAATAATTCGTTTTTGCTGGTTAAATCCAACTGTTTTTTTATTTTTAATCAAAATATTTATTACTCAGTTACCAAAGTTACCAAAGTTTTTTATTACTTAAGACTACACTAGACCCATATATTATATTACAAATTTTAGTTTATTCATTTTTCTAATTTTTGTGAGGACAACACTCTTTTTTAGATATTACAAATTTTATTAATTTTTTCAATTATTGTAAGGGCAGCACGCATTTTTAATTTATGCAAACATTACCAAAGACATGCAAGACTGTACTAAACCAAATTTAAAATAATTTTCTTATTTCAACAACATTCTTACACCGCGTCCCTGATAAATATTCTTTTGTAACTGTCTTTTCCAGAATAAAAATTAACCACTGATGAGGGCAACCATTGTGCGCCGCAACTTTTGGTTCAATTGAAAATTGATTAAATTATTTATTCTGACCCTAAAGCCAAAATTAACATCCAATATTACATACAAAATATTTATTTATTGAAATATCAACTATTACATTTTGCGTTGGAAGGTCATTTTTTTATGAAGATTTATAATTTTAGTTCAAAACTCGTTTTTTCTTTATTTTAACATTAATTTCTTTAACTGCAATTTGAACTACTTTGATAAATTTAAATTTAAAGCTTTTTCGGGTTTCAATCGTGTGCAAAGCTACGAAACTTGCCGACGTTTCGTGAACATTGCAGTTCACTTCTTCAGGGCTGACCTGAAACTGAAGTTTCAGGTTAATAGTAGACTTTTCAAATAAAAAGAGTTACCTTTCAACTAATAATGGGAAAAATAGGAGGAATTTTTTATCCAAAAAGACGAATTTTCAACAAAACAGTTCAATTTTCGACAAAAAAAGATAACTTTTTAGGAAAATAGTTGAATTTTCATCCAATCATATTATAGTATATAACTAAACTATTATATAATCTAACATATTTATTTTTATGAATAGGTATAACTCTCTTCAGAAACTTTTTATATAATGAAAAATTCTAAGAACTCTAATTATATTGAAGTATATTTACATGTGAAATTGAAAACGTATTTTTTGAGCGAAAGTTGATTCTTTTTATTTAAAAAGTCTACTTTTACAAATTTTACTATTTTATTATGAAGTCATGCTTTTTTATTGAAAGTTAATTATTTTTATTCAAAAAGTTTGAAATTATATTTTTGTTTCCGAATTCATTTTTTCTTCTTCTTCTTTTTGTTAAAAATTTAATTATTTTGTTGAAAATTCAACTATTTTGATAAAAAGTGCTTTTTTGGTCGAAAGTTAATTATTTTTATTTGAAGAGATTGCTGTTATATTTTTGGTTCAAAATTAATCTTTTTTGACTGAAAATTAAACTTTTTTTTTAAAGTTTAACTATTTTTACAAAAAGTCATATTTTTTGGTCGAAAATTGAACCAATTTGTTGAAAATTCGTCTTTTTGAATAGAAAATCCGTCCTTTTAGATTCACAATTCATCTTTCATTAGGAGAGTCATCTTTTTTATTCAAAATAAATTTTTTGTGGTTAAGAGTTAATTATTATTATTTTAAAAGTTCACTATTATATTTTTGGTTCCGAATTAATTTTTTTGGTTAAAAATTCAACTATTTTGTTAAAAATCCATATTTTTTTGGTTGAAATTTAATTACTTTCATTTAAATGTTTAATATTATATTTTTATTAAAAATTGATCTCTTTTGATTGAAAATTTAACTATTTTGTTGAAAATTCAACTATTTTGACAAAGTCATATTTTTGTGGTTAAAAGTTATTTATTTTCATTTAAATGTTTAATATTATATTTTTGGTTCAAAATTAATTTCTTTTGGTTGAAACTTTAATTATTTTGTTGAAAATTATACTATTTCGCTAAAGATTTGATAGATTTTATACTATTTTGGTTAAAATTAAGTCTCTTTATTTGAAAATTTATATATCTTTTTGGTTGAAAATTCAACTGTTTTCTTGAAAATTCGTCTTTTTGGATAGAAAATTTGTCCTTTTAGATTCAAAGTTCATCATTCGTTAGAAAAGTCATCATTTTTTATTAAAAATAAATTTTTTGTAGTTGAGAGGTAATTTTTAATTTTCAAAGTTCACTAATACATTTTTGGTTCCGAATTTATTTTTTTTTGTCAAAAATTTCATTATTTGGTTGGAAATTTAACTATTTTCTCAAAAAGTCATCTTTTTTGGTTGGAAATTCCTCTCTCTCTTTCTGATTTTATTTCATAATAACTTCACTTTTAGTGGTTTCGAAATTAAAAACAGGATCAAAATTGATTGAATTAGTTGAAATTTACATTTATTTGGTTTTTTACATTTTTAAATGTTAAACTGTTCAATCTTTGGAAATTTTTACTTTAGATTTTCAAATCTGTCTATATGGATTAAGATGGGTCGAAAAAAAAAAATTTTGCAAGTCGGTAATGTAAAATTCATGCAAAATAGGGAATTTTTTACTAAATTTATTTTTATATCCGATAAGTCATAAGTTTCAAGTCTTTTTTAACTAATTTTCAATTTTTCAAACAATTTTTGTTTGTTCAAACCATTTTTGACATGTTAATTCCAAAAAGTTTTTTTTCCTATAGTCATTGACACAACTATCTTTTAGACAATTTTTTATCCTCTAAAAAATGAAAAGTTATTATTTTTTTAAATTAATGTCGCAGCTCATGACGTTTAAGACTAATATTGTCTTTGAAATATAGTTTGTAATTATTTAAACAATTGACATCACTCGCTCCTTTCCATAGGAAAGCTGAGTACTTTACATTTTAATAACTTTTAAAGATTAATGGAAAAAAATGTATAAACAAATGAGAATTGTTTAAGTAATTACCAAATATCGTTTAACAAATATATTAATCTCAGCATTCGTAATTGTGTCATTAATTTCAGAAAAAATAGCTTTTTACGATGATGATGAGAAGAATTTTTTGAAACAAAATGCAAATGTTCAAATAATTACCAAAAATATAAGTTGGGAATATTATTCTTCAAACACATCATCATTATTCATCCCCTGAAGTGATAACTTTTTACGATTTAAAGGCGAAACCAAAATTGTTGAAGCAATTCATAATTGTTTAAACAATTCAAAATTAGCTATGGAATACTTTGAAATTGGTCACACAGCGAATAAAAATAAATCACGTTAAAAAAATTCAAAAAAATACTTCAGCATGGATTTTACAAAAAACTGCTATTTTGCTTTTTTTGGGAATTTTCCGGGAAGAATACAAAAGTAAAGTACGGGGTAAAGTCGGCCATGGTACGGGGTAAAGTCGTTCAGGGTATGCGATGAATGCTGAGGTACGGTGTAAAATCGGCTAGGGTACGGGTCAAGACGGCTAGGGTACAGGGTAATGTCGTCTAGTCTAGTTAACGCTAAGATATGGGGTAAAGTCGGATAAGGTATGGGGTAAAGTAGGCTAGGGCACGTGGTGAAGTCGGTTAGGGTACCGAATGAGGTCAGCTAAGGTACAGGGTAAAGTAAGTTACGGTACGAGGTAAAGTCGTTTAGGTTACGGGGTAAAGTCGGCTGAGGAACACAATATTGTCAATTGGGGTACTGTGTAAAATCGTCTAGGGTACGGGGTAAAGTCGTCTAGGGTACGGCGCAAAGTCGACTGGCGCATTGAGTAAAGTCGGGTAAAGTCGGATAAAGTAGAAGAGAAAGTCGTTTTGGGTACTGGGTAAAATCGGGTAAGGTATAGTGTAATGTCGGATAAGGTACAGGGATAAGTCTTCTAGGGTACGGGGTAAAGTCGGCTAGCGTACAAGGAAAGTCATCTAGGGTACATGATAAAATCATCTAGGGTACGGTGTAAAGTAAACTAAGGACGGAGTAAAGTCGACTAAGGTACAAGGTGAAGCCGGCTAAGGTACAAGTTTAGGTCGGCCTAGGGTACTGAGTAAAGTCGTCTTGAGTACAAGGTAAAGTCATGGGAGGTACGGAGTAAAGTCGACTAAGGAACGGGGTAAAGTCATTCAGGGTGCGAGATAAATTAGAATATGGGGTAAAGTCGCATACAGTACAGGATAATTTCGGCTAAGGTACGGGCTAAAGTCGACTAAGGTACGAGGTAAAGTCAGCTAAGGTACAAGGTAAAGTCGTGTACAGTACTGGGTAAAGTTGTCTCAGTTACGGCGTGAAGTCAGGTAAGATACGAGGTAAAGATGGTTCGAATACAGGGTGATGGCAGCTAGGAGACAGGGTAAAGTCGGCTAAGGTACGAAGAAGAGTCGGCTAAGGTACAGAGTGAAGCCGGCTAAAGCACAACTCGAAGTCAGCCAAGCGTACTGAGGTAAAGTCGTCTTGGGTACAGGGTAAAGTCATGTGAGGTACGGAGTAAAGTCGGCTAAGGCACGGGGTAAAGTCAGTCAGGGTGCAGGATAAATTCAACTAGGGTACAAGGTAAAATCATCTATTGTACGAAATGAAGACGGTTAGGATACGAAATGAGGTCAGCTGAGGTAGGGGTAAAGTCGGTTCGATTATGGGGTAAAGTCGCATAGAGTACAGGATAATTTCGGCTAGGTCACGGGCTGAAGTCGGATTAGGTACAAGGTAAAGTCAGCTAAGGTGCAAGGTAAAGTCGTCTAGGGTACTGGGTAAAGTCGTCTTGGTTACGAGGTGAAGTCAGCTAAGGTACAGGGTAAATTGTTTTATAATACACGGTAATGTCAGCTAGGAAACGGGATAAAGTCGACTAAGGTACAAGTTGAAGTCAGCCTAGGGTACTGAGTAAAGTCGTCTTGGGAACGGGGTAAAGTCATGTGAGGTACGGAGCAAAGTCGGTTAAGGTACGAGGTGAACTTGTATAAGACACGTGGGAAAGTCTTTTTGGGTACGAGACAAAGTTGGATTAGGTATGAGGTAAAGTCGGCTAAGGTATAGGGTAAATTCTCCTAGGTTAATGGGTGAAGTTGTCTAGGGCAATGGATAAAGTCAGCTAGGGTTGAGGGTAAAGTTGGCTAGGGTAATTGGTAAAGTCGGCTAGGGTTCAAGGTAAAGTCGGCTAGGGTAATGGGTAAAGTCAGCTAGGGTTCGGGGTAAAGTCGGCTAGGGTACGTCATAAATCTCTGTTTCCTTTTTACAGAATTAAATGCTACGGGAGAAAATCAAGCTAGTCCATCTGGCTCAAAAAGTCATCATGTTCGTCCAGAGTCCTCAAATCGTGTGCAGGTTCCGGTTTATCTGAAAGGAAAATGGATCAAAGTAACGACAGATTCTTTTGGAAACGTAGCAGATGCTCACATTATACCAATTTCGAATAATATACGTCCATCACCCGGAAATCGCCTTAAAACATCTTATTATCGTACACAGAACTTAAATTTCAAAGTGCACTTCGATCGTTCACAAAAACTTATGGGAGCATCTCCACCGTCACCACCCAGAAGTCCTCAAAGTTCGTGATTTATTTTCAAGTTTTTTAAAATACCTCCCTCCCCCCCCCCTTCCTTCTTAAATTATATATTTTTTATATAATCTTAACATTGAGAATTATACGGTATCATACACCCCCCCGCCCCTCTTTCCTTATAGTATTATGAATTTTGAAAATTTTACTTCAGATAAAAAATGTAAAGATGAGCATTATATAATCCTGCTGAACAAAAATGTAACTCATTAAAAATGGTTTTCAATTTCAACATTTTTACCGAAGTCTTGAATTTTTTTCTCTCTTTTTTTTATTTGTCATGAATACGATTTTTAGTGACTGTTTTCAGTTTATGTTCTGTTGAGGTTTCAAGAGAATAAGAAAATTATCTCAACAATCCTAGAAAATATTTGAATGATTTTATATTTTCAAAAAATCAATTTCAGGAGAAAATTTAAGAAGATTTAAACAAATTTCAAATTATTTTTCAAAATGACGAAAATTTCAAACCTTATTAAGGATTTTGAAAGGTTTCAAGAAAATGAAAAAGTTTCTTAAGATTCCTAGGAAAATTTTTATTGATTTTTCATTTTTAAAAATGAAATTTTAAAGGAAATTTAAAACATTTCATACCACTGAACCATTGGGAGAATTGAAAACTCCTGAAATATAAAATTCTTGACAATAAAATTCCAGAAAAAGAATTTTTCGAAAAAGAAATCCCCAGATGATAGCCTTTTAAAAATATTTCATCATCAGGATATATTTAATAATTTTCACCCCTTTTTCTCTGGTATATTCCGACAATTTTAATTATTCGGCAATCCCCTGGTTAATGGAAACATGTACTGAAAGTGTAATTATCGAACTCGGTGTAGAAAACGCTTTCGCTAATGACGTCCTTTCGAAACTTCTTGCAGATATTCAGTTACGTAGAGGAATAAAATTCTCGTTAAATATTTTATAATTCATTTTTGTAAATTTAATTTCAGGGAAAATGTATCTCTAGTTGAAAAATTGTTCAAATCAAGAGGTATAACATTAACGAAAAGACGTTTGCAAAATATAATCTTTTTCAATTAAGCGCGTACTTGAAAACAAAAATAATGAATGAAACTCTAAAACGAAATAAAATATAAACTAAAATTAAAAATTAAAAAAAATAAATCAAAATTATGGACAAGGAAAGGTGATACAAAATTAGTCAAAGTGGGCTAACCAAATACTTCCTTATCTACTTCCTCTCTCCTCACTTCTCCAGTCAAGGTCCCCCTTCCCCAATATCCTAATCCGAATTATACTGCCCCCACTTCCAATAGTTTCCTTCCTCTTACTTCTTCTAGTTCCCCTTCCCTAACTTCCCCCATTTAGCTTCTTCTCCTACCCTCACTTTTCCAACTTCCCCTCTTCTTATTTCTCCTACGTTCCCTCACCTGACTTCCCTCACGTTCCCTTACTTCCCTTCTCATCATTTCTCCTTACTTCTCCTCCCATCAACTCTTCTCACTTCTTCTACTCCTCCCATTATTTTCTCTCACTTTCCCTACCTCATGACGCAAAGTTTCCCCTCACTTCACATACTGCCCCTCCTATCATTTTCCCTTCCTTTATCAACTAGTCTTCTCGTTTCTTCTGATACCACTTTCTTTATTTCCCCTGATACGCCTCCCCTCATTTGATCTCATTTTCCACCCCTCCTTTTACCAACCGCAACAATTTCTTCTACTTATTATGCCCTTCTTTTCATCTCTGCTACTCCGCACCTTACTTCTTGTCACTTCCCTTATTTCTTATCCCCTTATTTACGCTAACATACACTACTTATTCTGTTTTAATTTCTCCTACTTCGCATCCGCTTACATTCCCTACCTTCTCTCCAATCATCTTTCCTCACTTCCCCTCCCATCATTTCCTCTTACTTCTTCTACTTTTTGTGTCATTTCTTCTAACTTGCCCTACTTTTTCTACCATTATTTCACCTCACTTCACCTTTTACCCCTAACATAATTTCCCTTGACTTTCCTCACTACTTCTCCCCTTACTTAATCTCATTCCACTTTCCTCATCCCCTCTGCATGCCCACCCCTCATTTTATCTTTTTTTTTACTCAAACTTTCACCTAACCCTATAATTTTCTCTACTTTTTATTTTATCTTTTCCCCACACTTCCCCTACTTCTTCTCCCATCATTTCCCCTCACTTGACCTACGTCACTTCCTCTACTATCCCTTTCCTTATTTCCTGTTACTTTCCCTACATTCTCTCCCTCTGTCACCCCTACTTCCTCTCCTAATTTTCCATACTCATTACCCTTTCATTTCCCAAACTTTCGAACACACAGTTTTCCCTCAATCCCCCTACTTCTTCGCCAATAATATCCTCTCACTTCTCTCACTTCTCCGATCATTTCCCCTCACTCTAGCTACTACCCCTCAGATAGTTTCTCCTCACTTGTTTTTCTTTTTCTCCCATAATAATTTTTTCTTACTTCCCCTACTACGACTCCCATTATTTCCCCTGAAAATAATCCCCTAATTTCCTCTAACTTCCCATACTTTCTTCTTTATAATTTCCCTAATTTTTCTTAACCTTCAATCCCATTATTTTCCCGTTACCCCCTCTTCATCCCTTACTTCCTCTCTTCTTATTTCCCCTTACTTCCCCTACAATAACAACGAGGGATTGAAAAACAAATAATGAAAAGTAAACTTTGAAAAGTTTTGATTCTTAAATGAAATTAAATAAAGGTAAGTAGAAGAAAGAAATGAAAAAACATAAAATGAAAATTAATCCAGTATGATCATCGGTATTCTAATTGTAATCCGACGGAATAAACTTGTATTCCGCTGTAACTTGTAATCCTGAGTGAAAAATTATTGTATGAGTGAAAAAATTTAATAAATAATGAAAGTTGCAAAATTAAAAGGTAAATATTTCAAGTAGGGAAAGGACTAAATAAATACATAATAATATCCCGGATTAGCCTAAGGAATTCGAGTCATACAAGTAATCCAGTATAATCATAGGTAATCCACTTGTAATCCGCAGTAACAAACTTGTATTCCTGAATGACTTGTAATCCTGATTAATCCACTCGTAACTCATCGTAATCTGCTTACAATCTGGAATAATTCAAGATATTCTGAATAGTCCTAAGTAATCGAATTGTAACCCACCTGTGAAAAAATGATAAGAATTCTAGTAATCCAGGTAATCCACTTGTAATCTCAGATAATGAATTTGTAATCTGAGGTACTTAACTTGTAATCCCAGGTCATAAATTTACAATTCCAGATATTCCAATTGAAATCTAGAATAATCCACATTGTAATCCAGCTTAGTTTATGGAATCCGAGTAATCAAAGTAATCCAGTGTAATCACCGGTAATCCACTTGTAATGCGATGTAATAAACTTGAAATCTGAAGTGACATGTAATTCTGAGTAATCCTCTTTTCAGATTCTAAATTTCCTTTCTCAGTCCGATTTTCTCACTTTGACTATCTATGTAGTCCAAGGTCTAAGCTACTTTCTATCCAAGATTCCTGTTTTTTTTCTCGAATATTTCTCCTGGAATTTTGTGTTGTCTACCAGCTATCTGACAGTGATTTCTTTCTCTTTCGATTTCGAAACTTTCAGCTTTTTTCGAAGTAGCTTCAGACTTATCCGAAAAGTAAGTTGCTATCGTGAGTAAATGCCTTCCTAACTTGCAGGCTTTGAACATGATTTTACTCGACGCTGTAGCAGCTTATCGAACGAAGCAAAACGTTTACTGCTTTCCTCTTCCAACAAGAGAGAGAGTCGATGCAATAAAAAGTCTATGGAACCTCTTTGGCACAAATGGCGACTCTATATAAAGCGCACGAGGAGCTGGTCATAAATGCCAACGAGGTACTCTCAGACGCATAACTCAATCACCATTGCGCTCTTTATTGTACTAATAGCTGTCAAAACTACTCAAAGCTAATTAACTTTTTCAATAAATATTAAAATTTAGAAACAGAATCAGCAGAATGGAAATAATGTGTATAATAAGCAGAATGAGAAGAACAAGCTGAATAAGCAGAATGAGAAAAATAGACAGAATTAAAAGAATAAGCATAATAAGCAAAACAAAAAGTATAGGCTGAATAGGCAGCATGATAATAATAAGCACAATGGGAAGAATAAGCAGAATGAGAAGTCGAAGCAGAATATACAGAATAGGAAAAATAAAAATAATATTCAGAATAAGCAGAATAAGAATAATATGCAGAACAAGCAGAATGAGAAAAATAAGTAGAATAATAAGTGATAAGAATAAACAGATTGACTACAATAGGAAAAATAAGCAGAATGATAAGAATAAGCAGGGTAGGCAGAATGATCAGAATAAAAAAAAATAAGAAGGATAAGTGGCTTGATAGGAATAAGCGGAGTGACCATAATAGGCAGAATGAGCAGAATAGGACGAATGAAGATAATAAGTAGCATGAGAAGAATAAGTAGAATGAAAAGAATCAGAAGAATGAGCAGCGCGATCAGAATAAACAGGTTGACCAAATTAGGGAGAATAGGTAGAATAAGCACTATTAGACGAATAAGCAGAAGAAGAAGAGCAAGCAGAATAAGCAGAATGATGAGAATAAGCAGAGTAAGCAGAATGAGCAGAACAAAAAAATAAGAGGAATATGCAGCATGATAAGAATAAGTAGAATGACCGCAATAGGCAGAATGATCAGAATAGGGAGAATAAACGGTATAAACAGAAAGAGAAAAACAAGCACAATAAAAAAATGAGAAGATTAAGCAGCGTGCGAAGAATAAAAAGGTCTACAACAATAGCAAGAATAGGCAGAGTAATCAGGATAAGCAGAAAAAAGTGAAAAGAATTAGCAGAATAAGCAGCATGTGGAGAGTAAGCAGAATGAGCAGAATAAGCAGAATGATATGAATAAACACAATAGGCAGAATGATGAGAATAAACAAATTAGGCAGTATGAGCAGAATGAAGAAGTATGAAAAATAAGCGGCATGATAGAATAACCAGAATTCAAACAATAGGCAGAATTAGCAAAGTTAGCAGAATAGGAAGAATGAACAGAACAAGCAGAATGAGAAGAATGAGCAGAATGAAAAGCATGAGGAGAATAAGCATCGTAAAAGCAATAAACAGATTGACCAGAACAGGAAGTATAAGCAGAATGAGCAGAAAGGAAAAAATAAGCAGAATAAGCAGCATGAGAAAAATAAGAATAATAATAGGACAAAGTAGAGTAGGCAGAATGAGCAGAATTAGCGGAATGGGAAGAATAAACACAATAAGCGAAATAAGGAGACTATGCACAATAAGCAGAAAATAGAGAATATCAATAATACGCAGAATGAGCAGAATGAGAAGAATAAGCACAATGAGCACAATCGGCAGTATAGGCAGAAGAAGGAGCAGAATAAACAGAATTGGAAAAATAGAAAAAATATTCACAATAAGCAGAATAGGAATAATATGCAGAATAAGTGAAATGAGAAAAATGAGCTGAATTAGCAGAATGAAAAGAATGATGAAAACAGGCAGCGTGATAAGTATAAACAGATTTACAACCATAGGAAGAATGAGCAGAATAGAAAGAATGAGCAGAAAAAAATGAAAAGAATAACCAGCATGAGAGGAATAAGCAGAATAAGAAGAATAAACCGAACAAGCAGAATGAGAAGAATAAGCAGAATAAGAATAATAATAGGACAAAGTAGAGTAGACTGAAAGAGCAGAATAAAAAAAAAGTAAAATGAGCTGCATGATGAGAATAAACAGAATGACCACAATAGGCAGAATTAGCAGAATTACTAGAATGGGAAGAATGAAAACAATAAGCAGAATAAGAAGAATCTGCACAATAAGCAGAAAATGAAGAATACTAATAATACGCAGAAAAAGCTGAATGAGAAGAATAAGTACACTGAGCACAATGGGAAGAATAAGCAGAATGAGCAGAAGAAGAAGCAGAATAAACAGAATATGAAGAATAGAAAAAATATTCAGAATAAGCAGAATAAGTAGAATCAGAAAAATGAGCAGAATGAGCAGAATAAAAACAATGATAAAAATAGGCAGCGTAATAAGAATAAACAGATTGGCAACAATGGGGAAAATAAGCAGAATATAAAGAATAAGCAGAAAAAAGTGAAAAAGATAACCAGCATGAGAGGAATGAGAAGAATATGAAGAATAAGCAGAGCAAGCAGAATGAGAAGAATGGGCAGAATCAGAAGCATGAGAAGAATAAGCAGCGTAAAAGTAATGAGCAGATTGACCACAATAGGAAGTAAAAGCAGAATGAGCAGAAAAGAAAGAATAAGCATAATAAGCAGAATAAGCAGTATGAGAAGAATGAGCAAAATAAGAATAATAATAGGATGAAGTAGAGTAGGCCGAATGAGCAGAATTAAAAAAACAGAGGAATAAACTGCATAGGAAGAATAAGAATAAGCAGATTAGGAAAAATAAACAGAAAAAATGGAAAAGAATGGGCAGGGTAAGCAGCTCGAGAAGAATAAGCAGAACCAGCTGAGTAGGCAGAATGAGCAGAATAGAAAGAAGAAACAGAATGAGCAGGATGAGAAGAATAGGCAGAACTAGCAGAATAGGAAGTATAAGAAGAGAAATTTTGAAAGAATAAGCAGAATTAGCAGCATGAGCACAATAAGCAGAATCATAAGAATAAGGAGAGTAGGTAGAATGAGCAGAATAAAAAAAGTAAGAAGAATAAGCGGCATTATTAGCAGAACGTGAATAATAAGAAGAATAGAAATAATATGCAGAATAGGCAGAATGACAAGATCAAGTAGAAAAAGCAGAATAGAGAGAAAGGAATAATATGCAGAATGCGAAGAATAAGCAGAATAGGATGTATTTGCAGAATAAAAATAATTAGTAGAATATGCAGAAAAGAAAGAATAAGCAGAATAATTTGAATGAGAAGAAGTAGCATAATATAAAGAATAGGCAAAATAGGAAGAATACGCAGAATGAGCAGCATGAAAAGAATAAAAAAATAAGTAGCATTATAAGAATGAGCAGAATAGGCAGAATAAGCAGAATAGGCAGAATAATTAGAATAAGCACAATGATAATAATAAGAAGAATACAAAGAATAGGAATGACATGCAGAATAAGCAGGATAAGAAGAATATGCAGAATGGGAAGTACTTGCAGAATAAACAGAATGAGAAGAATATGCGGAAGAGAAACAATGAGCAGAATGAGCAGAATGAAAAGAATGAAAAGAATTAGCAGTATAAGTAGAGTAAAAAGAATAAGCAGAATTAGCGACATTATAAGAATGAGCAGAATATGCAAAATAAGCAGAATAGGCAGAATAATTAGAATAGACTGACCAAGAAAAATAATCAGAATTAGCAGAATGAGAAGAATAAGCAGAATGAACAGAATAAAAATAATAAGAATGAGCAGAATAGGCAGAGTAAAAAGAATAAAAAAATGAGCTGCATGATAAGAATGAGCATAATACCCAGAATAAGCAGAAAAGGCAGAATAATAAGAAGAAGCAGAATGAGAATAAAAAGCAGATCGAGAAGAATAATTATAATTAGTAGAATGGAAAATGAGAAGAATTAGCAGAATAAGCAGGGTGAAAAGAATAAGCAAAATGAGCAGCATAATAAGAATGAGTGGAATGAGCAGAATAGGCAGAATGAATATGATAAGTAAAATGAGAATAATAAGAAGATTACAAAAAATAGGAATGATATGCAGAATAAGCCAAATGACAAGATTAGGCATAATAAGCAGAATAGAAAGAAAAGAACAATATGCAGAATAAGCAGGATAAGAAAAATATGCGGAAGAAGAAGAATTAGCAGAATGAGCAGAATGAAAAGAATGAGAAGAATAAGCATAATAAGCAAAGTAAAAAGAATGAGCAGAATTAGCGACATTGCAAGAATGAGCAGAATATGTAAAATAAGCAGAATAGGCAGAATAATTAGAACAAACTGTACAAGAAAAATAAGCAGAATCAGCTGTATGAGAAGAATAAGCAGAATGAAGAGAATAAGCAGAATGAAAAGAATAAGCAGAATGAACAGAATAAAGAGAATAAGAATTAGCAGAATAAACAGAGTACAGGAAATAAAAAAATTAGCGGCATGATAAGAATGAGCATAATACGCAGAATAAGCAGAACAGGCAGAATAACAAGAATAAGCAGAATGAGAATAATAAGCAGAGTGAGAAGAATGAGCAGAATAAATAGAATGAAGGCTTAAGAAGATTTAGCAGAATAAGCAGAGTATAAAGGATAAGCAAAATGAGCAGCATAATAAGAATGAGCAAAATATGCAGAATAAGCAGAATAGGCGGAATAAATAGAATAAGTGGCGTGAAAATAATAAGAAGACTACAAAGAATAGGACTGATATGCAGAATAAGAAAAATTACAAGATTAGGCATAATAAGCAGAATAGAAAGAAAAGAATAATATGCAGAATAAGCAGGATAAGAAAAATATGCGGAAGAGGAAGAATAGGCAGTATGAGCAGAATAAAAAGAATGAGAAGAATTAACAGAATGAGCAGAGTAAAAGGAATGAGCAGAATTAGCGACATGATAAGAATGAGAAAAATATGCAAAATAAGCAGAATAGGCAGAATAATTAGAATAATCAGAAAAAGAAAAATTAGCAGAATTAGCTGTATAAGAAGAATAAGCAGAATGAAGAGAATGAGCAGAATAAACAGAAGAAAGAGAATGAGAATTAGCAGAATAAACAGGGTACAGAGAATAAAAAAAAGCTGCATGATAAGAATGAGCATAATACGCAGAATAAGCAGAACAGGCAGAATAATGAGAATAACCAGAATGAGAATAATAGGTAGAGTGAGAAGAATGAGCAGAATGAATAGAATGAAGACTCAAAAAGATTTCGCAGAATAAGCAGAGTAAAAAGAATAAGCAAAATGAGCAACATAATAAGAATAAGCAAAATATGCAGAATAAGCAGAATAGGCGGAATAAATAGAATAAGTGGAATGAAAATAATAAGAAGACTACAAAGAATAGGAATGATATGCAGAATAAGCAAAATGACAAGAGAAAGCATAATAAGCAGAATAGAAAGAACAGAATAATAGGTAGAATGAGCAAGATAAGAAAAATATTGACAGAATGAGAATAATAGAATGAGAAGAATATGTATAAGGGGAAGAATAAGCAGAAATAGTGGCATCATAATAATAAGCAGAATATGCAAAATAAGCAAAATGAGTAGAATAATTAGAATAAGCTGAACAAGAAAAATAAGCAGATTTAGCAGTATGAGAAGAATAAGCAGAATCAAAATAATAAGCAGAATGAGCAGCATAAAAAGAATAAGAAGAATTAGCAGAATAAGCAAAGTGAGGAGAATAAAAAGAAATGAGCGGCATGATAAGAATGAGCAGAATACGCAGAATAAACAGAGTAATTGGAATTAAGAATAGGAATAATATGTAGAATAAGCAGAACAAGAAGAATAAGCAGAATAGGAAGTATTTTCAGAATAAATATAATAAGAAGAATATGCAGTAGAGGAAGAATAAGCAGAATGAAAAGAATTAGAAGAATTAGCAGAATAAGCAGAGTAATGAAAATAAGAATGATGAGAAGCGTGATAAAAATGAGAAGAATATGCAGAATAAGCGGAATAGGCAGAATAATTAGAATAAGCAGAATGTGAATAATAAGAAGAATAGAAATAATATGGATAATATGCAGAAGAAGCAGGATGAGAAAAATAAGCAGAATAGGAAGTATTTTCAGAATAAACAGAATGAGAAGAATATGCAGTAGAGGAAGAGTAATCAGAATGAGCAGAATAAAAACAATGGTCGGAATAAGCAGAGTAAAAAGGATAAGAAGAATGAGCGGTATGATAAGAATGAGCAGAATATGCAGAATAAGCAGAAAAGCAAGAATAATTACAATACGTTTAATAAGAGAAATAATCAGAATTAGCAGTATGCGAAGAATAAGCAGAATGAGCAGAATAAAAAGAATAACAAGAATTAGCAGAATAGGCAGAATAATAAGAATGTAAAAAATCAGCGGCATGATAAGAATGAGCAGAATACGCAGAATAGGCAGAATAATTAGAATCAGCATAATGAAAATAATAAGAAGAATAGAAATAATAGGAATGATATGCAGAATGACAAGATTAAGCAATATAAGCAGAACAGAAAGAAAAGAATAATATGCAGAATAAGAAGAATAAGCAGAATATGAAGTGTTTGTAGAATAAGTAGAATCAGAAGAATATGCAGAAGAGAAAGAATAAGCAGAATTAGCAGAATAAAACGAATATGAAGAATTATCAGAATAGGCAGAGTAAAAAGAATAAGCAAAATCAGGGGCAGAATAAGAATTAGCAGAATATGGAGAATAGGCAGAATAGGCAGGATAATTAGAATAAGCACAATGAGAATAAGAAGAAGAATAGAGGGAATAGGAATAACAGGCAGAATAAAAAGAATAAACAGAATAGGAAGTATTTGCAGAACGAAAAGAGTTGGAAAAAATATGCAGAAGAGAAAGAATAAGCAGAATGAGCAGAATAAAAATAACAAGAATTAGCAGAATAAGCCGAATAAAAAGAATGAAATAAATGAGCGGCATGATAAGAATGAGCAGAATACGCAGAATGAGCAGAACAGGCAGAGTAATAAGAATAAGAAGAATGAGAATGAGAATAATAAGACGAACAGAAAGAATAGCAATAATATGCAGAACAAGCAGAATACGAATAATATGCAGATTAAGCAGAATAGGAAGTATTTGCAGATTAAACTAAATGAAAAGAATAAGCGGAATAAAAGGAATAAGTAGAATGAGCAGAATAAGAAGAATGAGAAGAATTAGCAGAAAAAGCACAGTAAAAAGAATAAGCAAAATAAGCGGCCTGATAGTAATGAGCAGAACATGCAGAATAAGAAGAATAAGAAGAATAATGAGAATGAGCAGAATGAGAATAATAATAAGAATATAAAGAATAGGAATAATATGCAGAATAAGCAGAATTATAGTAATAAGAAGAATAGAAAGAAGGTAATAATATGCAGAATAAGGAGAATAAGCAGAATAGGAAGTATTTGCAGAATAAACAGAAAGAGAAGAATATACAGAAGAGGAACAATAAGTAGAATAATTTGATTGAGAAGAATTGGCATAATATGAAGAATAAGAAGATGAGGAAGAATAAGCAGATTGAGCAACATGTGACAAATAAGCAGAATAATAGCACAATTAGCAGAACGCGGGGAAAGAAATTCCTAAAAATACAGTCCTGCGAAAATGAATTACCCAAGATGAATCGGAAGTAACCTGGATTACCCCAAGTACTCTAGATTACTAGGATTACAAGTTGATTATATCAGATCACAATCAGGTTACCAAGGATTATACTAGAATAATCAGATAAATTAGGTTTACGTTGGATTATCTGAGAGGATTAATCATGATTACAAGTGGATTACCTGGAATTACATGTCGATTTTTTAGTATTACAAATCGAATACTTGGATTACTACAGATTACAATGAGAATTCTTCGCATTACAAGTGGATTAGCAATCTACTTGTAATCCAAGGTAATCCATTTGTAACTCAGAGTAATCCAGGTAAAATCAGGTTTTCAATCAACGGAGAGGAAATTAATGTTCAGGGAATTGGGGATCAGATAAAAAAAGACACAAAAAAACAATTGGGAGAAAAGCTCTGATAAAGGAGGACAATAAGAGAGGCATCTTTTCCTATCTAATTCAGCGATTTCTTAAAGAGGAATATCCCAAGGGTTGCGTGATGATGTTGAAATTCGAACCTGATTCGAATAAAGGGGACGGGCACAGCTTGTCGATCGATAAGCCATAATGATAAGGACCGCGGCCCCTCCTTTCCAATAAATGCAATTTTTCACCGATAATATCGTCGTAAATTCGATTTGACGGCTCCTTAACCTAGATTTCGATTTCCTGATCGGATATGAAGTCCGGGAATATGGAGGTCATAGAGAATTCGTTTCGGCCTCCCTGAAATGAACACTGAGAAAAAAATGATTTAAATAACCAAGTGGGGATAAACAATATCATTTTGTTGGTTTTCAATTGTTAAAAAACTTTTTAGCATCACTAAATATTGCTTTTTGGCATCTAGGAGACATGAAATTCCCATCCCCAAGTCTTGACCTTGAAATCACAGTTTTCTATGAAAGCTCCCCCTTTCCCCACTTCCCCCTTGGTGTCCTCACCTTCACTAACTTCTTTTCCATTATTTCTTCTCACTTTTCCATCTTTACTTTTCCGACTTCCCCATCCTCATTTCCCATCAATAATTCTTACGTGCTCCTTCCACTCAGGTTTCCCCTACTTTCTCACCAATCATTCCCTCTCTAGACATTTTTCCCACTTACCTTCTTTTCACTTCCATACTTCCCCTATCATCAGTTTCCGTACTTCCCTTCCTCATTTTCTCTCTCCTCATTTTCGCTAGTACTTGTTCTCTCAATTCCTTTCTTTCCCTTCCCATGATTTCTGCTCACTTCCCCTCCTTTGGAAAAAGCACGATGGACTGAACTCCACCGAAAGTATGAGGGCTTCTGTCCGGAACTATAAAACACTTAAAAGGATTTTGTAGCCTATTGAGGCGTTAGTTAGGTCAATACAATCCCCTCAATCACTTTTCATGCAACCTCTACCTGATCGTACCTTATCATCCTCTTCCACTACTTTTCCCCACTCCTGCGAAAACCCACCCACGATTTTCCCTCACCTTATATCGTGTGCTATCCTCTCCCCTAGTATCCCTTATCATCTCCTGCTATCTCTTACTTCTCCCTCAATTCCAAAAATATTAAGACCCTAATTAGGTCGGTACAATCATCTCTATCACATTCCGCTTATTCCCTACCTAATCCTACTTTACCATCTCCTCCCACTGTTTTCCAATTCTCCTCTCGAAGCTTTTTTACTATTTTCCCTCACTCCATGCCATGTGCTACCTTCTTTCCTACTCCTTCTCCTTATCTCCTGCTATCCCTTACTTCTCCTTCCTCAATTCCAAGAATATTAAGACGTTAATTAGGTTAGTAAAATTGCCTCTATTACATTCCGCTCATCCCTTACCTGATCCTACCTTATCATCTTCTTATACTACTTTCCCATACTCCTCTTAAAGTCCCTCCACAATTTACCCCATTCATATCATGTGCCATCCCCTCCCCTAGTGTCCTTCATCATCTCTTGCTATCCCTTACTTCTCTCTCAATTCCAACAATATTATGACGTTAATTAGGTCAGTCCAATCCCCTCTATCACTTTCCACTCATCCCCTACCTGATCCTACCTTCTCGTCTTCCACTATTTTCCCCTACTCTTCTCTAAGCCTCTTTACTATTTTCCCTTACGTTATATCATGTGCTATCCTCTCCCCTAGTATCCCTCCTTATCTTTTGCTATCTCTTACTTCTCTCTCAATTCTAACAATATTAGGGCGGTATTTAGATCTGTAAAACCCCCTCTATCACTTTCCACTCATCCCCTTCCTGATCCTACCTTCTCGTCTTCCACTATTTTCCCCTACTCTTCTCTAAGCTGCTTTACTATTTTCCTTCACGTTATATCATGTGCTATCCCCTCCCCTAGTATCCCTCCTCATCTTTTTCTATCTCTTACTTCTCTCTCAATTCTAACAATATTGAGACTGTAATTAGGTCATTACAATCCCCTCTATCACTTTCCACTCATCCCATACCTGATCCTACCTTATCATCTTTCACTATTTTTCCCTACTCTTCTAAAAGCCCCTCTACTATTTTCCTTTACTTTATATCATGTGCTATCCCCTCCCCTGGTATCCCTCCTCTTCTTTTGCTATCCCTCACTTCTCTCTCAATTCCAACAATATTAGGACGGTATTAAGTCTGTACAACCCCCTCTATCACTTTCCACTCATCCCCTTCCTGATCCTACCTTCTCATCTTTCACTATTTTTCTTCTACTCTTCTCAAAGCCCCTCTACTATTTTCCCTTACTTTATATCATGTGCTATCCCCTCACCTGGTATCCCTCCTCTTCTTTTGCTATCCCTTACTTCTCTCTCAATTCCAATAATATTGAGACGGTAATTAGGTCATTACAATCCCCTCTATCACTTTCCACTCCTTCCATACCTGATCCTACCTTCTCATCTTCCACTTTTTTCTCCTACTCTTCTCTAAGCCGCTTTACTATTTTCCCTTACGTTATATCATGTGCTATCCCCTCCCCTGGTATCCCTCCTCTTCTTTTGCTATCCCTTACCTCTCTCAATTCCAACAATATTAAGACGTTAATTAGGTCAGTACAATCACCTCTATCACTTTCCACTCATCCCCTACCTAATCCTACCTCATCATCTTCTCTTACTACTTCCCCTACTCCTCTCAAAGCCCCTTCTCTATTTTCACTCTCTTCATATTATGTGCTATCTTCTCCCCTACTCTCTCATCATCTCCTGCTATCCCTTAACTCTCCTTCCTCACTTCCTACAGCTCCACACCCCTATTCCTACTTTCCATCCCCTCTCAAATCTCCCTCATCATTCGACACTCACCTTACTCCTTACTTTCCCTTTCCGTATTGTACCCCTCATTCTCTTATACTTACGCCCACCCATAAAGAGTAATCCACTTTCAATCCAGAGTAGTCTAGATCTAGCCTGGAGCAATCCACTTGTAATCCGGAGTAGTAGTCATCCACTTGTAATCCAGCCTAACCCAGTTTTAATCTGCATTAATCTTTTTTTCGTCTCTAGCAATCATTATCCATTTTCCATCCAGATTAATGAAGGTAAATCCACTTGTAATGTGGAGTAATCAAAAGTAATCCATTTGTAATCCAGAGTAATCTATTTATAACTTCAACTGATGCAGTTATCATCTGGGATGGTTTAGTTGTTATTCAAAGTAATGTTATTCATCCACTTGTAATCCAGAGTAATCCAGATCAAATCTGGAGTGATCCACTTTCAATCCAGAGTAGTCTAGATCTAGCCTGGAGCAATCCACTTGTAATCTGGAGTAGTAGTCATCCACTTGTAATCCAGCCTAACCCAGTTTTAATCTGCAGTAATCATTTTTTCATCTCTAGCAATCATTATCCATTTGCCATCCAGATTAATCAAGAGTCATCCACTTTTCACGTGGATTAATCAAAAGTAATCCATTTATAATCCAGAGTAATCTATTTCTAACTTAAAGTGATGCAATTATCATCTGAAATGGTCCAGTTGTTATCCAAAGTAATTTTATTCATCCACTTGTAATCCAGAGTAATCCACTCCGAACCTGGATTAATCCACTTGCAATCCAAAACATTCAAGAGTAATTCAATTGTAATCCAAAATGATTAAGAGTATTCTCATTGTAATACGGAATTTCCAGTTCTAATTTAGGGTAATCCAGTTATAATATAGGGTAATCCAGTTATAATATAGGGTAATCCAGTTATAATATGGCGTAATCCACTCGTAATTCAGAAGCTCGGCGTAATTAAGGTTAAAAATTCAGTTTAATATTCACGAATTTTCTTCAAAATTCGTCTTTTCCGGTAGAAAATTAATGATTTTTGTTAAAACCTCAACTGTTTCGTGACAAATCAATCCACTTTTTAAACAATCAAATACATTTGTTAAAAAAATATCTTTAGTAGAAAATTCTCTTATTTAATTGAAAATTTAATTATATCGTTTGAAAATTCTTTTTTTTTCTTGTTGAAAATTAAATTTTTCAAAATTCCATAGTTCAAAATTCAACTTTTTGGTGGAAAATTGATCTTGTTAATTGAAAATTCATTTTTTTGTCATTAGAAATCAAAATTCTTTGTTGAAAAGTTCAACGCGTTGGTTGGAAATTCACTTTTTCAAGTGAAAACTAAACTATTCCAATTTTGTTGTAAATTAATTTTTTTAGTTGGAAATTCAATTATTTGCTTGAATGCTTATATTTTTTATTAAAAATTCATCTTTATTGGCAGACAATTAATCTTCTTGCTTTGAAATTCATATTTACTGATTGAAAAAATTATTTATTAAAAAGATTTCTCTTTCAGTAGAAAATCTAACTATTCGGTTGTAAGTTGAACTATTTTGATAAAAATTAATTTTTTTATTGAAGATTCACTATGTTTTTCAAATATCAATTTCTATGAATTATCCAAAATATTGTCCTTGCTTTTCTATTCTATTATGTTAGATATTAGATACTATGAAATAAAATAATTTTACATTTTAATTAAAAAATTGTGTAAACACGAATAATTGATCGCGCGAGTGTTTGTTTTCTAGTGAAAAATGTTCTTAATAGTTATAAAATATTTTTTTTTTTGTTCTTTGCAATTAAAATATAAACGTACCTATATGTGAAACTGGTTCTTTTACCATCTGGCCCTGATCTCGTTACAAGTGCAACTTGATAAGGATAAATTTTAACTATTTCATTTTTTGTTGAAAATGTATCTTTTTAGTTGAAAATTCAACTACACCGTTAAAAATTCTTTTTTTAAATTGAAGATTCATTATTTAGTTAAAAATTCATCTCTTCGGTCGAAAACTTAACTATTTTGTTGATTTTTTTTTGTTTGAAACTTAATTATTTGACGAAAAAATTTATCACGCCATTTTTGGTGGAAAAATGATATTTTTTGGCTGAAAATTGATATTTTTTGGTTAAAAATTGATATTTTTTAGTTGAAAATTTATGAATTTTATTAAAAATTCATCTTTCTGGTAGAAAATTAATGTTCTTGGAGGATATCCATATTTTTGGTTGAAAATTCAACTATTAGGTTAATAAAAGATTTAACTATTCCATTTTCGGTTAAAAATTTATCTTTATCAGTTCAAAATTTAATTATTTGGTTGAAAATTCGTGTATATTGTGGAATTTTTGTCTTTTTTGGAAGAAAATGTATGTATTTTGTTGAAAATTCATATTTTTGATAGAAAATTAATATTCTTGGAGGAAATCCTTTTTGGTTGAAAATTCAACTATTTGGTTAAAAATTGATCTTTTTTGCTTGAAAATTTAACTACTAGTTTAATAGTTAAACTACTTTATTCAATTTTTTTTTTTTTTTTTGAGATTCACCTCTTCTGTTAGGAATTCAACTATTTTCTTAACTGAAGATAAAACTATTCCATTTTAAAAAATTTAAAATTAAAAATTTGTCTTTATTAGTTAAAAATTCAACTATGTGGTGGAAAATTCCTGTACTTTGTTAATAATCTTTTTGGTGATTAATTCATGTTTTGGTTAAAAATTAATTTCTCAGATCAAAAATTCCATTAAAAATTCAAATATTTTGTTGAAAATTTATGAATTCTGTTCAAAATTAATCTTTTTTGGTAGAAAATTAATCTGATTGGTAGAAATTTATTTTTTTTTGTTAAAAATGCAACTTTTTAGTTGAATTAAACTGTTTTTTTATTTAAAATTAAAAACTGGTTTGGTTAAAGTATGAACCATTACATGTTTTGTTGAGAATTAATATTTTTTAGCTGAAAATTCAACTACTAGATGAAATCTTGAACTATTTTGATAAAAATTCATTTTTTTTTATTGAAGATTCACTATGTTTTTCAAATATCAATTTTTATCAATTATCCAAAATATTGTCCTTACTTTTCTTTTCTTTTAGATATTAAATAATATGAAATAGAATAATTTTATATCAATACTAATTTTACATTTTAATTTAAAAATTGTGTAAACACAAAAAAAAATTAATCGCGCGTGTTTGTTTTGTAGTGAAAAATGTTCTTAATAGTTATAAAATATATCTTTTTTTTTTTTTATTTGAATTTAAAATATAAACCTACCTATATGTGAAACTGGTTCTTTTACCATCTGGCCCTGCTCTCGTTACGAGAGCAACTTGATTAGGATAAATTTTAACTATTCCATTTTTTGATGAGAATGTATCTTTTTAGTTAAAAATTCAAATACACTGTTAAAAATTCATTTTTTAAATTGAAGATTCATTATTTAGTTAAAAATTCATCTCTTTGGTCGAAAATTTAACTATTTTGTTTATTTTTTTTTGTTTGAAACTTAATTTTTTTACGGAAAAATTTACCACACCATTTTTGGTTGAAAAATGATATTTTTTGGTTGAAAATGACAGTCTTTGGTTGAAAATTGATATTTTTTGGTTGAAAATGACAGTTTTTGGTTGAAAATTGATATTTTTTGGCTTAAAATTTATGTATTTTGTTGAAAATTCATCTTTTTGGTAGAAAATTAATGTTCTTGAAGGAAATCCATCTGTTTGGTTGAAAATTCAACTATTTGGTTAATAAAATTAATCTTTCATGCTGGAAAATTCAACTACTAGATTGAAAGTTAAACTACTTTGTTGAAAATTAATTTTTGTTGTTGAAGATTCACCTCTTTGGTTGAGAATTCAACTATTTTGTTAAAAAAAATCGTATTTTTTCGTTGCATCTTCATTTTTTAAACTAATGATTTAACTATTTCATTTTTGGTTGAAAATTTATCTTTATCAATTGAAAATTTTATTATTTGGTTGAAAATTCGTGGATATTGTGGAAATTTCGTCTTTTTTGGAAGAAAATGTATGTATTTTGTTGAAAATTCATTTTTTCAATAGAAAATTAATATTCCTGGCGGAAATCCTTCTTTTTGGTTGAAAATTTAACTATTTCGTTAAAAATTGATCTTTTTTGCTTGAAAATTTAACTACCAGTTTGATCGTTGAACTACTTTGTTAAAAAAATTTTTTTTTTTTTAGAGATTCACCTCTTCGGTTGAGAATTCAACTATTTTCTTAACTGAAGATATAACTTCCATTTTTGGTTAAAAATTTGTCTTCATTAGTTGAAAACTCCTGTATTTTGTTAATAATTCGTCTATTGTGGTAGAATTATAATCTTTTTGGTGATAAATTCATGTTTTTGGTTAAAAATTAATTTCCCTACTTGCAAATTCGTTTAAAAATTCAAATATATTGTTAATAAATTTATGAATTTTGTTAAAAATTAATCTTTTTTGGTAGAAAATTAATCTGCTTGATAGAATTTTAAGTTTTTTGGTCAAAAATGCAACTTTTTAGTTGAATTAAACTACTTTTTATTTAAAATTAAAAACTGGTTTGGTTAAAGTATGAATTATTACATGTTTTGTTGAGAATTAATATTTTTTACCTGAAAATTCAACTACCAGATGGGATCTTGAACTATTTTGATAAAAATTCATTTTTTTTATTGAAGATTCACTATGTTTTTCAAATATCAATTTTTATCAATTATCCAAAATATTGTCCTTGCTTTTCTTTTCTATTATGTTAGATATTAGATACTATGAAATAAAATAATTTTACATTTTAATTAAAAAATTGTGTAAACACGAAAAATTAATCGCGCGAGTGTTTGTTTTCTAGTGAAAAATGTTCTTAATAGTTATAAAATATTTTTTTTTTTGTTCTTTGCAATTAAAATATAAACGTACCTATATGTGAAACTGGTTCTTTTACCATCTGGCCCTGATCTCGTTACAAGTGCAACTTGATAAGGATAAATTTTAACTATTTCATTTTTTGTTGAAAATGTATCTTTTTAGTTGAAAATTCAACTACACCGTTAAAAAATCGTTTTTTAAATTGAAGATACATTATTTAGTTAAAAATTCATCTGTTCGGTCGAAAACTGAACTATTTTGTTGAATTTTTTTTGTTTGAAACTTAATTTTTTGACAAAAAAATTTATCACGCCATTTTTGGTGGAAAAATGATATTTTTTGGTTGAAAATTGATATTTTTTGGTTGAAAAATGACAGTTTTTGGTTGAAAATTGATATTTTTTACTTGAAAATTTAATTATTTGGTTGAAAATGTATGTATTTTGTTGAAAATTCATCTTTTTGGTAGAAAATTAATGTTCTTGGAGGATATCCATCTTTTTGGTAGAAAATTCAACTATTTGGTTAATAAAATTAATCTTTCATGCTGGAAAATTCAACTACTAGATTGTTACTTTCTTAAAAATTAATTTTTTTGTTGAAGATTCACGTCTTTGGTTGGGAATTCAACTATTTTGTTAAAAAATCGTATTTTTTCGTTGAACCTTAATTTTTTAAACTGAAGATTTAACTATAATATTTGTCTTTTTTGGAAGAAAATGTATGTATTTTGTTTAAAATTCATCTTTTTGGTAGAAAATTAATGTTCTTGGGGAAGCCTTCTTTTTGGTTGAAAATTCAATTATTTGGTTAAAAATTGATATTTTTTGCTTGAAAATTTAACTACTAGTTTGATAGTTGAACTACTTTATTAAAAAATTTTTTTTTCAGATTCACCTCTTCTGTTGAGAATTTATCTACTTTCTTAACTGAAGATAAAACTATTCCATTTTTGGTTAAAAATTTGTCTGTATTAATTGAAAATTCAACTATGTGGTTGAAAATTCCTGTCCTTTGTTAAAAATTCGTCTATCGTGGTGGAATAACAATATTTTTGGTGATTAATTTATGTTTTTGGTTAAAAATTAATTTCTCAGATTAAAAGTTCCTTCAAAAATACGAATATTTTGTTGAAAATTCATTAATTCTATTCAAAATTAATCTTTTTTGGTAGAATTTAATCTGCTTGATAGAAATTTAAGTTTTTTGGTTAAAAATGCAACTTTTTAGCTAAATTAAACTTTTTTTATTAAAAATTAAAAACTGCTTTGGTTGAAGTATAAACTATTACATGTTTTATTGAGAATTAATATTTTTTAGCTGAAAATTCAACTGCTAGGTTGGATCTTGAACTATTTTGATAAAAATTCATTTTTTTGATTGAAGATTCATTATGTATTTCAAATATCAATTTTTATCAATTATCCAAAATATTGTCCTTGCTTTTCTTTTCTATTATTTGAAATATTAGATACTATGAAATAAAATAATTTTACATTAATTTAAATTTGTATAAACACAAAAGAAATTGATCACGCGAGTGTTTGTGGATAAATTTTAACTTCCATTTTTTGTTGAAAATGTTTCTTTTTAGATAAAACTTTAACTACACCGTTAAAAATTCATTGTTTAATTTGAAGATTCATTATTTAATTAAAAATTCATCTCTTTGGTCAAAAATTTAACTATTTTGTTGATTTTTTTTTGTTTGAAACTTAATTTTTTTACGGAAAAATTTACCACGCCATTTTTGGTGGAAAAATGATATTTTTTGGTTCAAATTGATATTTTTTCGCTGAAAATTGATATTTTTTAGTTAAAAATTTAACTACTTGGTGGAAAATTTATGAATTTTATTAAAAATTCATCTTTTTGGTAGAAAATTAATGTTCTTGGAGGATATCCATTTTTTTGTTTGAAAATTCAACTATTTGGTTAAAAAAACTTAATCTTTTTTGAAAATCAAACTACTCTTTTTGGCGATAAATTCATGTTTTTGGTTAAAAAATTAATTTCTCTGCTTGAAAATTCGTTTAAAAATACGAATATTTTGTTAAAAATTTATCCATTCTATTCAAAATTAATCTTTTTTGGTAGAAAATTAATCTGCTTGGTAGAAATTTAATTTTTTTGGTTAAAAATGCAACTTTTTAGTTGAATTAAACTGTTTTTTATTTAAAATTAAAAACTGGCTTGGTTAAAGTATGAACTATTACATGTTTAGTTGAGAATTAATATTTTTTAGCTGAAAATTCAACTACTAAATGGGATCTTGAACTATTTTGATAAAAATTCATTTTTTTATTAAAGATTCATTATGTATTTCAAATATGAATTGTCATAAAATATTTTTTTTTTGTTATTTGCAATTAAAATATAAACGTACCTATATGTGAAACTGGTTCTTTTACCATCTGGCCCTGCTCTCGTTACAAGAGCAACTTGATTAGGATAAGTTTTGACCGTCCTCGATAAAAGTCCAGGAACGGAAATAGGTTCGTCAGAATTTGGACCCTCACTGTCCAATTTGATTCTAACTCTGCCATCGGCATCCGATGTCGTGTCTACATCCGAGTACAAGATCTGATCTGGACCTATAATTAATCATTTTTATCATTTAATTTCTTCATAAAACTCTTCAGGTGCGATTTAAGTATTTCGTAACACCCTTTAACAGAAAAATGTCCAAGAAATCTTAAAAAAAGGCAAATATCTATTAATGCTTATAAATTATTCATTAGGGATTACTTCGATCATCAATCTTTGTAATTAAGAAATTAGAATATTTTATACTTCATCTATTATAAAAATCATTTTTTAAAGTTCAAAATAGCTTCTTGTCTATTGCTTATTTACGTATACTTTACCTCAATTGTTCAATGAAAAATAATTAAATATAAAAATTTTAATCCGAATATCAAATTGCATTTCCGATTTATTTATTCCTTTTGGGTTAAATAATACTTAGAGGTTGCTCATTACGAATTTGTCTGTTCTTACACAACAATTATTTTTTTATCAGTTTTTTTTTATAATTATGCATACTTAAGGATACTTATAATAAAAAATGCTCATTTTAATGAGCCGCATCTTTTATATTCTGAGATAATTTTGCATTCTGATCTGTCTGTTTCGAGAAACATTCAGGATGTCACTAAATTTTGCCCACAAAAAATTATTTTTAATCCTTTATTATGACAGTTCAATTATAATTATAATAACTCTTCAACAATTAATCACTAATACCAAAGAAATTAAAAACTAGACCTTAATTTTTTGTTCGAAATCTTCAAAAATCTACATTCTGTTTTAAATTTTTTGAAATCTTTACAAGTTTTAAATTATTTTTGAATATTTTCAAAAATTCTATATATCTCTTAAACTTACTCGAATTTTTTCTAAAATTTTGTAATCTTGCAAAATTAAATATGCTGCTTTAAAATATTTTATATTCTTTCACGAAATTTTAGGAAATCATTTGAAATCTTTTTTCTATTTTCTCTTAAAATTCATTTAAAAAAATTTGAAAATAATTAAATTTTCCCATGAATATTAGGAAAATTTTTTTATTATCTTCAAATCTTTCAAAATTCTTGAAACTCTTCTAAATTTTTTTTCAAAATTCAACATTTTGTTAAAATTTTTTTGAAATCTTCAATCAGATAGCTGAATTTTATACAAAAAAATACGAATATTCAATTAAAAAGTTGTATTCGCCAACGAGATGAATTTTACACCAAAATTAAGGATCTTTGTAAACAAATTTTTTTTTAACAAACTACTTCAACTTTTAACCAAGTAATTGAATTTTCAACCAAAAAACATTAATTTTTAAAGAAAAATGTAATAGTTGATATTTTAACTAAGAACAGATTTTCATTTGAAATAAAAAAAGATAAATTGAACCAAAAAATACGAATTTTCAACAAAATAGTTGAATTTTTAATCAAACACTTGAATTTACAAAAAAAAATTATTTTCAACCAAGTAATTGAATTTTCTACCAAAAAGGACGAATTTATAATAAAATATATTAATTTTCAACTAAGGAAGGTCCGTTTTCAAACACAAATGGAATAGTTAAATTTTAAGTTAAAAAAATTAATTTTCAATAAAAAAGAAAACGAATTTTCAACAAAATTGTTAAATTTTCAACAACAAAAAAATGAATTTTCAACAAATTACAGTTGAATTTAACCAGAAAACACGACTTTTCAACCAAATATTTGAATTATTTCTACAATTTTGAAAAATCTTTCAAAATGATGAAAGCCCTACGAAATCTTCAAAAACTTAAATTTTGTTTGAAATTATTTGAAATATTTTTAATTTTTAAATTATTTTTTTATCATTTGAAAACTTCTAAACCTTCTTAATATTTTTTAAAAAGATTCGAATTTAACCGGATTTTTTTTAAATTCCCATAAACATTGTAGTCTTCTAAATATCTTTTAAAATTATCGTACCTTTCCTAAAATTTTTAAAAAATTCTGCACAATTAGAAAAATTGCCTTACAATCTTCCGGATTCTTTTTTGAAAATTTTGAAAGTCTTTTGAAATATTTTGAAATATGTATTAAAATTAATTTTTAAAAATAAAAAATCATATGAAATTTTCCCATGAATCTTAAGTAAGCTTTTTTGTTCTCTTGAAACCTTTCAAAATTTTAAAACACTTCTAAATTTTGTTTCGAAATCTTCAAAAATCCACATTTTGTTAAAAATTTTTTGAAATCTTCAGATAGCTGAATTTTCTACCAAAAAATACGAATATTCAACGGAATAGTTTAATTTTTAGTCAAAGAGATCAATTTTAAACTGAAATTATAAATCCTCACTAAAAAAAAATAATTTTTCAAACAAAGTAGTTCAACTTTCAATTCAGTAGTTTAATTTTCAAGCATAAAACACTAAAGCTCAACGAAAAATGTAATAATCAATATTTCAAATAAAAAATATTTTAATTTCAAATCAGAAAGAGATTCATCCAAAAAAGACGAATTTTGATAAAAATAGTTGAATTTCTATCTAAACATTTGAATTTTCAATCCAATAATATGAATTTTCAAGAAAAAAAATTATTTTCAACAAATTAATTGAATATTCAACGAAGAAGATTTATTTTCTACAAAAAAGATGAATTTTTAACAACATACATGATTTTTCAACTAAAAAGATGCATTTTAAACCAAAAATGGAATATTTAAATTTTCAGTTTGAAAAATTAATTTTCAAACAAAAATAAAACGAATTTTCAACTTAAAAAATGAATTTTCAACAAATTACAGTTGAATTTAACCAGAAACTACAAATTTTCAAAAAATATTTGAATCCTCAACCAAATTAATTTTCAACCAAACAATTGCATTTTTAACCGCAAAGATGAAATTTCTATAACAAGGGTAGAATTTCCAAACATCTTCTAAACTGACTCGAATTATTCATAAACTTTAAAATAAAATTTAAACAATTCTTGAAATCCTTCAAAATTTTCAAAAACTTACATTTTGTTGTAAACTTTCAAAAATATTTCCTACTTTTAGATTATTTTGGAATCTTCCCAAAACTTCTAAGCCTTCTAAATATCTTTTAAAATGATTCAAATTTTTTCCAAAATTAAAAAAAAATAGCATAAATTTTGTCGCGAACTTCTAAATATTTTTTTTAATTGTAATATTTTTCCTACAATTTTTTAAAAATTCTGTATAATTCCAAAAATTGCCTCAAGATTTTCCGGATTCTTTTTTTAACAATTTCGGAAATCTTTTGAAATATTCTCTTAAAAATAATTTATCAAAATAAAAAATTATTTAAAATTTTCCTGCATATCTTAAGAAAATTTTATTTATTCTCTGGAAACCTTTAAAAATTCCCATTTTTCAAAACTTTAAATTTGATTCCTGGCTCGAATTTTTATTCCCGGTTTTCCCTGTTTTATTATAATTCCGGTTTATTTATCCGGGTTTTTAATTAGTAACTTCCTAAATATTACCCGATTTATTTCTACTTCCATGTCGTTCATTTTTAACCCAAAAGAAACAAAAAAATCGAAAATGCAATTTGAGATTCAGACCTCTTTTTTGAACATCCCTTTTATACATCGATATTTTCGACTTAAAATAAACTTTTTGGGGTTTTAATTATTTTTAACTAAATCTTACCATCACGGCCCGTTTCACTGGCCCGAGCAAATCGAACGCCATTCTCGACAATCATCTGAAATGAAAATAGAAAAAAATATATATTATTTTTCACTTTAAATTAAAATAGTAAATTAAAAATGATTAAAATGAAAACGTTTCATATTCATTTTTTGGTAGAAGATTAATTATTTTAGTTAAAAATTAATTTCTGTGCTTAAAATTTAACTATTTTGTTGAAAATTCGTCTTTGTTTTTTGTTGAAAATTAATTTTTTGAACTCAAAACTTTACTATTCCATGTTTGGTTTAACATTAATCTTTTTTGATAAAAAATTAATCTTTTTGGTAGAAAATTCATCTCTTTGACTGAAAATTAATTGTTTTACCTGAAAATTTATTTATTCCCTTTTTTGTTGAAAATTTATCTTTTTTATAGAAATTTAATCTTCTTCGTTGAAAATTTATCTGTTTGGTTTAAAATTCCACTATTTTGTTGAAAATTCATCTATTTCTTGAAAAATCGATTTTTTTTTAGTTGAAAATTCAACTATTGGGTTAAAAGTTAATTTTTTGGTTGAAGATTCATTATTTTAGCTAAAAATTAATTTCTGTCCTTAAACATTTAAGCATTTTCTTGAAAAATCGTTTTTCTCTTGTTGAAAATTAATTTGTTAACTGAAAATTTAACTATTTCATGTTTCGTTTAATTAATCTTCTTGGATACAAATTTATCTTTTTGTTTGAAAATTCATTTATTTCATCGAAAATTTAACTAGTAATTGAAAATTCCTTTAAAAATTCAAAATTTGGTTGAAAATTCATGTATTTTGATCAATATTAACCTCTTTTGATAGAAAATTAATATTTTTGGTTGAACATTCATTTCTTTGATTGATTTTTTTTTTATTGAAAATTAATTTTTTGAACTGAAAATTTAATAATTCTATTTTTTGTCTAAAATTTATCTTTTTTGATAGACATTTAATTTTTTTGGTTGAAAATTCATCTGTTTGGTTGAGAATTTAACTATATTGTTGAAAATTTATCTATTTTTGGTAGAAAATTCATCTATTGGATTGAAAATTCAACTAACGGGTTAAAATATATTTTTTTGTTTGTTGAATTAATTATTTTAGTTAAAAATTAATTTCTTTGCTTGAAAACTCAACAATTTTCTTGAAAATTCTTTTTTTTTTTTGTTGAAAACGAATATTGTTGACAGAAAATATATCTACTTCATGTTTGTTATTTTGAAAAAGCATATTTTTGGATTATAAATTTAACTTTTTTGTCAAAAATTCCTCATTTTGGATTGAAAATTAGTCTGCTTTGGTTAAAGATTCAAATAATTCGTTGAAAATTTGTATTTTTCATTTTATTCAACTGTTTTTTATAGAAAATTAAAATCTTTATTGTTGAAAAATATAATTCTTCCATTTTTTGTTCAAAATTTACCTTTTTGAGTAAGTTTTTGTTTTCAAAAATAATTACTTTAATTTAAATAGAATTAATGTAAGTATTGAAAAATGGTCATCTTTCACCTGTTGTAAAAATACAACTTTTTATTGAAATTTTAAAATAAAGTTACTTTTGCTCATTTCAAATACATTTAATTAAATTTTTTTTATTTTTCTATTGTTTAAATGTTTGATTTATTTTTCCTATTCCTATAAAAAAAAAATAAAATTACAGGAATCTCAAGAAAAGTTTGTTATTTTATTGAAGCCTTTCAAACTTCTTAAAAAGCTTCAAAATTTTTCAAAATTTATATTTTGATTTTAATTTTTGTACATCTTTTCACATTTCAAATTATTTTTCAATAATTTCCAAAAATTTAAATCTTCTAAATATCTTTTAAAATTATTCGAATTTTTCCAAAAATGTTCTTCAAATTCTGAAAAATAAAAAAAAATGCCTTCAAATCTTCCACATTCTGTTTTGACAATTTTGGAAATCTTTTAAAATGGTATAAGGTCTTTTTAAATATTCTCTTTAAATTAATTTTTCATAATAAAAAATCAGTTTAAATTATCCCATGAATTTCAAGAAATATTTTTTATTATCGTGAAACTTTTCAAAATGCTTAAGAAGCTTCAAAATTATTACTTACATATATTCAAAAATGTACATTTTTCATATTTAAATTTTTTTTGAAAGATTCAAATTAATTTTGAATCTTTTTAAAACTTCTAAATATCTCTTAAACTTAGTATAATATTATTTACGTTATGACAAAATATTTATATTATTGTTTATTGAAATTTTATTTACATTTTTCTATTCTGCTATAGGCAAAAGTCGTAATTTTCATTAACTTTTATTTACAGAAACTCACTTTATTCCCTGATAGGTTCTTTACAATTATATTCGTCACGTTTTTATGAAATTTTATTTAGAATTTAGATGTACAATTATTTTTAGTTAGACAATTTTTTAATTAAAAATTCCCTGAATAATATGTATTAAAATCGTGTCCAATAGAATGGGTGAAATTTCTGGCAACTTTAATTTAAAAATTACTTTTTAACAAAGTAGCTGATCCCCTACCAAAAAACATTAATTTTCAAACAGTGGCGATTTAACCAAAAAAATACGAATTTTCAACAAAATAGTGGAATACTTAACCAAAAATTATTAATTTTTAAACCAAAAGGACGAATTTTCAACCAAATAGTTCAATTTTTAAGCAAAAAAGATTTTTCAGTCAAGAAAGAAAAAAAATTGCACCCAAAAATTTTTTGAAATCTTTTCAAATTTCAAATAATTTTTTTTTAACCATTTCCAAAACTTTTACACCTTCTAAATATCTTTTAAAATTTATCAAACATTTTTTTAACTATAAAATTTTTTTAAAATTACCTTTAAACCTTTCAGATTTTATTTTGATAATTTTTTTAATCTTTTGAAATGTTTTAAAGTCTTTTTAAATATTCTCTTAAAATTAATTTTTCAAAATAAAAAAATTAAAAGTCCTTTTAAGTTTTAAATCAATTCTGAATCTTTTTAAAGCTTGAAAATATTTCTTAAACTTGCACGAATTTTGTATAAAACTTTGTAATGTTGCTAATGGAAAATTTTTGCTTTAAAATCGCCCATATTCATTTTCGAAATTTTAGGAAATAATTTAAAATGTTTTGAAATATTTGTCAATTTTATCTTAAAAAAGATTTTTCAGTCATGGAAGAAAAAGAAAATTCACAAAAATTATTATTTTTGGGGATAAATAATTTAAAATATAAAATAAAATTCTTTACCAAATATTTATTAATTAAGTTTATTTGTTCATTTGTTTTAAAAGTTAAATAAATATATGATTTTCCTAAGATTCTTGAGAAAATTCAAACAAAAATTTTAAGCTTTCAGATATGTCAAAAAGTATAATTTTTTATTTTTCAGGATTTTGAAAAATTGTAGGAAAACCCCGAGTCAGTTTGAAAGATATTTAGGACTTTTAGAAGCTTGGAAGATAAATCTCTTAAACTGACTCGAAATATTCCTAAAATTTTGAAAAAATTTTCAAAATAAAACAAATCTTCCAGATATTTTCGAAATTTGTAGAAATATTTTTAAATTATGATAATATTTTGAAACTTATTCCATTTTTCTTTAAAAATTAATTTTTCAAAATAAAAAGTAAGTAATCCTTTTTTAACCATTTTCAAAACTTTTCAACCTTCTAAAGATCTTTTAAAATTCTTCAAATTCTTCCAACATTTTTTTGGAAATTCTGAAAAATTAACAAACTTGCCTTCAAATCTTCCAGATTCTGTTTTGAAAATTTTGGAAATCTTTTGAGATGTTGAAATTTTCAAAAAATATCTAAAGAGATTTTTCAAAATCAATTTTCTTTTGAAATTTATTTTAAAAATAAAAATTCAATTTAAATTTTCCCAAGAATTTAAAAAAAAATTTCTCATTTTCTTCAAGCCTTTTAAATTTCTTAAAAAGTAACCTCACATTTCTCATAATCCTGAAGTTTGCAGCCTTTTTTTTAAATGAAAAAAAAAATTGAGTCGGGTCCGGGTCTTGCACATCTCTGATTTTTCTACTGGTCGTCAGAGACTAGTTGTACCTCGACTGGTCGCCAGCGACTACTTGTTCTGCGACTGGTCGCCAGCGATTGGGGTTTCTGCGACTGGTCGCCAGCGACTAGTTGTTCCGCGATTGATCGCCAACGGCTGGGGTTTCTGCGATTGGTCGTCAGCGACTACTTGTTCTGCGACTGGTCGCCAGCGACTGGGGTGTCTGCGACTGGTCGCCAGCGACTAGTTGTTCCGAGACTGGTCGCCAGCGACTGGGGTTTCTGCGACTGGTCGCCAGCGACTACTTGTTCCGCGACTGGTCGTTCCGCGACTGGTCGCCAGCGACTACTTGTTCCGCGACTGGTCGCCAGTGACTGTTTGTTCCGCGACTGGTCGCCAGCGACTGCAAGTCACGTACGGTTCGTCAGTCACCAAATCTGTTTTATCGGAATCAGTCAAAATTAACTTCACCCAGCCACTAGATCCATTAGTAAAATTTCAATTAATTTAGATACTGAGAACTGAAAAGTAATCGATTCCTATTTTTTCTTCCAGATAAAAGTTCACAGGGCCACTCGTCTTCCAGAGGTTCTAGACAGCCGTCTTCACCGCCGCCTCCACCTAGAAGAGAACCTTCGCCGCCCAGACCTACGTTTCCCTACTTGCCTCGAGGATCACTCATAATAAGAGGTGTCAAATTCCCTCGTAGAGTTTACTATAAAGTGGGGCCCAATCATTTTAGTAGATTATTCTCATATTATGACGCAGTGTTAAGTTATGAAAAAAAGATTGTGGGAGTTTTCCTGAAGACAAATGATAACGTGCTTTTTGGACTGTATTTAAATGAAGGAGGGCCTCGGATTAAACTAAACCCTTTTTGCATGGATAAAGGACCAGAACATTATGATTACTTGGATGCTGCTGGTGATCATTACTATCCTGAATTTGAACCTTTCCAAAAGCCTGATGAAATGATCATAGAATCTCCTGAAGCTTGTAAGTAATTACTCAGTCAACGAAATATACTAGAATTAACCACCAAGAAAAATATACATTGAAAAAAAATATATATATAAAATAGTATGGACGATTTTAGGGATAAATTCTTTATTAGCAAGATTGCAAAGTTTTATAAAAAATTCGATCAAGTTTAAGAGACATTTAGAAGTTCTAAACAGATTCAAAGGGAATTTAAACTTGAAACATTTCAAAGAAGTTAGAAAAAAGGTACATTTTTGAATATTTGGAAATATAAATTTTGACGTTTCTAAAACATTTTGAAAGGTTTTAGGATAATAAAGGAGTTTCTTTTGATTCTTGGGTAAATTTAAACTGTTTGTTCATTTTGAAAAATAAATTTCAAGAGCAGATTGATGTCGATTTGAGAATATTTAAAATTAATAAAAGAAATCTGCATCATGATTGGAGAAGGTAACGAATCGGGAAGAGAAATCCACACATAAAAAATGGAAATCTACAATATCTACCAAAGTTATATTCTCCTATACAGAAAATATTTTGACATCATTTCAGACAAGATGGAGAACAAACATTTTCAATTCAATTTTATTCAGAAAAAAGATCTTCTCCTTTCAATCCGCTTGGAGTCGAACACCAGGTCAACTGATTTCCGGTCAGGTGCTCTAAATATGAAATCTAAGTCTGCTCTAAATTTAGAGCACCTGACCGGAAACCACTTGACCTGGTGTTCGAATCCCAGCGGAGTGAGAGGAGGAGATCTTTTTTCTGGATAATATTTAATTTAAAATTATTTTCTAAAATTTCAAAAAAGATTCTGGACGATTTTAAAACCAATTTCTCAGGTAGCAAGGTTAAAAAGTTTTATAAAAAAATTGGATTCAGGAAGAGTCAATATTAATTTATATCTTAAAAAGATTTTTGAAAACTCAAAAAAATGAAAAATGAAATGAATATCTAGAAGATTAAAATCATTTGGAAATTATTGAGGAAGAATTTGAATTTTTAAAGATTTACAACAATTCAAAATAAAATGTAAATTTTCGAAGATTAGGAAGACAATTTTCGAAGCTCTTTAAGAAGTTTGAAAGGCTTCAAGAAAATAAAATACCTTCCTTGAGATTTCTGAGAAAATTTTTAATGACTTTTTATTTTGAAAAAATAATTTTCAAAGAAAATTTGAAAAAAGTTTCGAAACATTTTCAAAATGTCTACAAATGTGGAAAAAAATCTGTAGGATTTAAGGGCACGATAATAAACAAATTTTCTTAGAATATCTGGGAAAATTTGAATTGATTCTTTATTTTGAAAAATTAATTTTCTAAATAACGGTTCAATGTTTTGACACGAAAATATGAATTTTTAATGAAATAGATTAATTTTCTACCAAAGAAGATGAATTTTCAAAAAGTAGTTGAATCCTCGACCGAAAAATATTTCAAAGTTAAATAAATATATCATTTTGCCAAGATTCTTAAGAAAATTCAAAATATTTTTTGAAGCTTGCAGATATGTTGAAAAAGTATAATTTTTTTCAGGATTTTGACGAATTTTTGGAAAAATTCGAGTCAGTTTGAAAGATATTTTGTACTTTTAGATGTTGGGAAGATAAATATCTCTTAACTTAACTCTAAATATTCCTGAAATTGTGAAAAATCTTTCAAACATAAAAAAATTGCCCTTAGATCTCTCAGATATTTTTGAAATTTGTAGAAATATTTTGAAACTTTTTTAAATTTAAAAAAAAATTAATTTTTCAAAACAAAAAGTAATTCAAGATTTTCCCAGGAATCTCAACACATTTTTTTATTTTCTTGAAACCTCTGCAACTTCGTCCATAGCTTCGATTTTTTTTTTTGAAATCTTCACAAATTGACATTTTGTTAAAAATGTTTGGAAATCTTTTCGAACTCACAATTATTTGTTAACTATTTTCAAAACATTTAAACCTTGTAAAAATCTTTTAAAATTCTTCGCATTCTTCCAAAATTTTTCTCGAAATTCTAAAAAATTAAAAAAACTTGCCTTCAAATCTTCTAGATTCTATTCTGACAATTTTGGAAATATTTTGAAATGATGAAATTTAAAAAAAAAATATTATTTTAGAATTAATTTAAAAAAAATATGAGTTCAAATTATCCTATGAATTATGAGAAATATTTTTTATATCGTAAGACCTTTTGAAATTTTTTTTTCAACTTTTTTATAAAATTTAGTAATCTTGCTAATTAAGATTTTGCTCGAAAATCTTTACCATTCTTTTTCCAAATTTTAGAAGATAATTTAAAATCTTTCGAAGTTTTTGTCAATCTTCTCTTGACATTTATTTCCAAAATAAAAATTCAGTTTAAATTTTCCCAGGAATTTTAAAAAAGTATTTTAATTTTCTTTAAACCTTTTAAACTTCTTAAAAATCTTCTTCATTTTTGAAATCTTCTAAAATACATTGACTATTATTATTATATTATTTAGATAAACTTACATTTCTCGTAAACCTGAAATTTGCAGACATTTGTCTTCTTGTTAAACTTTGTTTATTAACTTTTGATTTAAAATTTAACTATCCTAATTAAAGTTTCATCATTTTAGTTGAAAATTCATCACTTTGTTTGAACATGTAATTTTCCCATGAATTTTAAGAAAAAATTTTTATTATCATGAAACCTTTCAAAATCCTTAAAAAGCTTCAAGATTTTTATTTCTAAGTATTCAAAAATGTACATTTTTTCAACTTTCTAACAATCTTTTTAATTTTTTAATTTTTTTTAAAACCTTTAAATGTCTCCTAAACTTGATAGAATTTTTTTTTATAAAAGTTTGTAATCTTGCTAATTGAAAAATTTAGCTTTAAAATCGACAATATTATTTTTCGAAATCTTAAGAAATAATTAAAAATTAAAATGTTTTGAAATCTTAGTCAGTTTTCTCCTAAAATTAATTTTTCCAAATAAAAAATCAATTTAAATTTTCCAAGGAATTTTAAGAATTTTTTTTTTTTTCATTTTCTGAAAAACTTTTCAAATTCTTAAAGAGTTTCTTTATTTTATAAATTTTCAAAATTCTACACATTACACTTTGTATATCAAAGTGATGCACAACTTTGCTCCATTGATTATTATTGTTCAATTATTAAATATATTATTGAGATCAAATAAAAGATATTTCAACCAAAAAAGATTTTAATTTTAAATAAAAGATAGTAGAATTCATGACAAAAAAGACAAATTTTTAACAAAATAGTGACATTGTCAACCAAAGAGATGATTTTTTTTTACTAAAATTATGAATATTTATTAAAGAAATGAATTTTTAACAAAGTAGTTGAATCCTCGACCAAAAAAGATTAATTTTCAATCAGTTGCATTTTTAATCAGGAAACACAAATTTTCAACAAAATAGTGGAATCCTTAAGAATAACAGATTGATTTTCAATCCAACAAGACGAATTTGTAACCAAATAGATCAAATTTTATCTTAAAAAGGAAAAAATCCTTTTTAAGATTCAGGGGATGAATAATTTAAAATACAAAATAAACATCTCTACCAAACATTTATTTTTTGAGTTTATTTGTTCATTTTTTTTAAAGGTAAATAAATATATGATTTTCTTAAGATTCTTGAGAAAATTCAAAATTTTTTTAAGCTTCCAGATATGTTGAAAAAGTATAATTTTTTTTATTTTTCAGGAGTTTGAAACATTTTAAGATAAATTCGAGTCAGTTTGAAAGATATTTAGGACTTTCAAAAGTTTGGAAAATAAATATTTCTTAAACTGACTCGAAATTTGCCTAAAATTTGGAAAAATCTGTCAAAAATAATAAAATTTACCTTAAATCTTCCAGATATTTTCGAAATTTGTAAAATTATTTAGAAAGTATAATAATATTTTGAAACTTTTTCAAATATCCTTCAAAAATTAATTTTTCAAAACAAAAAGTAATGAATAATTTTCCCAGGAATCTCAAGAACATTTTTTTTATTTTCGTGAAATTTCTTAAAAAGCTTCGAAATTTTTTTCGAAATCTTCAAAAAATTTACATTTTTTTTTGAATTTTTGGAAATATTTTCAAAATTAAAATCATTTTTGAACCATTTGCAAAACTCTTAAACCTTCTGAATATCTTTTAAAATTTTTCGAATTCTTCCAACATTTTTCTTGAAATACTGAAAAATTAGAAAACTTACGTTCAAATCTTCAAGATTCTGTTTTGACAATTTTAAAAATCGTTTGAAATGTTGAATTTTTTAAAAATATTATCTTAAAATTAATTTTTTAAAATACAATATCAGTTTGCATTATCCCATGAATTATGAGACATATTTTTATTATCGTGAAAACTTAAAAAAAATTGTTTTTTTCCAATTTTGTATAAATTTTGCAATCATGCTAATGGACAGATTATGCTTGAAAATCTTTCCCATTCTTTTTCGAAATTTGAGAAAATAATTTAAAAGCTTTTAAAATGCTTTAAAATGCTAAAATTTTCCCTTGAAATTTATTTTCAAAATGAAACTTCAGTTTGAATTTTTCCAGGAATTTGAAGAAACTTTTTTTATTTTCTTGGAGCCTTTTAAACTTCTTACAAAGCTTTAAAATTTTTCTGAAAATATACCAAAGTTTACATTTTCTTTTGAATATCTAAAAAATTACAAAAGTTGCCTTAAATTGCTTAAGATTTCACAAATCTTTTATAATCTTTTAAAATCTGTTGTCATCTTTTAAAATCTGTCATCTTTCAAAATGTTTTCAAATATTTTCTCAGAATTAATTTTGCAAAATAGAGAATCAGTTCAAATTTTTCCATGAATTCTAAGAAAGTTTTTTTATTATTGTAAATCCTTTTAAAATCCTTAAGAAGCTTCAGATTTTTTTCCAAATATTCAAAAATGTACACTTTTCAAAACTTTTGAAATATTCTCAACTTTGAAATTCATTTTGAATATTTTAAAAATTTCGAAATGTCTTAAACTTACTCGCATTTTTTATAAATCTTTGTAATTTTACGAACTGAAAGATTTTGCTTGAAAATTTTTCCCATTCATTTTCAAAATTTAAGAGAATGATTTAATATCTTTTGGAATCTTTATCAATTTTCTTTTAAAATCTATTTCAAAAATTCAAAATCAGTTTACATTTTCCCAGGAATGTTAAGAAATTCTTATACTATCTTGAAACTTTTCAAAATTCTTAAAAAGCTTCTTCATTTTTTAAATCTTCAGAAACACATTGATTATTATTATTGATTAAAAATTATTTAGATAACCTAACATTTTTCATAAATCTGAAGTTGACAGACTTCTTCGATCAAATGGCAAAAAAATGAAAGCTTCATTCAATCACGAACACGAGTTTCCGGACAAGAATAGTTTCAAATTGTTTCGAGTAATTTCGAGATGGTTCGAGAATTAATCGAAAATATATACCTATCTACCCTTCACCTATATACCCATCCACACATCACTACTTTCCAACCGAGCAATTCACGCCTACCCCAAAAGGGAAACGGCTTAATGATATAATAATAATAATAATAATAATAATAATGTACGATATCCATGAAATTCATTGAATTTCAAGGAATATTCGCATCATTAAAAAATTTTAATCTTAGGTATTTACAAAATTTTCAAAAGAATTCGCGGAATTTCAAAGGATTTCTTTTTTTAATTTAACCGAAGTATTTCCACGAATTTCGAAGGATTTCAGGGGATTTTAATGGGATTTCGAAGATTTAAAGTGATTAGAAGAGGTATTATAAGATTCCAACAGATTTGCAAGGATTTGAAAAGGTTTTAAGAGATTTGAAAACATTCCAAAGTATATCGATGGATATTAGAGGATTTCGTAAGATTTCAATGAATTTTAAAGGGATTTCAAAGATTTTAAGGGATCTCCTAATGTTTCTAAATATTTCACGACATTTCAATGATTTTAAGAGATTTTTTATGGGATTTAGAAGATTTTAAAGATATCAAAAGTTTTCCCAAAATCTCAAAGAATTTTAAGGGATTTTCCACAGTTTTAAAAGGATTTTAAGGGATTTTCAGGGAGATCAATAGTTTTAAAGGCGATTCTAAGAGATTATGTACGATAACTATGGAATTCATAGAATTTCAAGGAATTTTCACATCATTTCAAAAATTTTAAGGGATTTGCAATATTTTTAAAAGAATTTACGGGATTTCGAAGCATTGCAAAGGTTTTCAGGGATTTCACGAGATTTCATATTTATTGGGCGTACGTGTAATGTGAAATATTTCCTAATAAAACAGAAATAAAGCTATTAATAAGACTATGTGTATAATATTATAAAAAGAAATTTCAACAGCCTAAAAAAGGTTTCAAATTTCCAATTATCATATTTTTTTTTAAATGGCTTGACCCCCCCCCCCCAAATTCGTAAGATTTTTAGACCCTCCCTCCCTAAAAAGCCATACGTAATTAATGGACGCTCCCTGATGGAATTAAATTTTTTATGAAGAAATTCTCAACATTAAATGCAGAAAGAACCGACAAAAGTCAATTCTTGAATTTGTATTGTGTGCATGAATTTTACATGAACAAATAAAGTGGTAAAATTAGCCGTTTCAACTTGATGAATTTTTAGCTTAAAAAAAATTCTGAAATAAACTTTCTGTTAGTCAGAATTATTGCAACTACACTCATAGAACACAAAAAATCATATTTACATTTAACTTATTTATTCTTAACAATTTTTATAAACAAATTATGAACTGTGTCATTTTTGTATAGGAAAAATTTTCTTCTGACTAATGTTAAAATATAATAATAATAATATAATACGCGTTATAATTTGTAACGGAAAATAACCATAAGTTAAAATTTAGTATTGTTAGAAACATTATTATAAACAAATTCTCACTTGTTAAGTTTTTCTCACAGTTGGATTGATTTTTTCTGACTAGAACTGATTCACAGTAGTTGTCTTTAAAGCCATTTTTAAACTTCACGCTTTATCAAACATAAATAATATGTATTGTTAATAACAATTTCTATAAGAAATATCCAAATCGGCCATATCCCCGTACAAAAAAAAAATTTTCCTAAATTTTCTTTGAAATTACCTTTTTTGTGATAGTTAAGATATGAGACATTAAATAATAATTTGTTTTCTTTACTTACTGTTGATGTTAGCCTAATTTATTATGAAAAGTCCAGCGCGAAGTATGATAACGATCAGTATTTATAATTGTTATAATTAAATAACAAACAACAATAAATAAACATTTTTATCATTTTAATTTAATTACGTTCAAGTTTTTGTTAATCCAAATCGTTTATAGTATTCGCGGATATTTATTTTTAATAATTGTTGTTGGTTCAATATCACAATTAGGCTAACATCAACAATCATTTAAGAGAACATAATTTTCTTTCTACAAGAAAAGTTCATAGAAATTATAAAGATAAAGGTGTTATGAATTTAATACGCTGTTTGTTTATAGAAATTATTATTGCGAAAATTGTTATTTAATGCCTCATGCCCAGTCTGAAAATAACAATTAACTTATTGTCGGATAATTTCAGCGAAAAACAGCTTTTTTGTATCAGAAATGACATATCTAAGTTTTTTAAATAAAAATATTTATAGCAATCATATCAATGAATTATTGATCAATGCTGATGGTTAGTTATCACAAATAAGTTAATTTCAACAACTGAAGAAAAAATTGCATTCTACGGAAAAACGGTGGTTTATAAACATGTTTATAACAATACTAAATGTTAATTAGTGTTGATTTTCCGTTACAAGCTATGACTCTTATGAAAATTCTTAGCAATTAGAGTCAACACAAAGTCTTTTCTATGAGAAAAAGACACAGTAAATAATTTTTTTTTTATAAAATTGTGCATAATAATTCAGTTATATTATAAAAGGGATTTTTTTGTTCTATGAGTGCATTCGTAATAAGTGTGGCTGATAGGGAATTTATTTCAGTATTTTTTCATGAGAAAAAATTCATAAAGCTGAAATAACAAATTTTGTCACTTTATTTGTTTGCATATGGCAGTGTCTATGTGTACCGAAAATTCCGGCTATGCGTACCAATATTTCATTAAAAATAGTACCGATCGAAATTTCGGTACACAAAGCACAGGCTTTTATTGCTGCACTGAGAGAAAAATTAAAAAATCGCAAACCACAGTTCTCTTAGAAACTGAGCATCCCTAAAAAAACCAAAATTTGTTAAGAAATAGGACCTGTAGCCGATTATGAACAGTAAATTCCAGATCCGGATCATACTTTGCGTTATTGGGGACTGGGACTATATCTATTTTAACTGTTGGTTTATTAACAAACAAACTATGAGATATGGTATCTTGCATTCAAGCTTTAATCTCGTTAATAGATTTCGAATTACATATATAGATATAAGAGTTAAAAGATTAAAGATCTATTTGCTTATTTGTTTTTCAGGTATTAGCAAAGACTCAACATTATGTGGTCGCATGACTTGCAACGGTAAGTGTTCAACTGTGCATAAAATAGCTATTTATTCCAAAAACTTATATAGTGTGACAAATTTGCATTGATCAATAGATTTTAAAAGTTAATTTTTAAAATCTAAACAACAAAATATAGCGACTTTTTTGTGTAGTAAGCTTTTCTTAACTCATCGGACCACTACCCACCCCAAGACGCCACTGATAGAGATAATAAATCTCTATGATTTTTATCTTATCTTCTATGCTTATTTTGTGTTTATCTGCTTTCATGTCATGACAGTTCCAGCGGAAAGAAAGTTCAAGTACAATGAAAGCCTGTATTATCAGTATCAATACAAAGTTGACGTGAGTACAAATTTAGGAGATCAAGGTCAGGAAGCTGCAAGCGATGAATCATCACTGTTCATAGATTCTACGGTTACCTTGTATTTTACAACTCCATGCGAGGGCTATTTGAAGCTGAGCAATGCAAGCATCAGTCATGATAGATCTCGTTATCACCCTGAGTTTCCAGATAGAGCCGGGGGAGAGTTTAAGGCTAATTTGGAACGTCATGTTTTACGCTTTGCTTTTGACGATGGAGTTGTCCGAGAAGTCTGTCCTGATCCCAAAGAAAGTGTATGGGCACTCAATATAAAACGAGGTATACTGTCCATGCTGCAGAACACGATGATGAGATTCGATGTCGATCGTCGAGTGGACGAACTCGATGTTAATGGAATATGTGAAACACGTTATAAACTTCATGAAGCTAAAAAGACCAGTCTTGTGATAAGAAAAACAAAGAATCTTGCCAGTTGCTCCCACAGTAGTAAACATCTTTCGATCATACAATCACAAACTTACCGAAGTCCTCTGTCTCAATCTCGAATTTCAAAACAACCCTTGCTTAAATCCCACAGCGAGTGCGAGATCACAATTGATCATAACATCTATGAACGGGTTGTTTGCAATGATTCCCATCAACTACAGCCACTTTCGAATGGCAATAAAGCTGGTGTACGAACTGACATGAGCGCGAGTCTGGAGCTTATTTCCGAAAGTACGGAAATCAGCATGGGCATTTCTGATACTGACAATGATGAGGATGATGACGATGAGGAAAAAAGCAATGTTAGCAAAAAAGATGATAGTGAGATGAATGATGGTTCTAAGCGTACGCCTAAAGAAGCTGAGCATATTCACGCCAAAAGAACCACTTTACTTTACGACCATGCGAAAGCGCCTAGAACCATTCATGGTGAATTGCGTACATCTAGAGATCTTTTAAAAAGTATGTGTAGACATGAAGCTGCAGAAGAAGTCCAACAAAGTTTCTCGGAATTATTTACCAAGTTTATTCATTCAGCCCGAATGTTGGACTACCCATCACTGAGTCAAATGTTCGCCAGAGCCAACAGTATATGTAAAAACAGCAGGTTCGAATAAATTATATTGTTCTTCAGTATATTATATTCAATTCTAACAACACGATACTACTGTAAGATGTTACTGTATTTTCTTTCAGAAAACACATCATCGATGCTCTACCCTACATTGGCAGCAACGCTGGAGTAAGAGTAATGAAAGACCTGATAATAAACAAGTACATAAGTCAGGAGACTTTACATACATGGGTCACTGCATTTGCTCTGATACCTCAACCAGATCATGAAACTGTCAAATCCCTTGCACCTCTTCTCGACTTTCAACAGGAAATGCCGAATGCTCAATTCATTTTAAGTTATTCTGCAATAATACACACATATTGCTCCACAGAAAGTACGTGTCTTCAACTGGAACCCATTGCACACTTTCTCTCATATGTGGAGAATAAAATCGAAAAGGGTTGTGCTCCACGTAGCCAATCTCGTTCTACAATTAAAGAGGTGACTATATAAATTTACTCTTACGACATTACTTTTATTCCAATTACAATTGACAAATTTCTCTTAAATTAAAATATTTCCAGACGTTAGAGGCCTTAAAAGCAGTTGGGAATATGGGTGTTGAAACAGAAACACTAGTTGGAAAACTAAGGATATGCATTCAAGATACAAGTGGATTTCTGCCAATGGAAGTGCGCATAGCAGCCATTGATGCTCATCGTAGGCTGCAGTCTTGTCAAGAGACAAGAGACACATTCTTCTTAAATCTCTACCGTAATTTTACAATTGATACAGAAATAAGAATTGCATCTTATTTGCAAGTCATGCGGTGTCCTGATTATCGGGTGATTAAAACCATCAGACAAACGCTAGAAGAGGAGGAAGTGAATCAAGGTATATTATGCGTCTTTCTTTTCTTCTATTCTATTGTGATTAATAATAGTGTTAATAGTGAGCAATTTGTAATTATTGCCTTTTTTTAAGTTGGATCTTTCGTGTGGAGTCATTTAAAGAATTTGCTGTCCTCTTCGTCACCTACCAGAGTTGAAATTCAAAGTCTTTTGACGGACAGGGATCTTGGAAACAAATTCAACAGTGATTTAAGAAAGTTTTCGCGTAATTATGACAATTCCTTCTTTTCGGAGGAATACAATTTCGGGGCAAACTATCAAGGAAATCTAATTTTCTCACCCAAATCTTACATACCACGACAAGCAACGTTAAACCTCACTGTCGACTTATTTGGCGAATCGGTGAATCTCTTCGAGGTCGATGTACGTATGGAGGGATTGGAATTTTATGCCGAGAGTATGTTTGGTCCAAGTGGGCCGTTCAGTGGTGAAAAAATGGGCAATCACATCAAGCAGCTCCTCAGACAGTTCAGATCAGCATCCGAGGATGACGAAGATTACTGGAAACGAGTAAAGCGATTACCCAATGTAATTGACAACAATTTTGATCATCCCAGTATCAGTTTGGGGTATAGAGTGTTTGGAAATGAACTCAAGTTCACAATGTTGGACGGTGATGAAGAAATAAAGACCGCTTTAGCCACGCTTAATCCCTGGGCCAAGGTGAAGCAGATTTTATCCGGTAAAGAGATCCACTACGAAAATACGGCTATGCTTCTTGATTCTTCTTATGTGGTGCCAACAACCTCGGGTCTTCCGATTCGCTTGGATTTGGCAGGATCGGCTGCCTGCAACTTTAAGTTATCTGGATTCCTTGATAGCAAACGCTTAAGTAGCGGAGAAATTGAAGTAATTGGAAAAATTGTACCAAGGTAATAACTTGTTAAATCAAGAGTCCAATAGAGATTTTATCAGAATACAAAAATAAGAAATTAGTACGTTTTCCAATTTCTGATCATAATAAATCAGCTTTAATGATTCTGAACAGTAAAACTATAAATTCATCAGTTGAATTTAGTCTAGAATTTTTTTAATAAAGAAACCTGATCCGGAATTGAGCCAACACCGTGACGTAACATTGGGTCAGGCTCGTGCAGCAATAGCGAGGTCACAAGATTTAAAAATTTCTGATGATGGCATTACTTTTACTTATATGCATGGCAAATAACCAAACGACTAGAATTTAGCAGCATGTATTTTTATTAATAGATAATACAAAAGGTCAGGCCTTATGCCAGTTTTATAACAATTAAAAAAACTTTAGCGCGGAGCCTTCAATGATCAGGAATTGGGACATCTATCTTACTTCTTAAATAGGACACAAGTATTGCCTTTATAACAATTAGGAAATTTATGATTTTTCAGTGTAAGTTTGGACATCACGGGATCAATGACAACAGATTCCTTTTACAAAAGTTCAGGAATCAAATTGAGAACCAATGTGTACTCTTCAGGAGCAGTGGAAGCTAATTTAAATGTCAAGGGACCTCGACTTGTACGCCTTGGTTTGAGTCTTCCCAATCGTAAAATGGAAATTTTTTCGATGCATTCAGATGTGCTCATTGTAAAAACGAATGGGGCTGATGTAAACGAGAAAGCTATAGGTCTTCTAATTGCTGAGCAAGATCAAAATAAATTGGAACAGTCAAAACTGATTGGAAACGTAATCAGTAATACAACTTGTAGTTGGCCGTCGCTTGACAGGCTTATTGGACTCAAAATTTGTGCGGATTACCAGTTTCCGAATGTAACAAAAAATCCCAAAGCTGCTTATTTCATACTAAATGGTCCTACGTTATTTAAGGTATCTGTAATTAAAGCTGATCCTAGTGCAAAGAGTTACATTTTGGAATACAAAATGGAGCGAACAGCAGTAAGTAGATATTTTTCGAAAAGCATACGTTTTATATTATATTTTATATTACGCGTAGTTGACCTTCTATTTCTGTCATGCAGAATGAAAGCTTCATCAGAGTGGCTTTTGATACACCTGGATCTCAAATGAAAAGAGAACTTAGTGCAACAATTTCTTTTAATGTACACAACAATAATGTAACACTAGCTTTGCAGTCAGCTAGCAATTCATTTATAGCGAAAGGTATGAAATGCACCGCGTGCATTATCGATTGACATAATAAATTAATATTTTTGTTAAAAAATTGACCAATATTATATTGATTTCAGGTACATACAAAAGAACAGATAATGAGACTTTCCTTGACGTTGGACTGGATATTAATGGAACAAAGCATTTAGATGCTAGCGTGGGTTATTCCATAAAAAAAGTTAATTATGGCTATACTTACACACCAAAATTGTATTTAGCCATAAACAGTGAACGAATTGCCGAACTCTCAGGTAAAAAATACACCTTTCCTTCTCATAACAGCAGGATATTACTACCATCAAGATATATTGAGCCATAAATGGGATGTCCCGCAATATCCTGTTGCTTTGATTGTTTCATGAACATCCTGATTTATTCCCAAATAAATATGGATTTTTTATTGTATAGGTATGATACGAAATCAGCAAAAGAATAACGTATCTCAGTGTGATATTGATTTGACTTTTCAAACAAAAAAAGTTTGGAGCCGAATATTAGGCTACATTATGAAAAGGAACATTAGTTTATCTGGGAATGTAAAGATTGATTACCAGTTGCAAAAGATGCCAAAAAAGGAAACTCTTCAGTTCGAAATTTCACTGATAAATCGATCCACGAAAACACTGACTTACAAAGAAGCGAATGTCAAGTTACACTCCACTGCTTATCCTCAACTGAATACTGTGATATCTTCTTGGTACCAGCAAGCTATGGGCCATCTCGAGCTTCACGCTGAAGTAAATTCTAGTCCTCATTTGCAAGACGATCGGCACAAGCTCGTGGCGCAACTGGTCATCACTTACTCGAAAGGTTATTTCCAAAGTCAAGGTGCTAAAATTAGCGCATTTGTTGCCCTAACGAAGCCAATACAAAATCTCGATATTAAATTGGGAATGAATCATTATGCTATTGGAGATGAGTCTAAAACAACTCTTTTAGTACGATATGCTCCAGGTAATATTATTTCGTTAAAATACTTTTATAAGTGCGTATATCTTTCATTCACTATGCTTTTTATAATCTATAATAATTGTATGTATATTGTTTTGTAGGTAAGGAAATTGTTTTGACATTCAATATGATTATGCCTCGTGGAACCATGTTTGCCATTGAAGGACATGCAAACTTGACAATTCCAAATTTTAATTCAATGTTGATAAGCGCAAGAATTACGGAAAGATCACGCAATGAGTATGAACTTGATTTTTCTGGAACGTGGTTCAGTGGCCACAATATGACTGTGCGTGGTACTTATTCAGATAGGTCAACTGTATCAATTACAAATCATAACTTGAAACTTCTCTTAAAATCTCCAAGCTTTGCTAGGGAAATAATTTTGAATGGCAAATTTTACTATGATGTTACCAACCTCAGAATTGGGTTGTACATGGAACAACTGGATATGGATAAGTATGCCTTAATTCTGAATCATACAGCATTATCCTTGGGACGTCTCAGCACTTTCATAGAAGGAAGATATAAAAACAATATTTACTCTGTTTTAATACAAGTCGACACCAATCGAGAAATTAGAGCAGAGATACATTTAGATCGGTGGAGAGATGTTCACTTGATAGGGACAGCTATTAATGAACTGAATAACAAGGAATTAGGCTTTGAAGTTAAGTGGGATGCTAATAGAGATCCAGCTCTTAAATTTGCGACAAGTATACAGTTAAACAGAAATATTCTAAGTGGGGATTCCAATGATCAGTCAAGTGAAAAAAATATGAGCGCACTGGTTACAATCACTTATCCTGGTCGACTGGTAACTGGTTCATGCCTTTTTGCCCTGAAAGATTTAAACAATTACGTCATGGATGCTCGTTTAAGTTGGGACTCAGACAAGACAGTAGAATTGACAGTTGACACGGATTACATTTGGCTAAAATCGCTGAAATTTGAATCTCAACTGCTTACACCTTTTGAAAATTGGAAGAAAACCTCTTTAAATGCAAAGTATGTAACAATTATTTTATTGAGGGATTGTACACAGAGGATCAATTGCATGAAAAAACAAATAGCGGACTACTAGCGCTTTCTACCTCTTTTTTTAATAGACCCACGGTGTAAATTCTCTCATTGTACCAAATTCACCCTACACAATTAACATAATTTATTAGTAAAATCTATATTTTTAAAATTTTAGTAAATCTTTAATGTTATTGTAGGTATTTGCAAATAGAAGAAAAACTGAGCTTGAGTGGTAGCGCATACTGGCAAGATTCTCAACATGTGCTGGTCGACTTACTAGCTGACACTAAGGAACATCCCGAATTATTGGAATGGAACGCAAATTTTGGACTTTCTAGTACAGTTCATTCTATCAAGTGGGTTACGGCTAATCTCACGCACAAACAGTTGTTTGCACGTGGAGCTGATTCCCGTTTGCTGGTCAAGTACCACCCAGATAAAGTAATAGATATCAGAAGCATCTGGCAACTATGCAGAGTATCAGATGGTACATTTAATCTGACAGGCAATCTGCATCTCGTCTCGCCGCTGGTTAATTATAGGAAAGGAGAACTGAAATGTCTCTTGAGTTCAATGCCAAACTGGAAATTCCTGGGAGCAGCTAATATTGATCTGGATAAACGAAAATACACAGCAAACATGATCGGAGATTTGGCTCAGTTGAAGGAATCCATGGTATGAAATTGCGATAATCTCTTAACTATATATGTCACTGCTTTCTGCTTTTTATATGTACACTATTTACTCTCATAGAATTTTTAACAATTCCTCTTGAGCAAGTGTCTATTTTTTAGATTGAATTCAACATAACGACTCCGATTGAGCGGTATGCTTACATACGAGGAAGATTCGGACTGTCGGAAAGAGACAGGCATGTTGTAGCAGAAATCATCAGTCCAGCTGGACCACTTGGATTTGAGGCCATTTTCCAAATACTTACTAGCTCGTATGATTTTAACATAAAATTGTTGATAGCAACACCGATTGATGCTCTTCAGAAAGCATTGTTAGTCGCCAAGCTTAATAATCAAGAGGCGGACTTCCGCGTAGCATATAACAATATCACTGCTGGATTCGAGGGTGTTTGGTATTACGAAAATATCACTGACTTTGATTACACTTATATTCTCTATACACCAGTTCATGGCCTGCACGAAATCGGAATTATTACGAAACTCGTTGTAACTAACACAGAACCAGATGGATATCTGGATGTTGACACAGAGTTTTCCTTAAGATTGGTAGAATTGAAGGTAGGTGTAAAAGCAAAATGTGGTCCTAAACCACCTCCGGTACGAATTCCAACTGGAACTGTGTTGAAAGCAAATTCTGAAGTGGAGCGAGAATCTGGCCAACTCTTGGATGAGGATGAAGAATATGAGGAAGAAGATGATGAAAATGTTTTCTATTGGAGAGGTGAAATTGAGGTATATGTAGATATATATCTATAAGTATGAATAAGCATATTTATGAATTGAATGTAGACTTTAATACACAAGATTGTATTTTTCAGATAAATGCAGTAATAGTAGCACCCATCACTGGGGTGTTGGATATTGACAAAGAAGGCCCCAAGTATAAAATTGTCAGTGTTCTCAAGTTGCCAGAAGGTCGAATAACCTTGGATGACAGTTTCTTTATGGATGATTTCTTTAATATCAGGAACGACTTGAGTATGGAAACACCCTTTCAATGTGCCTCTGAAATCAACTCCGTTTACATATTTAGATTGCAAGATTCTAAGATTTTGATGCAAATGGATATGAATGTGCATAATTATAGTTCATGGGTTGAGGTAAATTGATTTTACTATGCACCTGCAAGTATAGGGGGGAAAGAGTGTTCTTTTATTTGGTGATCTATAATTGAATTCTAACTATTACACTTTCTTTGCAGTCAGGATTTTTGGTAAATTATACGACACAAAAAAGTGTAGTCGACGTTCTAAAAATACATTCGCTACAATTAAATTTCAAAACACCGTTGCAATTTTTGAAATATGTTAATACAATGACAACACTGGAAACGGATGAAAATGAATACAAAGCTAGTGTGACTATTGAAGCTCAAGATTGCCTTGTAAATCTTGGTGGTTCGCTGGAGGTAAAGTTGGATTATTGCCGATTGATAAATAATAGGAATATAAGTATTAATTTGATTATAAAAGTAAAACCATATACATTTTTTATATTATAGATGGAAGAAGGCTTTCTAGATGTGGCTGTTACTGCCGATGTAAATAGTACAGTACTTACAATTCCCAAAATAAAAATAACGGCAAAAAAAGACATGACCGACAAAGAAAGACTGGTTGAATTTGGCATTATTACCGATAAATCAGTTGGAAAATCTGTAAGTACACGGCCACTGGGCCACTATGTTCAATGATCCGTTCTATATAAATTACTTGAAGTAATTTAATACATAACATATTTGATTTTTTAGGCAAACTTTAAAGCATCATGGCATGTCGAGGATCAAAATTTCATAAAGGCCTCGATTGCCCTTGAAACTTGGATAGAAGTAATAAAAGCGGTCGAAATCGACATTTTATATAATAACACAATGAAAAAGAACAGTATCTGCAAGTTAAACCTCTGTCTTAAACATCAACTGAATCAGGAATACAAGTTGATCGGAGAGGTCAAGAATGGAACAGTGAAAGCAGATTTGCACAGTCCCTTACGACAACGACACTTACAATTTCAAGGTCATCTCACTGAAATTAGTGAAAATCGTTACAAAGTCGAAGGTGATTTACAAAATACACATACTTCCACAGTTTATAACGTATTAAGTTTTATTGCCATGGAGAACGAGCAATTATCAACAGTAGAGATTACCGCAGCTCCCACAAACAATGCATCAGATCACAATAAATATGTCATGAATCTGAAGAGAGAAAACAATGGAATAAATGTCCAAGTTGAAAGTCACGTTCTAAATGGGAATCTTAGCATGAGTGTTACTAATGCCTTGAATTGGAACGTTCACTCGAAAATAGAGTCTCTAAACAATACCAATAAATACGATATTTATCAATTAAACACATTCATGAATGTACAGGTAAATGGTAATACAACTGTATATGTTTATGCAAGCACACCATGTCAAGACCTCGAAAGTGTCATGCTTAACGGAAATTTGTTGCTTTCTGATGATGGTGGATACGTTCGTTTAAATCACCATCTGAATCGTGATGACAGCTTCGCCTTACTTGAGTGGAAACTTGCTTACTTAACTGACATGTTTGGTAAAATCTTGGCTAATCATCATACTGATGGAATTAGTAATAAAGATATTGATCTACACTTGTTCTTTAAAAACCCTAAAAAAGCATTTAAGAACGTTAATGTAGGTTTCAACATCAACATTGACCAAGAACGTTGGAGACTTGCTACCAACGCTACTGTCGGGATTCTGGATGAAGAAAATGTGGACGTTCTTGTAAGCATCAGATTGCCTCCACCAGACAATGATGATCATAGATTTTTAGTTAGCTATCATGCGAATAAGGGAATTCAAGATGCATCCTATGTCATCGGTTATAATGCCTTGCGAGCAAAAACCAACTACGCCTCTGACGGATCGGTTTGTATATTTGCTTGACCATTTTTTTTTGGTCATGGGGTTTCCCTCGCATTTCATGAGCTTTATGCATTATCATTCACTAATCAAATTCATTCAACAGATGAAAATGGCTGCTCGTGATATCGATGGGCATCTTCGCTTGACTTGGGGAACACAACCTACGCAAACATTGAACAACGTACTCAACGCGACGTTTGATGACAAAGGAATGGAATTGAAATATTCGCTTTACACACCGTCATATCTGCAAGAAGAAACCGTGGTCTTTGTCTTCACGTATGATGCTGCGCACGATATTCATACATCAATCGGTGCAGATTTATACTCTCCAGCTCACAAACAGATTGGTTCGACACGCATTTCATATGAAAGTCTTATAAATGTGAACGGTACGATAAATGCAACAACTCCAGTGCCAACTTTTGCTTTTGTCGGATGTGATTTCGTCATACAAACAACTTTGTGAGTACAGTTTCTATATGAAACGTGGAGAAAAATATATTTAATTTTAACTATTTAGCAACAAGTAAATGAAAACAGTATTTAATATTTTCTATATCATATACAATTTTAATTATTTTACAGAAAAGAAAATAAGCGGCTCATAAAGGCATTTTGGCCAAATAACACAGCATTGTTAGATTCAGATTACATATATCACAGTGAAAGGTTGGACTCCACCCTGGATGGTCATTTACACATGGAAGTTCCATTGAATACGCGACACGTCGGTCATCTGACGTACGGCTACAAGAAGCGACCTCAGATCACCAATGGCTACTCTAAGTTGTTGTACAATACTCAGGAAATATTGAACGGACAGTATAAATCCAAGAGTGAGTCGAGAGGAGGTTTCGAGAAAGATGAAATCAAAATCACCATAGAAAACATCTTAAAACCTATCGGGATCGTTTACGTAAATCAGTTTGAGTACAGTGGTGGAAATGAAGGCACCAACTATCCGACAACTGAATTCAAGAAAGTCAATGTGTTCCGACTAGACAACAGTTCAGCTTTTAACGTAATTGGAGAATCTCGAGTTCATACAACACATGATGGCCAAGAAGTATATTTAAAAGCTGTGCATTTTAATCGGACCGTCCAGTTTCGCACGGATTATAAAATTTTGCCTGGTGAATTTGATCAAAATACATGGCTTAGTTTAGCCGAGGATGCCTGGGCATCTTATCATATTAATATTATCAACAAGACCACAGATGACGTTGAGAATCAGTTTCTAGTGCTAGGTTTAGTGTATCCTGAAAGAAATTTTACTCTCAATGGATCCTATTTAGTAACAAGTGCCGAATTGAACTCTGAGGCGCATCTAATTTGGAATCATGATCAATCAAGTACTCGTACTCGTACTCTTGGGTCATCTTTCTCATGGAAAAATATCTCCTCCAGCGGTGAAACATTTCAACAACAAGCGATTTTAAGCTTGAAACATCCTAGCTTTCAGAAAGATGTCACGTTGACGGGTCAAGTTATTAAGCGAGATGCTAGGGAATTGCTTAACGCAGCATTTATTGTCGATTATTCTACAGATGAACGTAAGCTATTGAATGTTTCTGCCGCATTAAGAGATGAAAGCAATTTACCGATCGATCGCAAGTATAGCTATAAAATTTTTGGTACTCACCCTGGAATACACTTGCACCTCGATCTACAAGGATTTATACGTCGACACTCGTCGATTCTCCTTGAAACTAAAAATAGTGTTGTTTACCGGCGCGGGAATTCGGAAGAGGAAACAGGACAGCTAGTTGGTCGTATTGACATTAGTAAAAATGAGATTCTAGTACATCGCGAAAACACTGATTCGGACCACCCCAATCGCCTCAACGTCAAGTACCTCAATCTAACTTACTCCGGATCTTATCCGGAATACACCGTGAACGGAAGCGTTATTAACTCACCTGACCTTAATGCAACTGGTGCATTCTTTTTGAATTTCAATGACAAACTCACATGGACGATGGTCAATTACACACCTGGTGAGTTGTTATTTTAATGAAGGTACTCATTTACATAATATACATATACTAGAACATTGTGCGCGCTACGCACGCACTAATTACCCTTTCTTTTGAAGAAAAACTCGGTTTATTATCCAACATTTTGTTATAGATTTTGCAGAAAATCTTATATAATTTGAAAACATTGTATATGATTTACAGTAGTTTGTAGCAAGAAAATTCAATGACACCATTTTTGTCATTTACACAAAACTCTCGGTTTCAGACCAGCGTCGGGGGTTTCCTGCAAATGGCTTTGGCCTTGGCCTGAGACAGCAGTTCTAGAAAGGCGGAAACCGGGGGGACTGAAACCGAGAGTTTGGTGTAATTATAATTCTTTAAAATTAGGAGGATTTTTTTCGCGAATTAACAAATCATGTCTCGCCACATGTGTAATAATCTGACAGAGTACTTTTAATATGTTTTTTAACTTTTTAAAAACATGACAAATACATTTTCAAGCTGTTTCCGGATGATTTATTCATCAATGTAGAATTAAATTCGACTATTTGCATTTGATTCGAATTTTCGATAAGACTCTATTATTTTGATTTTATATCACAATTTTATTTTTGAAGTTTAAGAGTAAGAAAGTGTTAAATTTATGTTCATGATGGAATTTAGCATAAACGGTTAATTTTTGCTAGTTCCGTTAAAAATTGGAGCTTCTCTTTATATATTGATCCTGGCATATGACAAATTTTACTTCAAAAATGTACACTTTAAAGGTTTTCCATATTTTTTAAGATAGGTATATTTGATATATATCTCATAGAAAGAAAAAGGGGAAAATCTGGAAATTACAGGGTATTTTTTCTTGCTCAAATCATCCTGTAAATGTGACTTGTCCTTCTTTCAAATTTTGTTCTTCTATTATAAATATTTGAATAAATTTTCAAGATTTTCGCTAATCGTGAATAGCGACTGGAAAACCTTTCTTGGTTTAAAATTCAACTACATACTTAGTTTAAAGTGGAACTACCTTGTTAAAAATTCATTTTTTGATAGATGATTCATCGTTTTAATTGGAAAATATCCTTCTTTTATTCAATATTCAACTACATACATATTTTGCTAATATTTTTTATTAAATTATTTTCTAACTAAAAATGTAACTAGTCTATGTTTGTTTGAAAATTCAACTATTTGGTTGAAAATTTCTGTATTTTGTTGAAACTTTGTTTTTTGTGGTAGAAATCTCAACTTTTTGGTCAGTATTTCACCTTTTTGGTTGAAAACTCATGCATTTTCTTAAAAATTAATCTTTTTTGGTAGAAAATTAATCTTGTTGGTTCAAACTTCATTTTTTTCGCTTGAAAATAAGTTGTTTTTTTCGAAAATTAATTTTTTTAACTGAAAATTTATATATTTCATGTTTGGTATAACATCAATATTTTTCACTTGAAAATTCAACTATTTATTTGAAAATTTCTGTATTTTGTTGAAACTTTGTATTTTGTCGTGAAATACTGATATTCTTGGTGACTTATTCACCTTTTTAGCTGAAAATTCAACTATTAGATTGAAAATTGCACTAAAAATTAAAATTTAGTTGAAAATTTATGTATTTTATTAAAAATTATTCTTTTTTGATAGAAAACTAATCATTTTGGTTGAAAATTCGTCTGTTTGGTTGAAAATGTAACTATTTCGTTTGAAAGTTTATTTTATCTGCTTAAAAATTTATTTCTCTGACTGAAAGTTAAACTATTCTATTTTTTGTTGAAAATTTATCCTTTTTGGTTGAAAATTCATCTATTTTCTTAAAAATTTGTTTTCTTTTGGTATAACATTAATCTTTTTTCTTGAAAATTCAAATATTAGGTTGAAAATTCCATTAAAAATTAAAAGTATTTGGTTGCAAATGCATGTATTTTGTACAAAATTATTCTTTTTTGGTAGAAAATTAATCCTTTTGGTTGAAATTTCATTTCATTGGTTGAAAATTAGTTTTTTTTCATTGAAAATTAATGTTTATAAACTTGTCTTTTTTTGGATACCAAATTCATCTTCTTAGTTGAAAATTCAACTATTTGGTTAAAAATTTATTTTTTTGATTGAAGATGCGTCATTTTAGTTAAAAGTTCATTTCTTTGGTAAAAAATATAACAGATTTGGTCGAAAAGTCGTTTTTTTTTTGTTGGAAATTAATTTTCTTACTAAAAATGTAACTAATTCATTTTTGCCATAAAATTGATATTTTTCAGCTGAAAATGCACTTATTTTGTTGAAAAATCGGTTTTTTTAGCGGAAATGTTGAATTCATGCCAAAAAAGACCAATTTTAAACAAAACAGCTGAATTCTTAACAAACAAAAAATAATAATTTTTACCAGTTGGATTTTAAACAAAAAAAATCAAGTTTTTTCAAAAAGAAGACCAATTTTCTACAAAACAGTTCAATTTTTTAACACCAAAATATGAATTTTTAACGAAATAGACGAATTTTCTACCAAAACAGACGAATTTTCAACTAAATAGTGACATTGTCAACCAAAGAGATGAATTTTTAACTAAAACTATGAATCTTTGGTGAAAAAAATTATTTTTTAACAGAGTAGTTGAATGCTCGATCAAAAAAATATTAACTTTCAATCAGTTGCATTTTTAACCGGAAAAGACGAATTTTCAACAAAATAGTGGAATTCTCAACCAACGGAGATAAATGATTTTTAATATAGAATAACAATTTCGGATAAATATTTCCTTTTTAGGTTTATTTGCTCATTTGTTTTCAAGGTTATAGAAATATCATTTTCGTAAGATTCTCCAGGAAATTCAAAAAGATTTGTGAAGATTCGGATATGTCGAAAAAGTAGAATTTTTTCTTATTTTACAGAATTTTGCACAGTTTTAGGAAAAATTCGAGTCAGTTTAATAGATATTTCGAATTTTTGAAATTTTAAAAATAAATATCTTCTAAACTGACTCGGATTATTCCTAAAATTGTGAAAAATCTTTGAGAATGAAAAAAATTTCCCACAAATCTTCTAAACTTTTATCGACATTTGTAGCATTACTTTGAAATATTTTAAAACCTTTTCAAATTTTCTTTGAGAATTAATTTTTCAAAATAACAAAAATTTCTCCCAGGATTTTCAAGAAAAGTTTTTCATTTTCTTGGAGCCTTTCAAACATCCTAAAAAGCTTGGATAATTTTTTCGAAATATTCAAAAATTTATACTTTGTTTCGAATTTTTTTCAATCTTTTCAAACTTCAATTCATTTTTTTAACCATTTACAAAACATTTGAGCCTTTTAAATATCTTTTAAAATTATTCGAATTTTTGCAAGATTTTTCTTTAAATTCTGTAAAAGTATAATTTTTTTATTTTACAGGATTTTGCTAAATTTGAGAAAAAATTCGAGTCAGTTTGAAAGATATTTAGGACTTTTGGAAAAATTAGGTTTTAAACTGTCTCAAACTATTCCTAAATTTTGAAAAATCTTTTAAGATTAAAAAAAATAGCCTTGAATCTTTCAGATTTTTTTCGACATTAGTGGAAATATTTTTAAATGTTTCAAACTCTTTTGAAATATTCTCTCAAAATTAATTTTTCAAACAAAAAAAATCAGTTTAAATTATTCCATGAATCTCAAGAATTTTTTCTTATTATCGTGAAACTTTTCAAAGTGCATAAAAGATTCAAAAATTGTATTTCAAAATATTCAAAAATGTATATTTTTTATCTCCTCAGAGATGTTTTTAAGTTTCAAATTAATTTCAAATCTTTTTGAAACTTCTAAATATGTTTTAAAATCAGCACAAATTTTTGTATAAAACTTTCTAATCTTGCTAATAGAAAAATTTGGCTTTGAAATCATCTATATTCTTTTTAGAAATTTGAAGAATTTAAAATATTTTGAGATCTATGTCAATTTTCTTTCAAAAATTTCTTTTTCAAAATAAAAATTCCGTTCAACTTTTCCCAAGAGTTTCGAGATAGTTTTACCATCGTGAAACCTTTCAAAATCTTTGAGAAGCTTCAAAGTTTTCTTTTCCAAATATTAAAAAAATGTACGTTTTTTCTAACTTCTTTAAAATGTTTTCCAGTTTTAAATTAATGTTTAATCTTTTTAGAACTTCTATATGTCTGTGAAAGGTGATCGACTCCATATTCTTTTCCGAAATTTGAAGAAAGAATTTAAAATTTTTTAAACTCTTTGTCAATTTCCTCTTAAAATTTATTTTTTAAAATAAGTAATCGGTTTCAAGTTTCCCAGGAATTTGAAGAAATTTTTCTTATTTTCTTCAAACATTTTAAAATTCTTACAAAAAGCTTCTTTTTTATAAATCTTCAAAAACCCACACATTATATTTTGTTTTAATTTTTCCCGACAACAATATTTTCAAATTGTTTCGAGTAATTTCGAGATGGTTCGAGAAATAATCGAAAATGGCGCCATGCGTTTTTTAATATAAAAAAAAAGGAAAGGAAGGAAAAAAAGGAAAAAAAGGAAAAAAAGGAAAAAAAGGAAAAAAAGGAAATAAGGAAAAAGGATTAATAAATAAAAGCATAAACTCACCCTTGGGAGAGATTCGGTTGCTGTGTCAGACTTTCGGAAAAAACTTCGAGTTTTTCAGGCTTTGTCGGTCGATCCGTTGCGGAGGGAATTTCAAAATTATCTTCTATTGGCTCCGATTTTTCCTGAAAATAAGCACAAGTAAATATCTACTCAAACCGATTTTCCTTATTTTACTTGTGACAAAATTATCCAAAAGTTGTAGAAAAATTACCTCGATATAGTTATCAGTCTTTATTGACGCAGATGCTTCTACGTCGGAAACAAGAGGATTATTTGTCTCCTGGATCTCTTCCTTGGATTCATTAATAGAAACATTATTGGTAATTTCAAAAGTTCCATCTTTGTCAGAGGAAGATTCCGGTATTTGTACTCCTTCGGAGGCTACTATTAGAAACAAGAGACCACTGAAATGAAAAATTATACACATTAATTCTTTTTTTTTTTAAGATTTTTAGTATTTAATTTAATGTTATTTTTATTCTTTAGACAGCTGGACTCAAGGTGTAACCTCAATATTCATAATTTTTGCGCAAAATTGACTTTTCGAATTGTAACTTATAATTTAACAAAGTAGTTCAAATCTCAATCAATTAGTTGAATTTTCAACCAAAAAAGATTAATTCTCAACATAAAAATGTAATAGCTGATATATTAACCAAAGAAGACTTTAATTTTAAACCAAAAGCAGTTGAATTGAACAAAAGAGACGAATTTTCAAAAAAATAGTTGAATCCTCAACCAAAACAGATTCAGTTTCAACCAAAAAATAGAATTTTTAACCAAAAAAGATGATCTTTCTACCAAAAGAGATGAATTATCAAATCAAAAAGATGAATTTTCAATTAAGGTTTCAAGCTAACAAGAGGAACTTTCTAGAAAACAATTGAATTTTCAATCATACATTTGAATTGCCAACCAAAAAAGATTAATTTTCTACTAAAAAATACGAATTCTCAACAAAATACGTCCATTTTTATCCAAATATTTGTATTTTAAACCAAGAAGATTAACTTTCTACTAAAAAGAACAAATCTTCAATTAAGAAAGATTTCTTACAATTAGTCAATAAAAACCAAATTTTATACAAAATTCTTAAATTTTCAAGCCAAAGAGAGAAACTTTCTACAACACAATTTAATTTTCAACCCAAAATTATGAATTTTAAACAAAAAAGTTTATTTTCAAACAAATAGTTGAATTTCCAACAAAATAGTTGAATCCTCAAAAAACATTCATTTTCATGTTCACCGTTACATAACATTTTTTATATTATATTTCAAAACATAATAGACGTTTTCTAGATGAAAAAATGTTTTTTAAGATGAAAAAATGTTTTTTAAGATGAAGCATTATCTAGAAATAAATAAAAAAATATTTTGATGTAACACTGAATACTTTTTCAATATTTGTTTTTAGTCAAACAAATATTGAAGTTACTTAATGTAATTACTACTTGAAATTCAGCAATTTAAAACTTTTTTTTCAATACCATAAAGAATACAAAATAATATTAATAATAACTATAATATATAAATTTTTTAACTATTTATTTGTTAAAAGTTTTTGAACACTTCAATTCGAGCTGAAATTAAATTCTGAAGATTGATAACAGGAAAATAAGTATTATCAGTTTGTTTTTTAAATTTATATAAATATAATTTTTGCAAGATTCTTAAAAATATTAAAAAAGATTTTTGAATATTTCAGATGTGTCAAAAAAGAATAAGGAAGATTTCAAAGAAATTTTCTTTATTTTATAAGATTTTACAAAATATTAGGAAAAATTCGATTTTTTTAAAAAGATGTTCAGAACTTTTAGAAGTTTGCAAGAAATCAAGAAATAATTGATCATTTTTCGGAAATGTTTCCAAGTTTTTAAATATTTCTAATCTATTAGAAACGTCTTAAATTCCTAAAAAATTTCTTAACTGACTCGAATTTTTCTTAAAATGTTGAAACATTGTTCAAAATGTTTAAAAAATTGCCTTATAATCTTCCAAATTTTCCCAGAAATAAAAAAAAAATTGTATTCTCTTGAAACCTTTCGAAATTCTTTTAAAGCTTCTGAAGTTTTTTTTTTTTTTTTTTGTAATCGTTAAAAATCTACATTTCTAACAATCTTTTGAAGTTTAAAATTCTTTTTGAATCTCTTCAATTCTTCTAAATATTTCTGGAATTTACTCGATTTTTTCATTTTTTAATCTCACTAAATTGAAACAGTTTACTTTAAAACCGTCTAGATTTTTTTCGAACTTTTAGGAAATCGTTTTAAAATGTTTAAAAACCTTTTTTAATTTTCTCTTAAAGTTCATTTTTCAGAATGAAAAATCATTCAAAATTTTCACGAGAATCTAAGAAAAAATGTTTTAAAATATTTTCAGACCTTCTAAACCTTCTAATATTTAGAAATTATTCAAATTTTTCCTGCATTTTTATTAAATTCTGCAAAATTAAAAAAAAAATCCTTAAAATCTTTCAGATTTTTCTTTGACAATTTTGGAAACCTTTTGTAATGTTTTTAAATAATCTCTTGAAATTAATTCGTCCTAAAAACCTAAATTTTTTAATTTTCATGAAACCTTAAGAAATTTTCTAAAAATCTTTACAAGTTTTAATTATTTTTAAATCCTTTCAAAACTTCTGAATATCTCTTAGACTTATTCAAATTTTATCTAAAATTATGTAATATGGCAAAATTGTAAAATTTGGCTCTAAGATCTTTCACACTCTTTTCAAAAATTTTAGGAAATAATTAAAAAGGTTTAATAATCTTTTTCATTTTTTCTAGAATTCATTACAAAACAATCTTTTAAAATTTTCCCAAGAATCTCAAGAACATTTTTTCCATTTTCTTGACACCCTGCAAAATTCAGTTTACCTACAACTTTTTTAAATCCTGAAAAATTACAAAAATTAAAAAAACTTCAAATTATTCTTATAAAATAAAACCTAAGCCATTTAAAATTTTCCCAGAAATCTTGTATAAAATTTAATCTCAAATATTTCATAAATATTAAAGAAAGATTCTAATTTTTTTTTGAATCTTCAAAATAAGTTTTTGCACATAATTTAATTTTTCTTATCTCTTTGAAAGTGTAAGAAACTTTAAAAATTATAGTATGGTAGTGAAATTTTAATAACAGAATTTATTTCCCATTATTAAACAATCATTTACCATTTAAATTGTTCTCTTCTATCAATAATGTTTAGTAACATTTAGAAATCAATTGAATAGTTAATAATAAATAAGTTAAATTTTCGACCCGAAAATATGAATTTCCAACAAAAAATATAATTATTAAACAAATAGCTAAATTTTCAACAAAAAGTTGAATCGTCAACAAAAACAGATTCATTTTCAAACAAAAAATAGAATTTTTAACAAAAAAGATTAACTTTTTACCAAAAGAGATAAATTCTTAAATGAAAAAGACGAATTTTCAACAAGTGTTGAATTTCCAATTAAGAAAGATTTTTTAATCAATAAAGAAAAAAAATTATCAAAAATGTTAAGTATTTTCACAAAATACATCAATTTTGACCCAAATAGTTCAATTTTAAACCAAGAACATTAATTTTCAACCAAATAATTGAATTTTTAACCAAAAAGATGAATTTTTACCAAAAAGTACACATTTTCAACAAAATACATAAATTTTTAATCAAATAGTTGAATTTTCAACAAATTTCATAAATTTGCTACCAAACAGTTGAATTTTAAAACTAAAAAGACCCACTTTTAACCCGAAGTGTAAAAGTTAAATTTTTATTCAGAAAATAAATTTTCAATTAAAAAAAAAATTAATTTTTTACCAAACATTTGAGTTTCACACCAAATATATGAACTTTCTACAAATTGTTGAATTTTCAACTTAAAAATAAGAATTTTCTACAAAATATTTTAATTTTCAATAAAAAAAAATAATAATTTTTGACCGAACAGTTAAATTTTTAACCAAATATTAACATTTTCAGTTAAAAAAATTAATTTTCAACCACAATAAGATTTTTCAATGAAGTAGTTCAATATTCAACCAAAGAGATTATTTTTAAACTGAAACTGCGAATCTTGAACAAAAAAAATTCATTTTGAAGAAAGTAGTTCAACTTTCAACCAATGAGTTTGAATTTTTGAACGAAAAATGTAATATTTGATATTTCAACCAAAAAATATTTTTATTTTAAATCATCAACAGTTGATTTGACCAAAAAATACAAATTTTCAAAAAAATACTTGAATCCTCAACTAAACCAGATTAATTTTCAACTAAACAGTTGCATTTTTTACAAAAAAAATTGATTTTCCATTAAAAAAATGTCAAATTGTCAACAAAATAATCAATTTTCAACCGAGCAGTGTAATTTGAAACCAAAAGCATTAATTTTCTACCAATAAAGTAGAATATTTGTCAAAATAAATTTTTAAGCAAGAAAAAGGCAAATTATCAACAAAATAGTTAAATTTTCAACCAAGGAAATCAATTTTTGACTGAAATGATCAATCTTCAGCTAAAAAAATTAATTTTTAACAAAAAGTTCAACTTTCGACCAAATTGTTTAATTTTCGAGCCGAAAAAACGAATTTTCTACAAAAAAGTTGAATTTTGAATCTGAACATGTATTTTTAGCAAAAAAGTTAATTTTCAACATAAAAGGATTAATTTTTACCACAAAGTTGTTATTTTCACCAAAAACCGATGAAATTTCTTCAAAAAAGGATGAATTTTCAAACCGAAAAGAAAAAAACATGTCCATGGAATTTTAGTCATTTATAGACTCAAAAATAATAGTTTGAATAAATAATAAAGTTAATTTTCAATACTTTTAAAATATTAAGTTAGAAAACTGGAAATTTCGCTTTAAAAATAAAGTGTCCGAGCTTAATATTTAAAAAATATTTATTGCTAGAATTTGTTGAGTAAAATAATCTCCGTTTCTTTTAAAATAGAAAATATTTTATATAGTAAATACCAAACGACAATAATTCTGCAAGATTATTATCTACCATTAAAAAAGCGCATTGTTTATAGAGGAAACTACTTTCACTTTTTTTTATCAAATAAATGCCAAGAAAGTCTAATAAATCGACGTTGCAACTGCTCATGATGTTGATATATTTCGAAAGTCTAAACTAAACATTTCTGAATTCTAAAAGACGAATTTTAGCATCATCTTTCGGCCTCGGACTCACTTTAGAGATAAAAAATAGTGTAAATAGTGTCAAAAATTAAAAAAAAGTGTCAAAATAGTGTCATAAAATGTTTCGAGTATTAAAAATGAAGTTCAATGTTTATTTAAAATGTTCTTCTTTAGATTGTAAATTATCAATCATATTTTTTATTTACAAATTTTATTATTTGGTTCAAAATTGAATTACTCTGTTAAAAATTCAACAATTTTGTTG